>JANAVB010041420.1:818014-1010514 GCA_029216955.1 Iris pallida
GACGACAATTGCCAATATGTTACTTTGCTCCTTCTGGCAAACCCGAGAACTATTATCAACAAAACGGTGTTGGTTTGGGTTACGTCACTCCTCCAACAACTCCTGAAGGATCAGACGTCGAAGCAGATCGTTGTTCTCATTCTTCTGATTCCTGCCTCTAGGATTCAGACTCCAACATTGAAGACATGTTCAAAGCAACTTTGTCCGTCAACATGGTGTCAGTTGACCAAATTGTAGACGATGTCCAATCGATCGAGCTTAAACAATGGGCTCAAAAGATGGATACTAGGTGGGAGTTACGTTTTGAACAACGTGAACCACCTACCGAAGACGAAGTCGTCTAAGTTAATTTAGGAGATGAATCATCTTTTAAACCAATCTTTATCAGTAAAAGTCTGCCTTACGAAGAACGACAATCTCTTATACAGCTTATAAGATAATACATTGACGTCTTTGCATGGAGCTATAAAGACATGCCAGGCTTGGACCCTAAAGTTGCTATGCATCGCCTAAATATCTCGTTCAAAGCTAAGCCAGTGAAGCAGCAGCAACGATGATTTTGACCAGATATCATGGAGGCCATCGAGAGTGAAGTCAAGAAGTTTATTTCAAGCGGGTTCATTCACGAAGAACAACACTCTGACTGGGTCGCTAACATTGTGCCAGTTATAAAAAAGAATGGTAAAGTTCGAGTTGTATCGATTACCGCGATTTGAACTCTGTATGCCCGAAAGATGAGTTCCCTCTATCGATTATCGACGTAATGATCGACAATACTTGCGGCTTCGAGCATATGTCCTTCATGGATGGGTTCTCAGGCTATAACCAGATCAAGATGTTCCCCGACGATATGAAACACACATCTTTTCAAACACCGTTGGGGGTATACTGTTATACGGTGATGCCCTTCGGATTAAAAAATGTAGGGACGATATACCAGCGAGCTATAAACACAATTTTTTGCGATCATTTATGCAAAATAGTGGAATGCTACGTAGATAATATCGCAGTTAAAAGTCGTCTCAAGGGCAACCACCTCCAAGACTTGAGAACGGTGTTCGAACTAATGTGTGCACACCAACTCAAGATGAATCCGACCAAGTCTTTTCTGGGAGTCTCCAGCGGCAAGTTCCTTGGTTTTGTTATCACTTCAAAGGGTATACATCCTGACCCGGAGAAAGTAAAAGCTATCCTCGATATGCATCCCCAAGAAACCTCAAAGAGCTATGCGGACTTTAATGAAGGCTAGCCTACATCAGACGATTCATTTCAAACCTTTCTGGAAGGTGTCAAACGTTTACTCAGCTCATGAAGAAAGGAGTATCTTTCGTCTTGACTGAACAATGTTAACACGTATTTGACGACATCAAGAAGTATCTCACAAGCCCCCAGTATTGTTGGCTCCAATAATAGGGAAGCCCTTCTTACTATATGTTCGCGCTATGGACCATTCCCTTGGTGCCCTATTAGCTCAGAAGAATGAAGGCGGCCATAAACATGCAATCTACTACCTCAGCCGCACGATGGTGGGTGCCGAACATAGATACACACATGTAGAAAAGGAATGTCTTGCACTGGTATTTGCTATCCAGAAGACACGCCACTATGTGTCTGGGCAGACTATCCACATCATATCTAAATTTAATCCTCTCAGAATACTCATGACTAAACCGGGTTCTCTTAATTCCAGTTTAGCTACATGGGTAATGCTATTGACTCCATACGATATGTTGTTCGTTCCTCAGAAGGCAGTAAAAGGCCAAGCGTTAGATGATTTCCTAGCAGCTCATCCAGTACCAGAATCTTCCAAACTCTACGATGAAATCCCCGATGAAGTAGTGGAGTCTAACACCGGAACTGAAAAAATCCCCATTTGGCGAATGTTCTTTAACGGTGCATCAAGAACAGGACCTAAAGAATATATCTGGCCGGAGTAGGCATCGTGCTTGTGTGACCCGACCATCTCGTTATACACCGTGCATATTCTCTCGTGGAACCCTGTACTAACAACGTAGCCGAATATAATGCCCCTACTGATTGGCCTTCAACTAGCAAAACAACCGGGAGTTGACTATCTAGAAGCTACGATTCTAAGCTAATAGTTAGTCAGGTCTGAGGGGATTATGAAGTTCGTCATGAAGACCTCATCCCATATCATAAAACGACAATCGAATTGGCTTCTACTTTTGCTGGATTCTTCATCGAGCATGTCCCTCGATTATAGAATATAGAAACAGATGCTTTAGCCGGTCTTGCTGCTTCCCTGACCGCTCCTGTCAACACTCAGCATTCGATCACAGTGCTTGGTCAAGAACTATTCTGTGTGAAAGATGCCTTGCATATTCATCACAGTTATGCAACAGAAACAAACGTCAACGTTAAGACTAGAGATTTCCTTTTATAGACTATGCCATCTATGGAATCCTCCCTGAGGACCCAGAGGAAGCAGCGTCTGTCCAAAGGCGATCCCTCAGATTTTACTATGATACAACTACCAAAATGCTGTACCGACTCTCTTACAACGGGCTACTATTACGATGTTTATTAGACACAGAAGCCAAACATGCACTCCGTGAGGCTCACGACGGAGTTTGTGGTGCACATCAACCAGGCCCCAAATTATAAGATCGCCTCAGACGAATGGGTTATTATTGGCCCACGATGATAGCAGATGCTGTTGAATATGCAAAGAAGTGTAGGGCTTGTCAGTTCCACGTCGACTTCATTCATCAACCTTCAGAGTTTCTATACCCAACGGTAACATCTTGGCCTTTTGAAGCCTGGGGTATGGACGTTATAGGCCCAATCAGCCCGCCATCTTCTAGAGGACATCGGTTCATCCTAGCTATAACCGATTACTTCTCCAAATGGGTGGAAGCTATACCGCTCACCAAAGTGAAGACGTCGAACGTGATCAGTTTCATCAAACATTACGTTATTTATCGCTTCAGCCTACCTCGCAGGATCATCCATAATAATGGTCCATAATTCACGAGCCATGCATTCTATCGGTTATACGATAAGAATTGAATCCAGAATGTAGCCTCTAATACCTACAATCCAGCGGCTAATGGGTTAGCAGAAGCCTTCAATAAGACAATCATTAAACTTCTTAAGAAGTTTGTGTCTTCAAACAAGCGCGATTGGAATGAGAAGCTCGACGAGTATCTCTGGGCTTATCGTACAACGGTCCGGACTCCAACAGGCAGTACACCATTCTCTCTGGTTTATAGGAGCGAAGGAGTTCTTTCCCTAGAAATCCAGATTCATTCTCTTCGAGTAGCCTTAGCCAGTGAGTTGACTGCCGAAAAAAGTTACCGTCTGCGACTACAAGAACTCGAAGTGCTAGACGAAAAACGCTTATTAGCTCAGCAGCGTATTGAGCTATACCAAGCATGCCTTTCCAGAGCCTTTAATAAAAAGGTGAAGGAAAGAATCTTTCAAGTTGGTGATCTGGTCTTAGCAGTGAGAAGACCAATGGTCATGACGCACAACACAAAAAGAAAATTCTAGCCTAAATGGGAAGGTCCTTTCGTTATAGAATCAATATATTTTAACGGTACGTATCGACTGACCAAACCTGACAGTGTCTTGCTTATAATGCCGATCAACGACAAGTTTCTGAAGAAATATTATGTGTAACCTTTGTAAACAGTGTTCATATATTTTCAGTCATATAAATGTACAGTACAATGTTTATATGATTCAAAAAAATTATTTAACTATTATCCGTATTTCAAGAGTCTTGAATACGCCATGGATAATAAGTCCTCTAAAAAGATTCTCTAGTGGAATTATTTCTGTTTTTGACTTTGCCCAAACTCGGTCTGACGAAAACAAGTCACGTCCATATTACCTCTGAACTATTTTTCGATAATTATTTCCCCAGTGGGATGATTAAGAAACGTTTTGCCATGTCCATATAACCTCTGAGCAAAGCATTCATCAAGGATAATCACGTCCATATTACCTCTGAATTATCCACTCCTACCTAATGTTATATATCCTTCCATGTCCATATTACCTCTGGTTAGATATAAAATATCCTTTGCTATTACGTCCTCATTACCTCTATTAGCAGCTTCTTTTAACTTATTATCTATATTCAAGAACCTTGAATATAAAACGGATAATAAGTCCATATCAAATTCCCCAGCGGAATATCCACCAGAAATATCCTAACTATGTCCACATTACCTCTAGTTCTGATATTTCACAAACTTCATTCATGAATTTTGAAAGCCAAAAGATTTTTTATTAAAAATGTCTATCAAAAGACAGAGAAAAGAAAGAGATACATGAGTCTTGACAGCTAATTAATCCTATAAGAAGAGAAAATCTAAAGGATATACAATCGATTGATACTATCCCTTAGAGCCACAATTTCGACTTCGGACTTCGCGGTAGTACGGTAGCGCACCTCTTCTTGACGAGCAGCCTCATCCCGGAAGGGGATTAGATTCACGTGCTCTCCCTCCAACTTCACCAGCTGTTCTTTTAAGTGGTCGAAAGTTGTGGCGGTCATGGACGCCTGAGCCAAATAGTCCTCCTGTTTAGACGTCGCTGTCCTCAAGCTGGCCTCCAGTTGAGCAATCTCACTTTCGATCCATGCAATATGATTATATTTCTCAGTAATCTGTACAGCCAACTCATTCTTCGAAGCAGCATGTGCCTCACTCGCAGTGTTGAACTGCTCATACTGATCAGCCAATTTACTGTTCTCTTGAGTGAGGGATCATTACTTGCTTAGAAAGTAGGCTCCTCCTCCGCGAAAGTCGCGATTAAAGCCTCGTCTTCTGCATGGAACAATGACGTCGGGCTTCCTTGTTTGGCATCCCAGAATTTGGCCACCTGACCCTCCAGATAATTCAGAACCCTCCTTAGAGCATTAGCCCGCTCTTCATAGCTGGTGATGCTCTCAAGGGCCGCCGCTTGGCATTCATCAACAGCCTTCACAGGGCCAAAGGCGGCATTCCTATTCAGAACTCCAGGAAGCTTTACTTTCAGGACAGAATAGAAAGCTTTGACGACTTCTTGGGCCATCTCGTCGTCTTCGGTGGAGGTCATCAGGGAGGAAGCTTGATGAGGATCTTCTGCTCCAAGAAGAGATGCCTGACAAGAAGCCGAACCTAATAAGAAAACAATATATATATCAGTAAAAAAAAAGGGGAGTGCGAAAGAGTTATAATTTCGTACCTTCAGCATGCTCAGTGCCAACTTGGGCTAAGTCATCGGTCTTGGCTTCAGGAAAATCGAGAGCAAGCCCAGGTTGTTCAAGAAAAACAATATCGTAGCCTCGAGCAGCATCAGGCTGGGTATCTTCCACGGCCTCAGCTGGACCAGGAGCAGATTCAGCAACAGCCACCACAGTAGGTTGTTCAACCTCTCATTCTGCAGCCGATATCGGCTTACTAACAGATCCCTCCGTACCAGCAAATTCAGAGGAACTAGGGACAACCTATTTTTCTCCTCCAATGCCTTGGGCTATCTTTATGAGTGGTTCTTTCTCCTTGTCTACAAGGGAATATGCAATGGCAGTCAGCCTCACGAGGAGCACGCAAAATTAAAGTCAAAAAATCTTATCCGAAGAGAGGTGCAAAGATAACATACCCGCAGGAGGGTGAGCCGATTGGACTTGATTCTCATCCAACTCTTTTATTATGGCCCTGATTTCAGACATCGCCCCAAGGAGGTATCGAAAGAAGGACTGGCATTCTGGTCACCACCATCATCCAGGCATTCGCCCGGATCATCCTTTGATTCAGTCTCCTTGACTGGGGAAGGCTGAACGTCATCTTCCAGTCGAGGACAAGGAGGGGACACTGTTGTCACGTCCACTTTCTCAGATGAGGAGGCACCTGCCTCAGCTGTAACTTTAGAGTCCTGTGTAAAGGACAAACGTAAGGGTGAGAAAGCTTCTAATGGCTTGACCAAAATGGCTATGGTGTCTAGGAAGGGATCTACCTACCGAATAGTAACGGCCCGCAATGCTATTCTACTTCTTCCAGTTTGCCGGGAGACCTTCTCAAGGGAGGTGAGCCAACACCCACTTCCTTAGCTCTCCTTAGGGAAAAAGTCTTCTTCTTCCTCTTAAAAGTTGGTTCCTGGGCCAATTCAGTTGAAGCTTTCCCTTCTGAGGAGGATCTTGGGAAGAGCAGAATCATCTTTCGAGCCCTCCTTTGGAGGCACTGCCGGCTTCCTAAGGATATCCCTCGGTCGTGGTACTGCGGCTGGCTTCACGGCTGGAGCAGCGCTCTCCTTCTTACGGCCCTTCGACGCCTCTCGGGCTCGTTTCACAGAAGGGGGGCCAAACTGAGTCCCCAATATCAAGCTCTATTCACGATCATACCGGGGATGAAAGGTATTGATCTGAACATGAAACTTGGTGGCAGCATAGCACAGGTGGGTCTCGGGCTTATCTGCGGGCAGAGTAAAGATTGCCCTATGTATCTGGCGTTGCATTATATCCAGGCACGTGCCCCATCAATTATGCTACCTATTGACTCCAAATGTGGGCTAGCATTTTCCAAAAGGAGCTGGCTGTAGCCAAACTGCCATACAAAATGACTCGACAGGTATGGCTCCAGATTGGCATGGTTTCTGTTTTTGAGCACTAGATGCGACGACCTAATAGACTGAAGCCAGTGAAATACCCTAGCAGTCAAGCTAGTGATATGAACTCCCTCATCCACTAAAGTATCTCCTGTACTGCCACTGCCGAACGGAGGGGATACCCTAAAGAAATCGTAGTTCTGCAAAAAGCTTAAAGCCCTTCTGAAAGCAGGTATACTAGTGATGACCCAGTCTGTGTCACGAAATCTACGAAGAAAGGCATCTCCCACCAAAGAGTCCGCCGTCGGCCCAACGTTCATCAGAATAGGACAGTGCAGCAATAGCCACCCCATCAAGAAATGATACAGAAGTTCGGTCTGGACGAAGTTGGTTCTGCCGTCAGGAGTCACCGCATTTCTAACAAAATCCTGTAGACCCCGTTTAGTGGCACAGACCATCGCGAGAAGCAAGGCAAGCCGGTATCCGAATACCAACTTCACAGCCGGAAGTATTATGCTACGGCTCATCCTCTCAATAGTCCCTGAACCCCCAGGGACTATACAGTCATGAAACCAGATCATCAAGAAAGCTGCCAGCATAAATTTCTCCGACAATGGATATTCAGCTTGACGGAAGTAGTGGCCGATCGGGGACTTCCCCTCAGGATCATCACTATCGTCAGTATCCGTTGTATCATAATCTGCCATCCGGACTTCTATCTCAGACTTGGTCATAGGTTTTAAAATCGAAAAGGAGGCCGGATCCTCTCCTTCTCCTTGAACGAAGACGTAGCCCGTCCAAGCTCTTGTGTGGGGATTGGCCCCCTCGGTCCTTCCTTTCTTGTTGATCCTATGACAGATAAGAAGGTGGCAGAATAACTCCTTGTATACTTCCATCATCTCGAAGTTCTCATTCTCCAGGTCTCGGAGCTCCTCATCACAAGGCACGTACTCTTCATACGGCTCTGTTCCCCAAGGAAGCTTCGACACTTCCTGCATCTCATGGAGAGCCAATCCCATCTCCCTGCCCGGAGTAAAGAAAGTATAAGTGTAAAGGTTGTATAACTCCTCTAAGGAGACAAACATTGGCCAGTTGACCTTTACGCCATATTGGGTGGCCCTAACAGTATAAAAAAGACCAGCAGTCTTTAAAGTGGCTTCATACGTAGAAAGCACCCAGTCAGTGAGGTTGCTCCAGAATAAAACTGGATACCTCCAACCCTCTATCCGCATCTTCTCTACGCGGTACGACACGTCCCCCGACATTATCAGATTGTAAAGCATGTCGGCAGTATAAGGGTGGAGGTCAGTCGGGATGTCGTTTTTTACGGCACCGGGTTGTAGCCCCCTCGTGGAGTAAGATGTAGAGCCCCTGACACACTTGAAAGTGTCCTTCTTTCGATCTTCCAAGTCGAACTGTATTCTTCTAGAGATGACCCCGGGGAGCTCAGGGATTAGCTCCCATTTCATCTGACGACGTGCAGCTAAGACAGTGAACACAGACAAAGGATACTGACGCTCCATCAATGGTAGCCATATCCTCTGATTGTTCAGCCTGACCACCATTGGGCTTCTCAAGCATATCGTCTCGCCATCTTTGAATCCCATACTGTCACCGAACAGGAAGTACGACTTCTTGAAACGATGTGCCCCTCCGAGCAAGAGCTTTTCATCGTTAATCATCTGCTTCAGGAAGGTCTTGTCCTGTTCAAGTATGGCGAGCGTCTGTTCCGTAGGCTGGTTATGACTGATCTTGGCTTGAACCTTGCTGACCATGTTGGTTACGAGGCTTGTGCTGAGGACTTGGAAAGCAGAGTCGAAAGGGATTCCACCAAGTTTTAGGATAAATATGTTAATTGCAAGGATAGAAGAGAAAGTCAGACTCAGAATATGCAGAAAAAACTAAGTACTGGAGGAATCCTATGCGTCCAAAGGGCTATGCGCCCAAAGGGTCATGCGCCCAAACATCATATGGGCGCATAAACATACAAACAGCATGTGGGCACATAACATGCTGCAGCATGTAGGCACATAACATGTAACAGCATGTGGGCACATAACACACCACAGAATGGGCGCATGCTTCAGTAGGGGCATATGAATGCTCACTGAAACATGTTGCCTTGGGTACATGTGCCCAGGCAGAGGAAAAGTCTGAGCGTCGCAAATTAACGCTCAAGATTTTGTTTTGAGGCGTAGCCTCACCCTGGATCGGGTCTTGGACTAGCGAGGACGCTGTCGCAGGAGGAGAGCCACTCGGTGCAGCCCCCTTGCCTTTCGCAGATCTCTTGGCGGCCTTGGGAGACATGGTTCATGCAGAGACGAGGTGAAAAGCCTTTTGAAAGTTTTGAAGGAAAAAAGAGTAATGAATCTTCTCTCTCTTCAAGGCCTATTTATAGGCATGGGCCAAATACTATGCGCCCACTGCGTACTATGCGCACACTACTCTTATGCACCTATACGTCCACTACGACCTATGCGCTCGCATGAATACCCAGTCTCTTACACATTATGAGACTACCACTTGCTGATGTGGACAACACATGATGGATGGACCTCTTCAAGTTCTACTCCGATGAATCTGTCAGTTCTGATTTTGAGAAAGATCTCAACAGCCATCTCTCTGACAGTCTGGCCAAACTCTATGCGCCCAAAAGGATAGCTATGCTATGCGCCCACTGCATCACGAGAAGACAGTCCATGCTTCTTTTAAAGTATTTCAAACTCGTTCAAGTATCGAAAACTTTGAAGGGGGTCTTGTAGAAGCATGAAAATTTCAGCATTCTTGACAACCAAATGCCCAAGCCAGGGAGTCATATGCGCCCAAGCCAGGAAGACATATGCATCCAAGCCAGGATAGCCCATATGCGTCTAAGTATCCAGAGCAAGCTATGCGCCCAGGTTGACGGCATATATCCCCTATGCGTCCACTCTGGACTCCTCCAGAATGGGTCGTATAACCCTTTTCAGGCTATGCGCCCAAGTCAGGACAGCTTCCGACTCGGTCAAACCCACGATCAATCGTGCACCGAAGCATACGGCTACGTCAGTCTCTACGAGCAATCATGTACTGAAGCATGCGGCCACGTCAACCCCACGATCAACCCACGATCATGCAGTCTGCATGCGCCTACACTCTATGCACCGAAAGCAGGACTATACGCCCACATAAAAATTAGTATATTTTCTCATATGGGCACATAACATCATTCCAACATGATAATGACTATAAAAAGGGGTTCCATACCTCTTCAAAAGACAGAACGGAGAGCATTTCAAGAGCCAAATTGTTGCACTTCTTGCCAGTGAGCCGAGAGTTAGCAATTTTCTTAGGTTTTCTCCCACTTTTGTAATCGAATTGTCAATAAAGTAAAGGAGAAACTGCCGCTCGATCTCTATCGTCCCATTCCCCAGAATTCTTTTGTACTCGGGGATCCTCAGTGCAGGATCTCTCAGGCATAATCGATTTATGGTGCCTTGTGCCAATAAAAAAGATAGCGTTTCTTCTTCTTTTTTGTGTGTGTCCACACACGTCAAGAAGGTGCGCCTCCTGTGTGTCTGTTTGGGACACCATTAATTTTCTTTGTTTGGACCTTGATATGCGCAGAGTTGGCAGATCCTGGTTTGGATTTGGTTGGTGCTTAGGAGTAGGCAAAATGCCTTGCTGCACTGCACACCCTGCTCCAGCATGCTTAGTATGGCACAAATGAGCAGAATTACTTTCTTGCTAGAGACTTGGTTGTCTCTGTCAAGATAAGTAGATCTTTTGTTCAAAAGTGTTTGTGTCCTGATTGGCGCAGGGGCGTAATTAGGAATGTTTTTGCCAACTCAATGACTGGAGAAGAATAAAAAGGCCAAAGGGCGCTTTCCTTTGTTCTACATAGGAGCAAAAATAGATAGGTTCTTACCCAAGTTCAGAACTGGGGAAGAAGAGAGAGTAGCCAAAGGGCATTTCCCTTTGTTATGTGCTAGGGCAGCAGTGGGCGCAGTCTATGTAGAAGCATGAGGAAGGGCCAAAGGGCATTTTTCTTTATTCTGCACAGGAGCAAAAATAGATAAGTCCTCTCCCAAGTTCAGAACTGGAAAGGAAGAAGGAGTAGCTAAAGGGCATTTTCCCTTGTTCTGCGCCAAGGCAGCAGTGGACGTAGTTTGTACAGAAGCTGTGATTGGTACTTTGAAGGACTTTGGAGTCCAAATGGCGTATACCTTATTCTTGGCAGCAATAGTAGCATACTTGGCACCCCCAACACCGATGATAACTTCATAGGCTGTTTGGTCGACTTGGACGACCAAGGTCTTCTGCGTCTTATCGATCGACGCGGTATCATATTGAGTTGTCACCTTCTCATCGGAGGAGAAAGTCGTCCCCAGCAGAGTCGCTATTTTGTTTGCAAAAACAAAAGTTTGATCTACAAACTAAGAAAAAGAAAGTATAAAGAGTACAATTGATTTCTAGAAAAGTACAACTATAGGAATCTGATCAGAAGACGATCACTTTATCCCTTGGACGATGTGATATCGAAGACACGAGCCTCTGGAGAATGTAGCAACACTTTGTTAGGAGATTATGATCATTAGTGACGCTTTAGAACTGATTTGAAAATCTACTGAAATAACTGTCAAGTAGTTATTCTGGGTGGTGCGTACTGCATTTTGTGTACCATTCATCCCATTGTACGAACGGTTACTCGAACTGCTGGGACACGTAGCATTCTGTGAGAGAGATGCGCATGGTCGTGGGCAGTGTAGTGGATTCAGGAATGAATTATAAAGTGTAATACTCTAAAGGGGGATGAATAGAGTAGGCAGCAGAATTTAGCTAATTAAAATGTTAGTAGCAAGATCACAGAATATATATCACAGATAAGTAAATGAAAAGTAGAGAGTAGAAATCAAATGCAAACACAAGGATGTATACTGATTTACCTCTTGTAAGGACTAGTCCAGTCGGAAGAACTCTAGCTTCCAGTTGAATCCACTATTGAAAAATACCACAAGTTTTCATCCAAAGTTCTTGCAACATCTACAACGCGAGCTTTGATTCGAAGTACTCGACCAACTTCAATTGTGAAGTATCTTTCTTCAATCAAGCCTCTGATTACAATCACTCTGAAACTTCTAGACCGTACCGTACTGGCAAATCGACTAGAGGATTGTAACTGGCTTGTGATTTAAAATGAATAGCTCAGAACACTTTGGAAGAAGTAGTAGGCTTATGGAGAAGAGATATGAAAGTGAATTGGTGTGTTGAAATGATCGAAATTTTTCTCTATTTATAGTTTTTCCAAAGGCAGAATTTTGTCAGAATTCGGGCAGAATTCGGGCAGAACTCTATGAGAAAATCTCGGCAAGATCTGTAACTGCAGGGAGACCAAGTTTAAAATCCAACATCCACTAACCGAACTTTGGCCGAATTCAGGCCAAACTTTGTTGGAGTTCTGTCAGGGTTTTTGCAAATTGTTTTGGGCTTTTTTGAAAAGTTCAAGCAGTTAGGAAGTAGTTTGGGCTTTTTTAAGTGGGCTTATTTTCAAAATGAAAGAGTATTTTGAAAACGATTCTTAGATAGCCTATTTGCCTGTATGACGCAGTGTACATCGTATTCCTAGACTCAATAAATATGAAAAATATATTGATAAAATAGGAAAACCAATAGCCCTTTGATGATGCCTTTTTTCTGGTATTTGAGTAGACTTGAAGATGCATTTTTTTTCTTGACAGTGGAACCTCCGATGCGAGGCCCCGAATAGGTCGTTGGACGGTTCAGAGAAATTTCCTCATATAATGCCGTCTTTTTTCCATCATTAATTCTCCATTGCATATGTCATGGTTTGAATATGTTTGATCATGCTTACTGCATGTCTGTAAATACATGTTAGGCAAACAAAACATTATGATGTATTATGATACAAACATAGAAATATGATATAGAACATTAGGACAATGCTAACATTAGGACAATGCTAAGTTTAAGTAGCAACATGCTATTGATTAGATGAATATTAGTGAGTCATTATGTTAAACTTAATTGATTAGCTATAGTAAAAACATGATATAATCATTGGGCTAATAGTGGACATGTTCTTCAAGATTAGTGGCATGTGTGCCACATTATCTGACTTCTGGATGAAAATTGATTAGGTGGCGCCAGTTTAATAGGTGGCGCCAGGCGCAATTTGATAACTGGAGCCTTCTAATTAGTTTGTCAGTTTTGTCATCATTAACTACCTCGCGTCACTTGGTAGCTGGTGCGAGCTAGCCATCATCATTTATTATAAAGCTGACACAGTTTTCTCAGGCACCGTGCTTCCCAGGATTCGAAAAGATTTCTTCTGACTGATGATTGCAACTATTACAGTTTTTCGAGGAGGCTTTGCCACGTGGTGTATGTGCCACCTGACCCTAGCGCCACCAAAGCCTCGTCCAACCCAGTGACCAGCGCCATTCTGAATCCTGGCGCCATCTTATAAGTAGCGCCTAATTATTTTTGAGCTCCTACAGCCGCCAGGACACATGAAGCCATAGACGTTAGGATTGGTAGCGGCCCGAGGTAGTCATGATGGAGAGTATTTGGATTGACATACAAGTTGCGCTGCTCAAGCATGCGCTGGAAGTAGTAGGCTTGATCCATGAAGCCATGGTGAATGAGGGTTCCAAGTCCTCGGGTGGCCACCTGAATATGTTTCGTGATGGAGACAGAAAGAGAGTCAAACTTGCGATCGATGTAGCGACAAACCTCGGGAGTAAGGATCATAGAAGGCTGAGCAGCAGGTTCAGCAGCAGCCGTCGAAATGGCGTGGCCACGGGTCTTGGACTTGGCAAGCAGGGTAGGCCAATCTCCAGTGGGGCAGTTAGTCAGGTTGACCCCATTAGCTTCGAGGATAATTGTAATATATATGCCAAAGAGGAGAGGGCGATGGCTGGATTCTCGGATAAGTATCATGGTGAAGTTGATGGTTTTAGCTAGGGAAAAAGGTTGCTTGGAGACAAGGTAGTACATGGCAATCATCTCCTCATCGGTTAGACTACCCATATTTCTAAGTTTCGGAGTGATGGTGTGGCAAAGGATGCGATGGAAGTCGTGAAAGAACGAATTGAGGCCCATGTCTGTAAAACCCCTAAATTTTTGGAAATATTTTTTTTGTTATTTAAAAGACTTAAAAATAAATTTATGCAATTTATGATGACCTTAGCCATTATTGAATTTTGGAGCACAAGACTACCATGAATTTTGGCACGGAAGATGTAGCAGGGTGCCTTGACTAGTGTATTAGCCATGCCGGGGGAAGCCTAGTCATAGTGATGTCCAAACTAGGAAAACCAGACCAAGTTGTGAATTGACTCATTTAAATTATTTTAATATGATATTATTTTATATATTGATTTTTAGATGACCCAGTTGGGCCAAACCAGTCCGAACTAGGCCCGGACCGAATGTAAGCCCATGTAGGCATGTGATGGGACCAAGGTGGCCATGTGGACATATTTTATGTACATAAAAATGTTTCATAAATTATTTTAGAATTTCATGCACAATTTTTAATTATTTGTTCAATTATTGGTATTTTTTATTATTAAATAATTTTTAATATTTGTATAATTTTTGAACTCGGAAAAGGTGTGTGGTATAAGTTCACCAAAACCACCATAGGACTATTTTTGTTATTTTATACTTTTAAAGTTATTTTTATGGTGATTAAATACACATATTCATTACTATTAGATATTATTATTTGTTGTCCTATTTATGGTCAATTGAATTTATATATATATATATATATATATATATATATATATATATATATATATATATATATATATATATATATATATATATATACATTAAAATATATATATATATATATATATATATACATTATATATATATGGATGGATAATATTACTTTTTATTTTAAAAATTATGAAGATTTTATGAAGAATATATGGATATATATATTTGGATAGATATATACATATAATGATTTAAGATTTAGATTTTAAAAGGATTTTTTTAAAACAAAAAAAAGAAAAGAGAGAAATCTTGTAGTGGTCGGCCCCACAAAGGGGGAACCGACCACTAATTAGCTAAAAGCAGCAGCATGCATGGTTACACGCATGTAGCAGCAGCAACTGCAACAAAGAGTTTGGAGAGGCCGACTCCCTAACCCATATATATATATATATATATATATATATATATATATATATATATATATATATTGGACTCAAAAGAAAACCTAAACACAAACCCTAATATCTTCTCATCTAACTCCTCCACCTTCCTTCCCCCTCTCCCTCGTCCAGCCTCGGCCGAGCAGCACCTCGCGGTCGCGGCGACAGAGGCAGCAAAGGCAACAACAACAAACACCCACAAGAACAACAATTTTTAACAAGCATCCGGAGCTCCTTGTGGATTTTGACTTTCGTGTTGACGATTCTGACTATTGGATTTTGCTACATCTTGTACCACCCTTAGGCAAGATACCTTGCCATTATATTCTACTTATTTACTGCCATTTAGCATGCTGATTTAGTTTTATTTTCTTACTTATTGTCATTTTCTGTCTTGATATATATTATGCAATTTACTGTTTAGTTTTATCCCTATTACTTTATTATTATGCATCGACTTAAAGTTAAGAAGACTACCCTATGTTGTGGTGCATTCAGTGGCCTTGACACATGTGCTACACGAGACACGAGTCTCGTATAGGTCTCGGACTTGCGTAGTTGGTTGGCCACCGATACGTGAGGACGTGCGTTAGGAAATAACTGCTAATAGAGTTGCATGATAGAAGACTTAGCAGTTATGAGTTGGCATTGGACGGAGAGAACATGATTGGAAGTTGACTACCACCCTATCTATCGTAGACTCGCTCGCTACTGAGGAACTATAGGTAGACTATATGCTATAGACTCGCTCGATACTTATGAATAGTATATGGTGTTGTGACTCGATACTGAGGTACTGTACTGCATTGGTATTTTTTTGACTTGACCCGGTAGTCATGCTAACATGAACTGTTCTTAAAATGCATTCCACTTAGAATGGTTAGACGACCTTTATCCGTAGTTGTATGTACTTTTCCATATAGTTGTGTACTATAACGTTCATGGCTTGGAACAATATTTTGTCACGAACTAGTGTGCCACACCTTGTCCTTGTTTGGTTGTAGGTGTGGTTCACTACTTCGATGATAAAGTGCTGAACCATGTTATGATCCGGATTATTGTGAGCAATTTATATTCATTTTATATGGCATGCTTTTTGTATCTTGTTATGTCCCGCTGAGGACCTGGTGATCTCTCCAGGTATAGATGGTCAGGATTGCCCCAGGAGTACGGAATCGGTTTAGCTCCTTCATTTTCTACTGAGGATATCTTGCCCTCTGATGATGCCTGATTCTTTCGTTATTTGTATCTTTCATTTATTTTTGGAGGTTGGACTCCAGTATCTTAGATTATATTCATAGCTATTTGGTAGTGGATTTGTTTCCACCCGGCTATCTATCTTTTGACTCTTTTA
Source organism: Iris pallida (assembly GCA_029216955.1). Taxonomy (NCBI): domain Eukaryota; kingdom Viridiplantae; phylum Streptophyta; class Magnoliopsida; order Asparagales; family Iridaceae; genus Iris; species Iris pallida. Next base: position 834,089 of record JANAVB010041420.1, read on the forward strand.
TTTGATACTACCTGGACTATTATTTTCTCTTGTGATTTTGTGGATAAGATATAGTTATTTGTGATTGGCCTGTGATTTACAGCTTATGTATGCGTACGACGATTCCACATATTGGAGTATTCTTCGTATGCATGCAGCTAGCATGTTTCGTACGCCTAGTCCTACATATTTTGGGACTGGAGCGTTACACGTTTTTGTGGTGGCCCATGCAGGTCAGAGCATATCGTATCGGCTACATAACTGTGCTGATACGAGCCTGAATATAGGATTAGAAATTAGGAATCTCATCCACATGTTTGATACCTCCCTTGATTCCTCTTTAAACTCTCATTGACTGCTTGACTTTCATCTAGCTTGAAATTGTTCTAACAAAATTTTTATTTCTCGTGCCAGAAAATGAATCCTCATAGTGGTAGTGTTGCCCCACTTGCCATCACCTCAGGTAACTCGGCAGCCCAAGAGGAGACCCTACCTACTCACCAGCATCCCCAAGCCTCTGAACCCCAGTTAGTTTAGCCTGTTCAGCAGACCCCTGTACCCCAGGGAGGGTATACTCCACCACCCCTTCATTAGTATCCACCTTAAGCTGGACCGCAGATGCCTATGCCCCCGATTGATTGAGATGATACCAATCGGTTCCTTTATACTTTATTACGGGCTCAGTGGAAGCAAAATGAGCTAATGAGATAAGACATGATGGTCCCACTTAATAGACCCCCATCTCCACCACCAGCCCAAGTACCAGCACCTCTACCAAGGCCCCATTCATACGTAGGCAGTATTTCAGATTTTACCTAAATGAAGCCGAAGACTTTCAAAGGTACCGAAGGCCCACTAGAAGTCTCTTCATGGCTTATTAGCACCGAGAAGAAGTTAAGGGCGTCACAGTTGCCTAAAGAAGATTGGATGACCGCAGTTGATTTATTACTCGAGGACAATGCCCATCACTGGTGGAAAGCGGAGGAGAGGCGCTTGGGTACCAATAAGTCAAGGGAAGAGTTCTATAAACTCTTCAACGAGAGGTACTTTCCCACCGCTGCTCGGAATGTATTGTATGATCAGTTCCTCCACCTTAAACAAGACGACAAGTCGGTTGACGAGTATGATGCAAAATTTAGCCGACTAAGCAGATTTGCCGAGGGATTGATGCCAACAGAGAAGGAGAAGGCAAAAAGGTTTCATAATGGGTTAAGACCCAAGCTTAAAACACACACCACTATGCAATCCAGAATTTTGCACGCTGCAGTATTAGAAGAAGCTAGAAGTCAGGAGATCCTTCATAAGGAAGCACAACAAACTCAAAGATACTATGCCCCAATAGACTTTCCAGTTCAACTTGGTTCAGGAGGCCCTGAACGATGACTTACGGTGCAATATCAACAACAAGTCGTGCCCTACCAAGTTCCAAGTATAATAACCTTCCAGTTCTGTGGAAGGAGAGGGCACCAGCAGAAGGATTATCGTCGGCGACTAAAGTGTTGCTTCAATTGCGGTTCCAATGAGCATAAACTTCGAGATTGCCCCAACCGACATGCCACACCCATTTTAGCTTCAGCACCATCCCAGCAACAGTTACGAGGGCATATAACTCTCGGACTAGGTACACCACAACTACTTTCCCTAGAGGAATATCAAGAGGGACCAGCCTTGGTAGGCCAGACATCAGAGTATAGGCCTGCTAGAGAAGAGATGAATAATATGAGGCAAGGACAAGCATTCACCATGACCGTGCTAGACACCCTTCCCGAGTTGACAGATACCACAGGTATTATTCTAGCTAATACATTATTGGTGCACCTTCATTAGTGTCATATTCATGCATAGAATAGTTATCTCGTTCTTCCGAAACACATTGGGATTAAAAGTTAGCAATTGCACTGCAAGGTACTACCTACAAACATCTTTAGTAATCTCAGAAATCGTAGCATAGACAGACTTGCTTAGAATAGCGATTAAGGATTAAGTCAAAAAGGATTTCCATGATATGCCTTAAAGTTAGACACCTTTTTGTAGACCTTGTATACGTGAAATGGCCCATGTCCTCGGTTCATGTATCATTATAGTATTTCGTGCTAGGAGAATTCCCATGGGAACGCAAGTATGACATACCCAATATTCTTCCATCTATTCGCAATCACTTCGTCCTTGATTCCTATCTACCGCATCATGATTCTGTTACTCGTTGATATCAAGTCAAGGTATGATACCACGACTTAGAATATTTCTAACTTCATCAATCATCAAAATCATGCTTTGGTTTCAATTTGAGAAAGGAAATTTAGAGTGAGTAAATTACAAACCCTCTAAACCTCTTAATTTGGACAAATTGATTCCCATTAGAATGATAAATCATTGCCTCATAAAAATCACTCTCTACTTTTGATCCTTGGGTGTTTCCTATCGTGACTTTGATATTTGGAGCACAACACTAGACATTTCCTTCCAACAAATTTTATATGTAAGACCTAGACGAGCCCACCTTCATGTAGATATATCATGTCCCACTAAAACACATCTTCTTGTACTCTATTTCTTGATAGGACTTTCTGGTCTAAATGGCTAAATTATAACCTCTACCATTATACCAAAATACTTTCTGACTTCAATTAAAGACCCAACCTTGACTCAATTCCTTGACCCGATATGTGATATATTCTACTAAATTCCTTAATGCTTAACTTGTGCATTACCTTGATTGCTTGACCCATTGTCTCATCACACTACTAGTTTAATTCTTGTAAGTTGGGTAGAATGCCTCACGACCCATCAAACCTTTTGTCCTTGTGACCCATATTGATAAGTTTACTTAGACCATAGAATCTGGAGGATTCTAACCCATTTAGCCAACCAAGCCATAAGCATGCAAACACTAGGATGATTGTATGGGCCCCAAACTTCGGGCAAGACTAGATTTTAAAAGATCTTGGGCTATTTAGTTTCCTTCATCATTATCTCCCATATATTTTGACTATCTTATACTGCTAATTTAGTCTTAGTTTTGCAAGCTTATTCTTTTATCGAGCTTGTTCATGACATATGTGTTATTTGGTGCACTCACTAACATATTGTCTAATCAGAACCGGTGCATGATGGTCTGATCAACCTATTGCACTTGGGTTCGCCTTCGTATATTATTTTACGTGAATGGAGACATAGTTAAACTTGCCTTAGAGTCTCATCCGCGACAGCCTTGGCAATTCTCTTTTGAATTATTTTCGTCGCCTATGAACCCCGCATTCGTACTCAACAGCACCGTCTTAGAAACCGTTGTTGTTCTTGTCTTTTACTTATTTTGGAAAGACAAGGCACTGTACTTGCTAGATAGACTCAAGGTATCATCTTTGGTTGTCCTATCAGTTATTTATACACAAATATAGATAACCACCGACCGACTCATGTGGCTATATCCTCGCCTTTAACTACTTCTCATTTTTCAACCCTAGAATTATTATCGTGCCCTCCCAATTATTCTTGAGCACTCGAGAATGATTCTAATCGTTCACTTAAATCCAACACTCAACCAAGACGATTAGTATCCAGTTTTCTCTCAGTGAACCACATCTCCCAATTGTCAAATTATTTTCTTTGAACTACCGAATTCTTTGCTATTCTTTAATTCGTTTTATCAAAATTTTGTTACCTTCACTAGCGACCCTCAATCAATCCCATAACCCTGATGTGTTTTCGGATATATCGAGTTCCCAATTTTCTAATGTATGGTTTTGTTGAATATCGTTTTATCGCCTCCTCCAAAATTAATTGTATTTTGGTATTGACGAACTCTTCTTGTTCCTCAACCCTATCTACCCTATTAATCCTAAATTTCGAGGATAAAATTCTTGTAAGTTGGATAGGATGTAAAACCTCTAAATTTTTGGAAATATTTTTTTTTGTTATTTAAAAAGAGTTAAAAATGAATTTATGCAATTTATGATGACCTTAGCCATTGTTGAATTTTGGAGCACAAGACTACCATGAATTTTGGTACGAAAGATGTAGCAGGGTGCCTTGACTAGTGTATTAGCCATGCCGGGGGAAGCCTAGCCAAAGTGATGTCTAAACTAGAAAAACCAGACCAAGTTGTGAATTGACTCATTTAAATTATTTTAATATGATATTATTTTATATATTGATTTTTAGATGACCCAGTTGGGCCAAACCAGTCCGAACTGGGCCTAGACCGAATTTAAGCCCATGTAGGCATGTGATGGGACCAAGGTGGCCATGTGGACATATTTTATGTACATAGAAATATTTTCTAAATTATTTTAGAATTTTATGCACAATTTTTAATTATTTAGTTATTTGTTCAATTATTGGTATTTTATTATTATTAAATAATGTTTAATATTTGTATAATTTTTGAACTCGGAAAAGGTGTGTGGTATAAGTTCACCAAAACCAACATAGGACTATTTTTGTTATTTTATATTTTTAAAGTTATTTTTATGGTGATTAAATACACATATTTATTACTATTAGACATTATTATATGTTGTCCTTTTTATGGTCAATTGAATTTGTAAATGTATATATAAATATTTTAAATACATTATATATATGGATGGATTACTTTTTATTTTAAAAATTATGAAGATTTTATGGTGAATATATGGATATATATATTTGGATAGATATTTACATATAATGATTTAAGATTTAGATTTAAAAGGATTTTTTTTTAAAAAGAAAGAAATCATGTAGTGGTCGGCCCCATAAAGGGGGAACCGACCACTAATTAGCTAAAAGCAGCAGCATGTATGGTTACACGCATGTAGCAGCAGCAGCTGCAACAAAGAGTTTGGAGAGGCTGACCCCCTAACCCATATATATATATATATATATATATATATATATATATATATATATATATATATATTTGAGTCCAATATATTCCGTGGATTGCGGAGGATTCCTGCAGGCGATTCTCGATGATGGATCCGACGGGGGGCTCCGCCCCCCTGATGATTCAACGGCGGGGGCCTCCGGCCACCATGGCCGTAGCCCGGCGGGTGTCGTTGTCCCTGGGGGCGACCCGCCGGTGCGTGTTGCTGGAGGTGTTCCCCTCGGTGCGGAACGACTGGCGGACCTGGCGGGGGGTTCTGTCCCCCCGGGTAATGTGGGAGGCTCCGGCCATCTTGTCCGTCGAGTGGCGGGAGTCGTCGTACTAGGGGGTGACAAGGCTGTGCATGGGTGGGGCGATGTTTCTGCCCCGGTGGGAGGATCCGCCCCCCATGGGTCTGGATCGACGGTGGGGGGTTCTGGCCCTCCTGGACTCCCCGTGGGTGGCGACATTTCGACTGCGGAGGAGGGGGAGGGGATTCGTCCCAGTCCATAGGGGGTCTTGGGTTCTTGAGGCACTGTGGGTGGAACCTCCGGCAGCAGAGACGGACCTATTGAAGGTGGAAAATGGAGGGACGAATGGCACGGCGCGGACCTTCGCTACGGTGGTGGGCGGACCCACGTCGGCGTCGACGGGTGGATCGCCGAGAGTGGATTTCCGACTAGCCATTGTTTTCGATGGTCGGAAGGTGGTTGTTTTCACTCAGTCGGAAATGGTGGCCCTCACGGTGCCGTGTAGGCTAGACCTTATTGGCAAGTTTGCTCGACGGAGACTCCCGGTTGAGGCTATTAGAAAGGCCTTTGATTCGCAGAATTTTAGGGGGTTGATTGAAGTGAAGGCCATCGATGATCGACACGTTCTTATACGGCCTCATGTCGAGAGTGACTTTCTCCGGCTGCGGTCTAAGGACTGTTGGTTCATTGGCCGGGTTCCGATGGTGATATTCAGGTCGTCGGTAGACTTTTTGCCGATGAGAGAGGACCCTCGGGTTCCTATCTGGGTGGCCTTCCCTGGGCTTTCCCACTGCATGTTTGATACCAATGTGGTTCTTTCCATCGCATCTGGTATCAGCACTCCGCTCATGACTGACCGGGCTACAGCTTCCTTTTTTAGGCCGGAGGTAGCTAAGGTATTGGTAGAAGTGGACGTCAGTAAACCACTTCAACATGAGGTCTTCTTCCAACTGCCGGATGGTGTTCGCTCGCAGCCAGTTGTCTATGATCGGAGCCCTCCCTACTGTGTCTCTTGTGGTCATCATGGCCATGTTGAGAGTGCTTGTGGGCGTCCCCAGGTGGTGACTTCTTCTGTGGGAGTAGCTGATAGATCGCCCATCCCCGACGGCCCCTCTCCAGGCGTAGTGAGTTAGGAGGACGGCCCGGTGGGTGGCCGTAGGATTAGCAGGGGTCATCGGAAGAGACGTTCAAGGCATAAAAAAGGGAAGGGGACACGGTAGGTGTGGAGGCGCGTCGAGGGGCGTGATGACAGCACGGGGACCACGCGGCCCGGATTGCGTTGGAGAGATGATAATCGTACGAGTTTCGTTCTGCCATCCTGGCACGTGGGGGAGTCATCTTCGGGCCAGCTGGCTTTATGGTCAGATGACGGGCGGCTCATGCAGGAGGGACGCAGCGCTCCGGGTTCTAGCTTGGATGGGCAGATGGGCCCTGAGCGGGGTATTGGTTCTATTGTTTTATCAGATCTTCCTATTATTATTCATAGCCACTTGGGACAGGAAGTTATAGCGGCTGATTCTGACACTGAAGATTGCAGCTTGGTGGTGTGGGAGTAGGCCGATCACGGTCCTTTATCCGACTGGGGTTATGACCCATCTTCGGGAGATGATATGGTGTCATTGCCTGAGGTTGGACCTTCCACCTCATTCTCCGAGGGACGTGAAGAAGACTGGCAGATGGTTCCATTAAAGAAGGCGGCTGGAAGGCGGAGGAAGTCGATGGCACCTCAGTCGGATCGGCTTCTTCGATCATATGCTTCTCGGGTTAGGCGGGACCCCCAGAGGGTCCATGGTTAAGTTCCTTATTTGGAATGTTCGGGGGACGGCAAACAGAGCTACTATATCCCATCTCAGGTCCTTGTGTCGGACCAACTCTATTCAGGTTCTTGCTATTATTGAACCTAAGGTGATATCCTCTAAGCTTCTTTCTTATCAGCTGAGGTTGGGTTTTGATGCTAGCTTTTGTAATGATAAGGGTAATATTTGGCTTTTCTGCAAGTCGGGTCTTGGGATCAATTATATTGACTTTTGTGATCAGGCTATTACGGTACAGCTTTCTCTGAGCTGTTTTTCGGTCCTGGTACGGTTGTCGATTGTTCATGGTGCAGGGACACGACAGTGGAGGAGGAGTTTGTGGAGGCACCTTCTGGACGTCCAAGCGAGGGTCATTATTTTGCCCTGGGCGGTGGGTGGGGATTTCAATATCATTGCTTCTCCGGATGGGAAATTTGGAGGTCGACCTCCTGACACGAGGGCTATTGCGGACTTCCTCGACTTTCAGTTGGCTGCCGGGCTCTCCGATGTTGGTTTCAGAGGTAGCATCTATACTTGGGTGAACGAACAATCGGGGGTTGATCGTCAGGGATCCCGCCTTGATAGGGTACTCGTGACGGCAGTTGGCTGGATGGAGTCCAGGTCTCTTACGAGCATCTTAATCGGGCAGAATCTGATCATTCTCCTCTTTAGATATACTACCAGCCTGCTTCTTCCCCCTTGCATTGAGGCTTTCGTTTTTTTGACTTTTGGTCTTCTCATTCGAATTTTCTTACGATTGTTGCTCGGGCGTGGAATTCATGCTGGCATTATGATGCGCTTGAGCGGTTGGGCATGCGTTTGAGGACTACGGGACATGTTCTGGCTGGATAGAGCAGAGCTACTTTCGGAGACATTTTTCAGGGGGTTCGTCAGGCCGAGGACGCTGCCTTGGCGGCGGAGCAGGATTATGAGCTCCATCCTTCAGAGAGGGGGAGGGCTTCCTGGATGGAGGCCGTCGCCAGATTGAAGCAAAAGGTCTAGGTTGAGGAGTCTTTCTGGAAAAAAAAAAAAGCAAGATTGAGATGGGACCTGGAAGGGGATAAGAATACTCGCTTTTTCCATGAGTGCACCAGGAGCAGGCAAAGAAAGGCGGGTATTCAGAAAATTATTCGGGCTGATGGATCAGAAACTGGGTCTATTGCGGAGGTAGCGACGGAGGCTTCTTTATTCTTCTCGAAGCTGTTCAAGGCTGAGCCTATTTCAGATGAGGACGCCTTCCTCGATGTCCTCGATGTCATCCCTAGTATCATCTCAATGGAGGACAATTCTGATCTTGTTCGTTGTCCTGACAGAGCGGAGCTATTGAAGATTGTTCGGGGGATGGACCCGGCTAGTGGCGTCGGTCCGGATGGATTTTCTGGGAGATTCTTCTCATTTTGTTGGGATATTATTGCTGCCGACGTGGAGGAAGCCGTTGGGTCGTTTTTCTTAGGTGCACGCCTTCCGGTATCCATTTCGGATACCTTCTTATTTCTTATCCCCAAAGTCGAGCACCCGAGGAATCTTTCTGATTTCCGCCCTATTAGTCTTTGTAATTTCTGTAACAAGATAATTTCCAAGATTATTGCTTGCAGGTTGCGGGAATATCTTCCCAAAATTATTTCTCCAGAGCAAAGTGCTTTTGTTATGGGGAGAGTGATTGTGGACAATATCATTATTGCTCAGGATATGGTGGCATCTATGAGGGAATCCAGTCATGGTGGAAATGTTGCAATAAAGCTGGACATGCAGAAGGCCTATGACAGAGTCAGTTGGTCTTTCCTCCTGCGGGTTCTTCGGAGATTTGATTTTAATGAGGTTTTCTGTTATCTTATTTATCGTCTCCTGGCGGATACCCGGTATGCGGTTCTACTCAATGGCGCTCCTACAGCTTTTTTCCCGGCGTCTAGAGGGATCCGGCAGGGGGACCCTCTCTCCCCGACTCTCTTCATTATTATTGCGGAGGTACTTTCTCGGAACCTCAAGCTTCTTCAAGACTCAAATAGGATATCCTCATTTCACACTCCGATTGGGGGATCGCGTATCTCGTACTTGGCTTATGCAGATTATGTTCTTATATTCACTTCGGGAGATATTGCCGGATTGCGTGCTCTCCAGCAAGTATTGCATAGTTATGAGGCTGTATCTGGACAGAAGATTAATTATTCCAAATCTGCCTTTTATAATGCGATACCATTGGCTGAGGATCGTGCTCGGACTATCTCTACTCTCTTCGGATTTAGTACCGGTACTCTGCCGTTTTCTTACTTGGGCTGCCCGTTAACTTGCGGGAGACGGAATGCGGGAATGTTTAGCTATTTGCTGGATAAAATCCGTTCGAAGCTGACGGGCTGGAAGAATAAGATTCTTTCCCCTGGGGGTAAGTTGGTCCTTATTAAGAGTGTTCTTTCCTCTATCCCTATGTATACATTGGCCGTATGTTGTCCTCCCCGGGCAGTTCTCAGGTCGATTGAGAGGATGTTTGCGGCTTTATTCTGGGGTAGTAAGGATGGGGTGGCTAAGAGGAGTTGGCTGGCGTGGCGGTTTGTTACTCGGACCAAGTCCGAAGGAGGCCTCCGGATCAAGTGCCTGAATAATATTATGGATGCCTTTTCTATGAAGCTTTGGTGGAAGCTGAGGCATGGGAAGGGACTTTGGATGGAGCTTCTTAAATCTAAATATTTTCGTAAGCGTCATCCATGTGATACGTTTATGAATTCCAAGTGCTCCCATATTTGGTGACAGATTTTGCGGGGGAGGAAATTGGCGGAATCGTATATTTTGTTTAGACTTGGGCATGGTGAGGGCTCAGCGAGGTACGAAGCATGGATTCCGGGGGGTCCCTGGTTGGGTAGCGTTGCTATTCCATCGGCTGAGGGAGTGTCTACTGGGACTAGGCACGGAACGGGGAGACGAACTCGGGTGCGGAGGCGAACACAGGCGAGGGAGTATGCTGCTTACGGCTAGGCGGGTCATTTTTTGGATAGCATGGGGGACCGTATTGAGGGAGAGGGTGCAATTCGACGGGTTTACAGCGTATGGTGCTCCCCTCGGGGCGGGTTACGCTGGATGGTGGCACTGAAGAGCTTCGGAGGTCGGCCAGATTGGCCTGGAGGAGGGTGGTTCTTCCCCAACGTACGGTGACTGTCCGGGCTCTTTCGGATAGGGGAAGGAAGATCAAAGATTCTAGGGCAAGAAATTCTGATAATGGTGGTCCGGATATCCGATCTTTTTGGACAGCCACTGGATGGGATCTGTCTTTGTTTTTGGAGCAGTTTGGTGTCGAGGCAGCGAGGCGACTCAGAGAGGCGAATCTGTCTTGTACTTCGGCTCCTGACTCACTGGTTTGGGGTGAATGGGAAGGTTCTTTCTCGTTGGCTGCGGCTTGGAGGTGTTGTCGGATCTCCCACCCTACATCATCACTATTTTCTAATATATGGGACAAGTGTATTCCGGCGAAGTAGAGCATTCTGATGTGGCGGGTTTGTCACAACCGGCTACCTACTGATGACATTATTCAGAAGATAGGCTTCCATCTGGCTTCCAAGTGTCATTGCTGTCAGGTCGGGCATGGGGAGACCCTTCAGCATATTTTTTTCCACGGGGATCTTGCTATGACGGTTTGGTCTGTTTTCCTGGATTTCTTCAAGGCACGGATGCATAGTAACTTTCTAGTCTTTCTTCAAAGGTGGTGGCGGGGTCAGGGAAGTCACCATCGGAGATCATTGGCTGGTGCGGTCATTTGGGTGCTTTGGAAGAACAGGAACAAGCATCGATACGAGGGGCGTAGTGCTGGGCCTGATTTCTTGGTTCGGGAGGTGAAACGACAGTTTCGGAAGTCGCTTTCAGGTTGTCATCATCTTCCGACTATTCCGCATTGGGCTCTAGAGTAGTATTTTATTTTATTTTCTGTCTTTGTTTTTTGTCACCATGCGGTTGGATGTACTCATTACCCTCTTTTTTCAATAAAGGTAACGGTTTTTCCAATATATATATATATATATATATATATATATATATATATATATATATATATATATATATATATATATATATATATATATATATATATATTGGACTCAAAAGAAAACCTAAACCCAAACCCTAATCTCTTCTCATCTTGCTCCTCCATCTTCCTTCCCCCTCTCCCTCGTCCAGCCTCGACCGAGCAGCACCTCGCGGTCGCGGCAACAGCGGCAGCAAAGGAAACAACAACAAACACCCACAACAACAACAGTTTTTAACAACAAGCATCCGGAGCTCCTTGTAGATTTTGACTTTCGTTTTGACGATTCTGACTATTGGATTTTGCTATATCTCGCACCACCCTCAGGCAAGATACCTTGCCATTTTATTCTGCTTATTTACTGCCATTTAGCATGCTAATTTAGTTTTATTTTCTTACTTATTGTCATTTTCTGTCTTGATATATTTTATGCAATTTACTGTTTAGTTTATCCCTATTACTTTATTATTATGCATCGACTTAAAGTTAAGAAGACTATCCTATGTTGTGATGCATTCAGTGGGCTTGACACATATGCTACACGAGTCTCATATAGGTCTCGGACTTGCGTAGTTGGTTGGCCACCGATACGTGAGGACGTACGTTAGAAAATAACTGCTAATAGAGTTGCATGCTAGAAGACTTAGCAGTTATGAGTTGGCATTAGGCGGAGAGAATATGATTGGAAGTTGACTACCACCCTATCTATCGTAGACTCGCTCGCTACTGAGGAACGATCAGTAGACTATATGCTATAGACTCGCTCGATACTGAGGAATAGTATATGGTGTTGTGACTCGCTATTGAGGTACTGTACTGCATTAGTATTTTCCTGACTTGACCCAGTAGTCATGCGACCATGAACTGTTCTTAAAATGCATTCCACTTAGAATGGTTAGACGACCTTTATCCGTAGGTGTATGTACTTTTCCATATGGTTGTGTACTATACCGTTCATGGCTTGGAACATTATTTTGTCACGAACTAGTGTGCCACACCTTGTCCTTGTTTGGTTGAGGTGTGGTTCACTGCTTCGATGATAAAGTGCTGAACCATGTTATGATCCGAATTATTGTGAGAAGTTTATATTCAGTTTATACGACATGTTTTTGTGTATCTTGTTATGTCCCGCTGAGGTCCTGGTGATCTCTCCAGGTATAGATGGTCAGGATTGCCCCAGGAGTACGTACTCGGTTTAGCTCCTTCGTTTCCTATTGAGGATATCTTACCCTCTGACGATGCCTGATTCTTTCCTTACTTGTATCTTTCATTTATTTTTGGAGGTTGGACTCCAGTATCTTAGATTATATTCATAGCTGTTTGGTAGTGGATTTGTTTCCACCCGGCTATCTATCTTTTGACTCTTTTATTTGATACTACCTGGACTATTATTTTCTCTTGTGATTTTGTGGATGATATATAGTTATTTGTGGCCTATGATTTACAGCTTATGTATGCGTACGAGGATTTCACATATTGGAGTATTCTTCGTATGCATGCAGCTGGCATGTTTCGTATGCCTAGTCCTACGTATTTTGGGACTGGAGCGTTACAATGTCGTCCGGCCTCCGCCTTCCGTTTCCTTATTTACTCCTTCATCCATGTAAGGCTACAATCCCACCATCTTCAAGTCTACCCAACATTCGCGCGAGTAGTTCTCCCACTACTACAAAGCCCCCATATACCCAGGGAAGCCTCTCTCTTGGCTCACCTTTCCTGCACATCGTAAATATTTTGAGTCTCTGGGATTGCCAACTGTCACGACCCGCACCCTAGAGTAAGGGCACGAGACGAGGGTACGTCCAGCCTACGCCGCAGTGTCGGCGGTAGAACACTGTCCTAGGTCACAACATCTAACAATGTATCTCTAAACAATTTATACTCCCCGAATGGGGGTGACATAGCAGTAGTAAACCCAATTACAACTAAGGAAGAGATAGCACGATATGAAATAGAACTCAAGGAATAAAATAGATAAAATAGCAGTCTAAGATAATCCAGCAATAACCAACAGTACAAGGTCTCAGAAGAAAAAATATATACAATACTGAATTCCAAAATAAAGTCTAACTAAGACATGTCTCAAGACTGCAAAAGTAAGATAAGCCTAAACTAGTCTAGACTAGGCAGTCGGAGGAATATCCTTAGCTACTGCTGGATCCTCCTGGGAGTCCAGCTCAAAGGTGTCATCTAAAGCTGTCCCGTAGTAGGTGTCCAGGCAAGCCTCCTCCTCGTCCTCTGTAATATTTTCAACAGGTCCAGTCCGGACAGGAGCGAGCACAGTACATCTCAACAATTCATAGCAGGTTAGAAGATATAAACATGCAGTAAAGTAAGATACAAGTACTGAAAGAAGTGCAGTATGAAAACAGAGAGAGAACTGTAATAGAAATATCTACTATACATAGAGAACTAGCAGTGACTAGTGAGTCAGAGTACAACATGAACATGTAAATGGCCTGGGATGATTCAATGAAGATACTACGGAATGATTCAATGAAGATACTACTGGTGTATTATTCACATGTCCACTTCTACTCCCCCGTACCCCCAATCAATACACAAGGATCCAGCCAGGTTATGTTATATGATTCCATGCACGGCCCCCGAAGGGTGATACATGGATGTCCCATAAATGGGGAGTATGGGGTTACCCAACTGTGTAAGATTCAAGAGACTCTGTGATCATGAGGGTACATGTCATAAGTAATCAAGTGAACCAAGAAGCATAGTGATACGCCATGTAAGTGAAACGCACAGAACACGTAGTACCCGATGCTCCCTAAAGATAACATCTCAAGAAAGGATCCATATAGTACCAATCCGTGTGACCATCGTGACAGTACAAGTAAAGTAATCTACTGCAGGAAATAATTCTAAACAGGATATAAAATGATCAGAGAATGTACTCGCCTGTATCTGAGTGTCCGATATGAAACGTACTGTCCATGAAGTGGTGTCTAGCTCTTAATCAGAACAACACAAGTCACAACAAGTCCAGAATAATGAAATAGAGTCTTACTATGCATTCTACATGATTCTAGGCCAATCTAGGCTAAAGTCAACTCATGGTCAACTTTGGTCAACCCTAGGAGTCAAACTAGGTCAACCAAGTCTAATTAAGTCTAAACTCAGCTATTCTAATCTACACTAGCTAGCACAACCCCTAACAAGGCTAGGCAAGCCTATACTAGCTATATCACAATATAGCTCAGCTAATTCTAAAATACCTTAACAAGTCTACAACCTCACTATTACACCCATGATTAACACTACATAATATTTTACACATATCTAGGCTAGATGTAAGACCTACATCATTAGCTAACATAGAAGTATAGCTATAGACATATATGTATTCACACAAATTACACACTTACACATTGTATACGCCTAATACAACCATGGCCTGCATGTGAGGAATAGAATATAGAGAAAGAGAGAGAGTGCTAGTGTGTGTGTATAGGCAGTAAAATCAGTGAATAAGGAGAAGGTTTGTGTGTGTGAGGATATGGCATACATGTGTGAGCAAATGTGCAAACAGTAGCAAAATCTGGCAGACAGGCAAGTGTTTTAACAGTGAGTGTGTGTGCTCTTGACCATTTACATGTACAGGAACACCCAAAGTGAAGGAGAAAAGAAGTGTGTGATGTGTATACATGTAACTGTCATGAGGAGAGACATTGTGTGTGTGTGTGTGCTCTGTTGCAGGAAAATATGACAGTGAATAAGGAGAAAAACATGTGTGGTGTGTAAACATGATAGTGAATAACATAAGGCAGGAAAGCATGGCCTATTTCCAGGCGATACAAACTGGAACTCAAACTCAGTTAGGAAGAAGGAAAGGAGATCAATTCATTGTCCTTTCAATCTCAGGTTTCAGATTAATCCAACAGTGCATACACCCCAGTTTTAGATAGGAATACTAAATTGGAATGTTGACAGTATAATGATGACAATGAAGAATTAAGCATGGCAATACAACTCACTGAGCATCAAATATAATTCAACCCAATTCACCTTGATCTATCATAAACGTATTTCAAATTAAGAACAACTATGCCACATTACATTAAACTTACTTAGATAGCCCAAGTGTTCCAGATTTCACACATACAAATCTCAGATTTGAATTTTAGAGAACTGTTTAAAATCAGTCCAGCTTTGAAGAACATTTAACAATAAAAATCAGTTCATGTTACACCTCATCACACATCAACATCTATAACAGTCCACACTTATCAATTCAACACCAACTTAGACCATGGCAGGATAATATATAAGAGAATTATAATTAGGACCAAACCTCAATATTAAACATCATTCCAGGGACTAAAATCATGAACAATATTGATTTGGAAAAAAACTGGAAATGACAGGTAATGAGTATCAGTTATTCAATATTAAGAGCTTAATGAAAATCGACTAAAACTCAACCCCATAGGTTGGTGACAGGAAAACCCCATGTGCACAAACCCCACAACTCATCACGTGTCACCCATAGCCTGACACGGCGTGTCCAGAACCAGAAATCAAAATTACATACACATAGTGCACTGACAGTGCACTGTCTCGTGCACACGTGCACTTGTGTCGTGTGCACGACACAAGACACAAGAGGATCTCGTGGTGACACACATGGGTAGCCCACCTATAGGGATACCTCATGGGCCCACTGGCCTGTGTCCACGAAGTGTCAGGGTCGGACACGAAACTCGTGTCAGTGGCAATAAACCACACTGTGCAGTGCACTGAAAATCGGTGCGGTTGAGATTTCTCTCAAACAGCTCGATAAGACGAGCTGAAAATTGGTCTATGACATGTCAGTCACGAGTCCAGAGTGCCACCAAAGTTTTAGCCCAAAACGTGTCGTGTCGTGTCCACTACAGACCCCGATAGGCAGGGGATCCCTGTAGCACGCGCGCGAGCGTGTGCACGCGCGTATCCACACCACCAAAACGACACAGGACGACACGAAATCTAAGACACAAAGACAGGAAACAGCAAGCAAGAACAAAACCCTATTTCCTATTCAAAAACAATGGGTAAACTCGATCGACATGCCCTTTATGGCATTCTGTCGAACACTATGTCCTGAGTACTGATACGTGTCCAGAATAGACACGAATCCTTCGACACTGGACACGAAACCTATCCAGACCTTAGAGGGACCGTTAGGGCTTCCTATTGGTGAAGACAAAATAAAAATCTATGGAGAAATGGGAAAGTTACCTATTGGTGAACAATGGATGAAAAATCCTCAAATGGAATGATTTCCACAACCACCCAATCTCACAAATTATTGTTTCCCTACAAATAACCAATACCAACAGCAAGAGCATTGATTTTAGGTCCTAATAAAATTGGTTTGGGAAAGAAAGGATTTAAATTGGATTTTTAATGAATTTTGGAAGATGGAACTCACCTCTTTCCTTAGAACTTTTGGATGAACTCTAAAAGAGGCTAGCCCTAAAATCTAGGAGGGACTTTATAGTAGGGGAATCCCTAGGTTAAACCTAGTTGGCCGGCCAAGTTGGGTTTGGGTGGGGTTTGAGCTAAGTTAGCTAGTCCTATCAAGTTTAGTCACAAAAATGACTTGTGAAACCACAAGCCATTTATCAAAACACTTGATTCCTAAATTCCTAATTAAATTTCTAATGAATCAATAACTACTAACTTAAGTCATACTAGGTTAGACTAGAGTCACTTAACCTAACCATGACCCACTAACTAGGGTTAGCTCCTAGGTTGGTCTACAAGGGTCAAAACTAGTCAAAAATCAAACTAGTCCAAATAAATCCAAAATAATTTCTAAAAATTCCCATAAATTCTAATTAATACTAATAAATTTTATTTACCCCAAAAATAAAAAATTTACCCTCAAAATAGAAATGTGGTAGTGACACCAACCTTCTGGAATGACAAGTGGACATCTACCTATCTACCATCAAGATGTTCTACTGCAACTTAGTTCCTTCTAAGGAAGGGTCAAAGTTTGAAAAAAAGTCGACATGATTAAGATCACTATTACTGCCTCCTCTCTGGCCAGCATTCTTGGACTGAGTGAACAAAAATTCTACCACTCTCTTCCAAATGCGCTTGACCATATGACTTTTTCCAGTGATCTTACTTATCCAAGAAGCTGATAAGCTCAAAGGATGAAGATTTTGGATACCAAAGTCCCATTTTAATGGTGCTTTTGAGATACTAAAAATTGTGCTTAACGACACATAAGTATGATTCTTTGGGATTTGCTTGGTATTGTGCACATAAGCAAACACTAAACATGATGTCGGGACGACTACCAATTAAACAAAGCAAGCTATCGATCATACCTCGATACTTACGAATGTCGACCGATACACCATTTTTTATCTTGATCAAGCTTGGTCGTTGTGGCCATAGAAGTTCTCATTGATTTGGATGAGTCTAATTCAAAGCACTTAAGAAGATCCTTGGTGTATTTGGCTTGATTAATGAATGTGCCTTGTGATCCTTGCTTGATTTGTAATCCAAGGAAGAATGATAATTCTCCCATCATGCTTATTTCAAACTCATCCTGCATAACTTTGATAAACTCTATACACAGTGTCTTGTTAGTGGAACCAAGAATGATGTCATCAACATAAATTTAAACTAATAGGAGTGTGCCATTGTGAGTTTTAATAAATAGTGTGGTGTCAACTTTACCCTTAGAGAAGAAGTGAGAAATGAGAAAGGATCTAAGATGCTCATACCAAGCACGAGGAGTTTGCTTGAGGCCATAGAGGGCTTTGTGTAGTTTGAAAACATGTTCATAAAATTAAAAATCTTCAAAGCCAGGAGGTTGCTTGACATACACCTCTTCTATAATAACACCATTCAAAAAGGCGCTTTTGACATCCATTTGAAAAAGTTTAAAATCATTAAAACAAGCAAAGGCACAAAGCATTCAGATGGATTCAAGACGAGCAACTGGAGCATAGGTTTCTTCATAGTCATTGCCTTAGCTTTGAGCAACCAATCGGACTTTGTTACGAGTGACGATTTCCATCCTTATTAAGCTTATTTCGAAACACCCACTTTGTTCCAATAATAGAATAGTTGTAGGGCTTAGAAACGAGTTCCCAAACGTTGTTTCTCTCGAATTGATTAAGCTCTTCATGCATTGCAATCATCTAAAATTCATCATTAAAAGCATTATTAATATTTTTAGGCTCTATTTGAGAAATAAAAGCCACATTCGTACAGTGATCTCGTGTAGAGGATCTAGTGCTAACTCGTGAGGAATGGTTACCAATGATTAGTTCCTTGGGATGATGAGGGACAAATCTTTATTCTTTGGGGAGATCCCCTTGAGGAGTCTCTATAGTTGGAGAATCTTTGGGTGGAGTAGTCTCAACTTCATTACTAGATGAAGGAGCACTTGTATTTCCAAGAGAAGAGTTTTCCAAACCAAAAGAGATATCATCGACATTGTTCAAGGAGCTAGATATGGAAATGTTAAGTTCGTCAAAAGAGATATTGATTGACTCTTCGACTACAAGACTCCTTTTGTTAAAGACAAGAAATCCTTTACTATGCATAGAATAACCAAGGAAGATATCTTCATAGGCTTTTTCTTATCTTTGGTGTTCATAATAAAAAAATTGTATCAAAAAACTTTAAAATATTCAATAGAGGGAATTTTGTCAAACCAAAGCTCATAAGGAGTTTTCTTAAAAATAGGTCTAATCAAGACTCCATTTATAACATAACATGTCGTATTAATAGCTTTCACCCAAAAGTATTGAGGGAGATTGTATTGCTTTAACATGACCCTTGCCATATCGTCGAGGGTTCTATTCTTTCTTTCCACAATACCATTTTGTTGTGGATTTCTAGGACAGGCAAAATCATGACCAAAACCATTTTTAATACAATTTTTTTTTGAAATTGACATTGTCAAATTCACCACCTTGACCACTTCTAATTTTGTTGATCATAATATCTTTCTCATTTTGAACATGTTTGCAAAAAGCAATAAATTCATAAAAAGTATCACTTTTATTTGTAAGAAAAATAACCAAGTAAATCTTGAAAAATCATCTACTAAAACAAAAGCATAGAGTTTACCACCAAGACTAGCTACTCTACTAGGACCGAATAAATCCATATGAATAAGTTGGAGGGGTCTAGTAGTGCTCACCGAGTTGATGGATTTGAAAGAGAATTTTGTTAACTTACTCTTCTCGCATTCTTCACATATCATGACTTTCTTGAATGGAATGCTTGGGAGTCCTCTAACTAGCTTCTTGGTGGCCAGTCGGGAGATGGTGTCCATGTTGGCGTGTCCAAGTCTCATTTACCAAAGCCAGCTCTCATCATTCTTTACTACTAAGCACCTGTCATTATTAGTACTTTCAACAAGATAAAGAACATAAATATTATTTTCTTTAATACCTTCATACACAGTAGAGCCATTTGTGCTATCATAGATGAAGCACTTGTGCTTAACAAAATTAACACCATAGCCATTATTCGTGAGATGGCTAATGCTAAGAAGATTGTGCTTAAGATTTGTAACATGACAAACATTTTTAACGCAAGGGTAAGAAGGGGAGTCGATATTACCATATCCAATGATGTAGCCCTTTAAATTATTACCGAAGGATACGTATCCTTCCTTCTTCATCGATAGCGTTGGAAAAAGTGAAGCATCACCGGTCATGTGTCGGAAGAAACCGCTATCGAGGATCCACTTGCTTCTAGCATGCAATGGAGGGTTTACCTACAACACAAGTTGAAGATAAAGACTTTGGTGCACAGAAATGTTTGGGTCTTTGACTGTTAGTTTTAGGAATCCATTTTAGCATTCTCATGTCAACATGCTTTCTCATTTGACAGTAATGAGATGCGTGTCTAAGTAAACCATAATAGTGGCACATGATAGGCGTTATAGGTCTAGAAGAAGATGAGTGAGTGTTTTGTGCATGATGAGTTCTAGTATAACGAGGAGTTCTAGCATGATTGCTATGGTGATGATAGTAGAAAGCATGATGTGATGTGTTCATGTTCTTCTTTACAGAGGGTCCTCTTTGTGTGTACATTTGTTGGGGATAGGGCCTATGTGTTGTGTTCATGTGAATGTGACTCTTGTAGCTAGTGTTGTGATGTGTGTCGATGTGTCTTTGATTATGACATCGTATATTTGTGTAGGCCATATCTCTATCAACTTGTTTCTTGCTTTTTGCAAGAAGATCATTGTATTTGATAGAAGTTGCATATTCCCTTTGGTTAACAATAAGTATTTTGTTTTTAGCCATGTCATATCCTTCCTTGAGGGATTGATATTCAACGTCCTTTTTCTTTATGACGTCAAGAGCTTCTTGGAGCTTTAATCAAAGAGATTCAATCTCATCCGTGTCAGAAGCAGGAGACTTCCTTTTTATATAAAAATGATATTAGAAAGACTTTCTATTTCTTGCTTGAGAGTGTCAATCTCTCTATGTACTTACTTCTTATAACTTTGTCGTGTAGTTCAAAAATGACATTTTTTAATTCAGTATAAGAAAGTGCATTCATAGAGAAGTCATCAAGTACCCGATTTGACTCTATTGCCATAAGATAAACAGTTGAATTGTGTTTGCAATATTTGTCGTTGTCCGAGTCACTAGCATCACTTTCGTACTAGATGCTAGTGTTGGCGTACTTCCTTGAGGATGAGCTTCCTTTGTTTGGCCTCTCATACTTGCCGATTCTTTTTTCTCCATTGGATAGTCCCTCTTGATGTGTTCGATTTTCTTGCAGTTGTAGCAAGCAGGTTCTTCGTCGGTGTCCTTTCTTGAACGGTTTGCTTTATTGAACTTGAGAAACTTTTGGAAGTGTTTACCTGTGAGAGCAATTTTTTCGTCATCCGAATCGTCATCATCGGAGTCATCTTTTGAGGAGAACTTGACGGCCTTGAGAGCAAGAGATTTTTCTTTTTTCCTTCGTCTTATCTTTCTTTTTTTCTTGTATGGAGGATTCCTCTTAGTCCTTCATGTCTAGCCCGTGGCTCATTAGCTTTCCCATGAGAGTCTCAAGGTTCATTGTTGTTAGGTCGTTCCCTTCGATGATGACAGTAGCTTTAGGATTCCATCTTTTAATCAATCCTCTGAGAATCTTTCAAATCTTTTCGTGAGTGGGATATTCTTTACTAAGAGAAGATAGAGGGTTAATGATATCAAAGAATCGAGTGAACATAAAAGTAATAGATTCATCTTTTTTCATTTTAAATGATTTATACTCTTGAGTGAGTCTACTAATCTTTGATTCTTTTACTTGTAATGTCCCTTCGTGTGTGACTTCAAAAAATTTCCAAATTTCATGAAAAGTTTTGCAAGTTGAGATTCTATTGAATTCATTGCTATCGAGGGCACAATAGAGTGCGTTCATAGCCTTTGCATCCCGACTAAAGACCTTTGTCATTTTCAAAAAATTTCTCTCTAAGAGTTTCCAAAACAACTTCCTCAATAAATTGGAGGATTTAGGAATACCATTTACGACATAATCCCATAGATCAAAAATCTAAGAATTTTAAGTAAATGTTCATCCTAATCTTCCAATAGTTATAGTTGATTTCATCAAATAGAGGAGGTTTATTTGTGGAGTATCCCTCATTATGGAATGAGTTGAGACTAGGGTTAGTGGCCATAGATCACTCTAAGGAGGTAAGTCCAAATTAAGAGACTAGGCTCTGATACCAATTGAAGAACCCTAGGGGGGTGAATAGGGTAACAAAATAATTACTAACAATAATAAGCAAATTTAAAAGATAATTTAGATAAGAGAGAATCAAACACTCGATGTATCATAGTATCCTCCCAAGGGAAACTCCAGTCCCGGAACTCTTACCGCCTTTAATATACTATTTGAATAAATAGTTAAGATACGAGTTGATCCGAAGAACTCATCAACTTCTTACACACGAGTTTTCGTCCGAAGACTCGTCAACTTCTTACACACGAGTTTTCCTTCGAAGGCTCGTCAACTTCAAACTTGAGAGAAAATGGTTTTGATCATCTTCAACACTTGGAAGATCTAAGTTACAATACTTGAATAATCTAACACTTTGATGGATGTTAATTTAAAGCTTGGTAGAGTAATGGTGGAGCTCTTTGGTAGATGGAAAATTTAAAGCTCAAGTGGATAAGCCTTTATAAAGAAAGAGGGAGCCTATTTATACAAATCCAAAGTCATAAAGAGCATTTAGCACCCGAGCGGATTATCCGAAGGAAATCCACAAAAATCCTTCTAATTATCCTACTGAATAGTAACTGCTAAAAATATAGCCCGTTGGATGTATTAAATGGTCTGATAGATGGTCGTTGGATTTAAATTCGAATAATAGCCCGCAGGGCATCCGGATTATCTGATGAATTATACCGAAGATCCGTCGGATAATCCGAAAGAGGCGACAAAATAGTTGCTATCTTAGTTCGGATTATCCGTCGGATCACAGAGGAGATCCGCCAGATGATCCGATTGAGACAACAAATAATTGTCGTCTCAGTTCGGATAATCCGATGGATTTCTGCAAAAATCCGTCTAATGATCCGAAAGAGGCAACAAATAGTTGTTGTCTCAGTTCAGATTATCCGATGAAAAATCCCAGAAGTCCGGCGGATTTTCCTTTCCTTCATAAAAATCATTTTGAATGTTATAGCTTTTTAGTTTGTCATCCATGCTAAAGTGTGTACATAATTTTTTAGACACTTACAGACACTTTTGATAGACAGAGGAGCTTTTGATCTTGGATTCTTTTTGCTTGTCATATGTCTTCTGAGTGCGATAATAGTTTTCTTTTATAAGTGTAGGAATCGTCTTTTTTCTTGCTCCGAGAGACTTGTTTCTTTTTGGAGAGATTCGAGTCGTCTTTTATTCTATCTTTGAATGAGTTATTTGTTTCTATATAATAATAGAGCTAAAACATTACAGAGATTAATTATAGTCAATATATCAAAATCAGTGTGCCAACAGTTTTGAATTTAAAAAGGAAATGAAAAGATTGCGTATGATTTGTTATTTCCAAATAATCCCTCCTAAATCTTTATCATGCATATTTACATTTTCTAATAGATGTATGTAATTAATAAAAATTAATTAAGAAGGGTCAATACAAGTTTTGGCAACCTATTTTAGGCTCTACCATTATTGGTTGGTTGGGTTTTGGGTCGGTACCACTCGTTGGAATTAATCGGGTCCCCAAAGTCTATTAAATGGGTCTTGTGTGCCATTTAGATGTAAGTAGCACATGTGAACTCAATTTAGTGGGTCACTATTGACATGTATTTAGTATGTTCAAACTAGGTCAAAACATATATGAGATCAAAAAGTTTGGATTAGGTTTGAGTCTCAAATTCCAATTGGAAAATACATCAATATTACGATAGGGGAAAAAATGATCAATTTGATCCGAAAGTTGTACAAGAAAATATAGTGCAAGCGAACATGTTTGAGTATGACATGACATGCCTAAACGAAGATGGACTCGTCTAGAACATGGATATGAAATTGATTTTGAATAATTGCAAATGTTGTGCTTCAAAAGTTAAAGCTACGATAAAGTGTATTTATAGCCATAATTATATAGTTTAATAATTAAAAATCATATTAAATAAATAAATAAATAATACCAAAATTAGAGGGCTTACAATCTATCCACCTTAAAGAATTCGTCATTGAAATGAATGATTAGTCAATAACAAACAGTAATGAGATGAATGGGGTTAATTTCCAACATAGTGGGATAATTGACGGGTACGAATTAATCCACAAAATGGCCATTAAGTCAAGAACTTAACTTCTAGTCTCTTAGCCATCATATCCTCAGTTCTTTTTAACTTTTGAATCTACCGACTAATTTCTCAAAGGTCGTGTCCTATATTTTTATTCAAGCCTTGAATATAAAATCAAATAATAATAATAATAATCTTTAACCATTCTAATCCTCGAAGAATGAATTCACCAGTATTCCTTAAAATTCTCAAAATTTTAAATACAAGTCCATTCTTACCCTAATCTCTTCAAAATTTTGGTAATCAACAATCTTCCAAATTTTGAATTTTTAAATTACACAGCCTTTAAATTTTAAATTCAATTTTTTCCCTAAAATTTTAAATTGATGATTCATCCCTTAAAATCAAATTTAACAAATCCACTAATTGTAAAAATTTTAAATCAAATATACACATTCAAAATTTTAGATTCAATCTTCAAGTCCCTTTTCTCCTTAAGTCAAATTTCTATTCTCAAATTCTCTTTTATTGCTAACATTAACTCAGTAACCATAAATATTCTTCTGAAAATTTATGAAGTCAAAAGTACTAAAATATCTCAATTTTATTCTTTTACTTGATTGTCTTCTCAACCACTATCTAAGTGCTATATCTTTAAAGTATAAAATTTCCTTTCTAATTTTGACTCACAACTTCTACCTACCTTAAAAATTTTCAAAAACACAAGATTATTTCTTATAAAACCTCCTTAAGACTTATAATGATTCCCTCAACACTTCTCTCCTTTCTTTCAATACTTCTTCCTTTCTCTCAACACTTTTCTCCTTTCTCTCAAGAACTCTCTACCACAAAGATAAAAAATAATCTCAAACTTTTGTGTTGAACTTATTCAACAATTTCATCTCTCTTGTGTTGAACTTATTTAATAACTTTTATTGAGCACAATGAGATGTTGAACTCTTGTGTTGAACTCATTCAACAAATTTTTGCTCTCTTGTGTGAATTTATTCAATAACTTTCATTGAGCACAATGAGATCTCTTGTGTTGAACTTTTTCAACAACTTACATTGAGCATACTTGAAATGCTCTTGTGTTGAAATTATTCAACAACTTACATCGAGCATACTTAAAATGCTCATGTGTTGAACTTATTCAACAACTTATATTGAGCACATTTGAGATATCTTGCGGAGAACTTTTAGGACCCTTTATATACCATAGCAAGTGTCTATATATGGAAGTTCAATCCTATGTACGCTTATATATTAAAAATCTATATATGAAAATCCAATCCTATGTACGCTTAAAACCCAATCTCATGTAGGCTTACCATATATGGAAATCCAATCTTATATAGACTTACCATATATTAGAAATCTATATATGGAAATCCAATCAAATATATGGTCAAAGACAAAAATGGTCATCAACCTATTTTTGGACACTTTTCTTCATATCTCCACATCGACAAGGTTTTGCCACAAAACCGAGCCGACATACTTCTCCATTGCACAACTTTACCAAATCAATCACCCGTCAATCCAACCCCTAAAGGATCTCAAGCATCACTTCTCGACCTGACTCTAGATAAATTTTCTTCTTCTTGTACACGCTCTTGCAACCTATAGCTTGCTTGCCCTTGAGCAGTAGAACCAAATTCCATGTACAATTCTTGTAGAGAGGCTCAATCTCTTTTTTATGGCTATTATTCATTTCTCGCTAAGAATACCTTTGATAGTCTTTTGAAGGTGATAGGCTCGTCATCCTCCACTGGTAGTGTATATGCCACCACATTTAACTGTCTATAGTGCTTCACTGGTTCATCAAATCTATATTGGACCGAAGAGAGAAGGTACTCAAGAACAAGACTATTAGTTTAGTCTGTATTGCTTGGGGTCATCACTCTTTGGGTGAGTTAACTTGGGAACACGAGGATGATATTCGATCGCGATATCCACACCTGTTTGACTCATAAGGTATACTATCTTCCTTATGCCTTATGTTTTTACTTTCTTGCTTGCATGAATGATTTCTTGATTGACTGCTAGTCATAGATTGCCTATAATTAGTATAGCTTGCCCCGACACCTCTAGCCTCTTGATTAAATTCCGAGGACAAAATTCTTTTAAGGTGGGTAGAGTTGTCACTACCATTTTCCATTATACATATTTTCAGTATACGTGTACGGATTTTTGACTTTTGTCAGGTGACCCGTATTTTGACTTGTCTTGCTTAGCCTAGTCTTAGTTTAATCTTGACTTAGTTTATTTTGATTTGGTTTGGTTCAACTTGGCTTGGCTTGGTTTGGTTTGAGATGGAGAGGTTTGGTATTTATATCAAACTCGTCTCTCTCTCCTCCATTATATTTTCATTTACTTCTTCATCTTCTTCATCTTCTCCTCCCACCTACCAAGCCCTAGGCAACTGCAACTTGCTTCATGATGGATCTCAAGTTTTAATGTTTTATTCTCTTCTTTACAAGATTTTAAGTCTCTTTAGAACTTGGCATTTTTTGTTTTATTGGGTACATTTTTGTAGATCTAAGTTTTGATCTTTTCTTATTTCTCTTGGTTTTGATCTACTAAAACTTGGTATTTTCGAAAACTAGTTGCTTCATGCTGTAAGAATCTCGTTCTATTTAATTTTGACATTTGAAAAGTTAGATTTTGACTTGTTTTGAGGAAGTTATGTACTTTTGAAGTTCACGGGTTCAACCAAGCATTTTTATGCTGGTTGGAGAAGATGAATAGTATATGCGTGTGGTTTTTAGCGTCGCGGCATATCGATTGTGCGCGTTCTGGCGCAACCTAGCTTCTAGCGCAACCTGACTTCTGGCGCAACCTGGCTTCTGGCGCAGCCTGGCATCTGGTGCAACCTGGCTTCTGGCGCAGCCTGGCTTCTGGTACAACCTGGCTTTTGGAGTAGCCTGGCTTCTGGCGCAAACTAGCCTGGCACTACTTGACCCCTGGCACCACTTGACCCATGGCACCATTTGCCACCTAGCGCCTTTGACCCATGCACCTTTTCTCGCCAAGAACTTCTTGTTATATTTCCATGATTGTTCTGTGTAGTTCTTAGAAGTAATATAATATTGTGATCCTTGCATGTACCTTGTACTTGACTTGCCTTGTGACGAACCAACTTAATGACTTGTCGAGCATGATAGAGCTTGAGATTGATAAGATTTGACTGGACTTGACTTGACATGAACTCGGTATGGTATATGACCTGTCTTGATAATTCTTGATAGTGGCCGGTCGAGACGCACTCCTAACATGTACTCCTGACAAGTGACAATTAAACCTGACATGACATGTATAATCTTGGATGCTGTTGCGATAACTATTCCTGTCTTGCTAGTATAACTCTTTTCTTGACTCTGTGGTTGATTTTTCTGACTATGCCTGTACAAGCTACATGTCTCGTCTTGCATTATGTCTAGGACATGGATTCCTGGTTACCACGATCAGGGATTCATAATGAATCTGACTAGGTTAATGACTAGATTGATCAAGTAGTTCATATAGAGAGATTTCTCAGTTATAGGCGATCCCGTTATCCCGGTCACACCTGTGGACTTGTAGCACGCCGACGAGTATGGCACATTTCTAGCACACTGTCATGTGTTGCACTTCTTGAATCATAAGTACTAAAGTACACCAGTAATCTTGATAACTCTCGTAACTCTTGTAACCCTCGCCTGGATAACCTAGATAGTCTGTAAGGCTTGTGACTGCAGGAACATCTCATTGCATCATGTTAGTAACTAAGCTTGTGATAACCCTAGTTAGCTAACAATAGCAAGCCGTAGGACTTGATTGGCCTTGCTTGAATGAATATCCTCATGATTAACCTGGGAATTATAATCCACCTCTTGTTCCTCCTACTATAAGCTAATGTTTTATGTTAACTTAGTCTCTCATGTTATTTAACTATGCTCTTTTATCAGTTCTTCTTTTATTATATGTTGGTTTTAGTTTCTAAGTAGAGCCTCCCTTGTGGCACTTGCTCTTTCTGGGTTTGACTCAGCTGGTTTTGTATGGCCAGATTTCGGAGAAGCAATCGAGGATCTACCTGCTTTCCAGCCAGATGGTGAACACCAGACGTAATCCTGGCAACGAGTAGGTTTCTTATTTTGTTCTCCCACTCTATTTTAAATTATTCTTTTGAGGCGTTTAGCCACCGAGCAAGTGTTAGCTCGTGTTGAAACTTAATTTCTATTTGCCTAAGGGCTGTAACATGATTGACAAATCCTAGGGTTGATCATGTATGACTTAACTCTTGCTAGTCTTCATATTTTGTATGACTAGCTTCATGATCATCTGAATATGTAATGTTTGGGATGCCTTACTTTGTATGTCTGATGATCTAACATCTTGTAACATTTACTTACTTACTTGAGATTGAGATATTAGGCTTGTTCTTGACCATAAGAGACTGATGGCTTGTAGATAAACCCTCATGCATCTAGACATCCGTGACTGTATTGCAAGGTGGATTTCACTTCAATGTACGTAGCTGGCTGTGTCTGTCCCCCGCTCTCCAGAATTCTGGTTTTGGGGCGTGACACAGTTTAAGTGGTGGCCCATACAGGTCATATAAATCAAGATGTGTGAGGGTTTTTACTAAATAGATGTCTCAATCAGCATTCTTTCTTGATCTCTACTCATGTTTCCTAATCCTCCTGAAACCTGACCTGATAAGGTGCTTCTATCCTTGATCAATCTTGGTCCTTCCTTATTGTTCCTTATGTCATTTTCTTCAGTAGCATTGTTTCTGATCCCACCGATCAGCTGGGTGGAGCACCTCTAGTGAACCAGCAGCAATCTGGGGACCAAGCCCAGCACTCTGGAGCAACATCTCGAGTCATGCATTCCGGGGATCCAGAGCTACTAGTTCAACCATCCCCGCCTACAGAGCCTGACAATAGAGTCCTGATGGGACACATTCGGGACTTGCTTGCATCACAAGACCATCAGGGCGATGCCCTGCAGTAGACAGTACAAGAGGCTATGGGTAGAGTTGGCTATCAAGGGAACAATGCGGCTAGCAGCTTCAAGCGCCTGAACCCTCCTTTCTTTGACGGCAGTGAAGATCCTATTGCTGCCGATGCTTGGCTATAGGATATAGAGGTTATTCTGGAGGCAGCTCGGATTCTAGAGAAAGAGAAGGTGGCCGTTGTGCGCCTGCAGTTATTGGACTTAGCCCCAGCTGGTGGGCGATGCTAGCAGTTGATTTGGTGACGCCTGTCCTGTGGGCGGTTCCAGACGAAGTATTTTTATGCAGTAACTCGGTATGATCTGCAGACTAGATTTAGAAATCTCCAACAGATGGGAAGGACGGTCGATGGATATGCGGTCGAGTTTTCGAGGCTTAGTCCGTTTGCTTCCAGCTTGGTGGCGATCGAATTGGATCGAGCGCAGCGATTCCAGCCGGGACTCCACCTAGAGATTATTCTAGTTGTGGAGCAGTTTGAGCACCAAACGTTTGATGCAATTTTGCGAGCAGCTAGGAGGCATGAATATACTTTCCAGAGGATAGTAGATCGAACCGGAGGACGAAAGAGGCCTCATGGACAGTTGTCTCAGTCATCAGCACTAGTCCTGGCAGCTAGGGCCTTGACTATTGGAGCTCCTAGGAGGGCGACCACAGTTTTGTCGGTTCAACACTCGACACCGACGTACCCTCAGTAGCAGATGTAGAAGCAGTCTTACGCAATGGGCTGCACTCATTGTGGGAAATATGGGCACGTGGTTTCAGAGTGTCGCAGGACACAAGGATTGTGCTTGGCCTGTAGGGCAACGGATCACATGATAGGGTCCTGCCCGCATAGAGCTAGTTCATTTTCATCAACCCTAACCAGTTCATCGGTTAGGGGTCCAGCAACAGTACATAAGCAATAGAGTACCAGTTTTCGAGGCCATTACCGTCTCAGGCACAAGCATTCCAGCAGCAGAGGCTGCAACAATATGCTCAGCCCCAAACTTAGATTAAGAATAGGCAAAGAGGTCACCACCAGAGGGAACCATCACCAAGAGGACAGAGTCAAGCTATGGCTCTGTCAGTAACAGAAGAATTGACATTAGGTAAGGTAGTGGCAGGTACCATTCTCGTCAACTCTTTTCCAGCATCAGTATTATTTGATTTGGGTGCATCGCATTCATTTATGTCTGCACGATTCGCAACACGGATAGGACTGGAGCCGGAGTCATTATCAGTAAGGCTCAATATACTTACTGATAACGGTCTTGTAGAAGTAGATAGAGTCTTTTCCTTGTGTCGAATCGTAGTTAGCGGTAGAGAGTTTCCCACTAGATTGATAGAATTTCCGATGGTCGACTATGATGTGGTCCTAGGAATGAATTGGTTGAAGGATCAGTATGCAAGAATAGACTGCCATATTGGCATGATTATTTTTGGTGTTCCCGGCGAGGAAGAGTTTTCATTTTCCAGAGGCGAAGTAGAACCTTCTCCACCAGTCTTGTGGATGGCAGTAGCAGAAGCAGTTCAGTTTTCCAGGGTCGTAGAAGAATTTTCTGAAGAGCTTCCAGGCATGCCGCAAGAGAGAGAGAGAGATAGAGTTCACCATTGATTTGATTTCAGGGACGACACCAGTATCAGAGAGAGTCTACAGAATGACACCACCAGAATTGGAGATCTTGTACAAGATGATTGAAGAACTCAGAACCAAGGGATTCATTCGTGCTAGTGGATCACCTTGGGGAGCCCCGATGCTTCTTGTGAAAAAGAAGGATGGTATGTCAAGATTATGTGTTGATTATTGTACCTTGAATTCTGTAACAATCAAGAACAAATATCCCCTACCAAGGATAGAAGACTTATTCGATCAACTCAGTGGAGCAGTAGTATTCTGGAAGATTGACTTGCGGTCAGGGTACCATCAGATCAGAGTCAGAGAGCAAGACATCCCGAAGATGGCATTCAGATCTAGATATGGGCATTGGGAGTTTCTCGTTATGCCATTCGGAGCGACCAATGTGCCAGCAGTATTCATGGATCTCATGAATCACATATTCATGCCTTATTTAGATCAGTTCGTGATAGTGTTTATAGACGATATCTTGGTCTATAGTAAGAGTTAAGCAGAGCATAAGCAACATCTCCGAGTAGTCCTTCAGATTCTCAGAAAGCACCAGTTTTACTTTAAGTTCAGTAAGTACGAATTTTGGCTTAATTGCATTTCGTAGTTAGGTCACATCATCACCAGAGGTGGAGTGAAAGTGGACCTCCAGAATATAGTATCTATAGAGACATGGCCAGTACCCAGCACCGTCACAGAGGTTCACAGTTTTCTAGGATTGGAAGGCTATTACCGACAATTTGTATCAGACTTTGCTCGAATTTTAGCGCTCTTGACGCAGTTGACCCGAAAGGATGTACAGTTTACTTGGACAACAGAGTGTCAGAGTTCATTTGAGTAGTTGAAGCAAGGATTGATGAAGACACCCATTCTCACGCTTCCAGATGGGACTGGAGGATTCTCAGTTTATTATGACGCTTCAGACAGAGGAGTGGGATGCGTTTTAATGCAGCATGAAAAGGTAGTAGCTTATGCATCACGTCAGCTTCGTGATCATGAAAGAAATTATCCAACCCACGACTTGGAGTTAGCAGTAGTGGTTTTTGTACTCAAGCTGTAGAGGTATTATTTATATGGGGATCGGGTAGAGATTTTTACCGACCACTAGAGTCTTCAGTATGTGTTTACCCAGAAGGATCTAAACATGCGTCAGAGAAGGTGACTAGAGCTATTATAGATTATGACATCAACCTACAGTATCATCCTGGAAAGGCCAACGATATTGCAGATGCGTTAAGTAGAAGAGTAGGAGCTT
Source organism: Iris pallida (assembly GCA_029216955.1). NCBI lineage: Eukaryota > Viridiplantae > Streptophyta > Magnoliopsida > Asparagales > Iridaceae > Iris > Iris pallida. Next base: position 865,558 of record JANAVB010041420.1, read on the forward strand.
ATTTTCTAACAGCACAGCCAGAGTTATTAGCAGATCTTCAGAAGATGGGTATATAGATAGTTCTTCCTACCAATGTGGCATTGACGGCCAGTATACAAGTTCATTCAGTATAGTTGAGAGGATCAAGATAGCTCAGTCAGCGGATTCCAAACTTCAGCGGCTTAAGGCAGAATGTGAGGTAGGACGAAGAGCAGAGTTATGCATTCACGAAGACGACACACTCTGACATGGAAGGCGTCTTTGTGTGCCCAGTAGTGACATCACGTAAGAGATCATGGTAGAAGCTCACAGTTCACAGTATTTAATTCGTCCTGGTAGCACGAAGATGTATCGTGATATCCATCAAGATTTCTGGTGGAATGGCATGAAGAGGAAGATAGCTCGGTTTGTCTCTCGTTGTTTAGTTTGCCAATAAGTTAAGGTTGAACATTACAAGCCAGCTGGACTTCTTCAACCTTTAACGATCCCAGAATAGAAATGAGAGCATATTACCATGGATTTTTTAACTGGGTTACCTAAATCCCTAGCAGGAAGAGATGCTATATAGGTTATAGTTGACCGACTCATGAAAGCAGTTCATTTTCTTCCTTTCAGAATTAGTCAATCGATGGATCAGCTTGCAGATATGTACCTCAGGCAGATAGTCAGATTGCGTGGAGTGCTAGTCAGTATCGTATCAGACAGAGATTCAAGGTTTACGTCGCACTCTTGCTAGTTGTAACACCCCAGTCCCAAAATACTTATGATTAAGTACGTCGACATGCCAGCTACATACATACGATGTATACTCTAATATATGGAACCATCGTATGAATACATAAGGTGTAAAATATAGTAAACCATAATAATAATCTCATCCACAATTAAGAAATAAAGACTTTTTACATAAATACATGAATTATCATTTATAAGTTGTTGGACGGAGACAAATCTACTACCAACAAAAAAAGAGGGAATACATGATAACAAAATTTGTCGAGCGACGCGAAGACGATCCAAGTGTAATCATCCTCGAAGAAATGGCCTTGGCTAGAGCACCTACGAAAACCACAAAAGACACACCTAGAGAATTCACCAGGTCCTCAGAGGGACGTAACAAGATACAGGAAGAACATGCCATTATAACTGTAATTATAAACACTATAAGACTACAACACAACTGGGTCCCTAACCGTCTAAATGATATACACTTTGAGGACAACGTTCTACGCAGGGGCTGTATGATCAGCAGAGTAAATAAAGAGTGGCAGTAAGTAGCGCTCATCCGAGTCACTATCGACCAAGGACAGTAAGTAGCGCTCATCCAAGTCACTATCGGCCCCGGGGCAGTAAGTAGCGCTCATCCGAGTCGCTATCAGCCCAAAATATATGTAAAAGTAAATGTATCCCCTATGCTAATAGCTGTCCTCTCCCTCTAATGATACTATACATGCGTCGTAACCACGACGCACCAACACATGTCGCTTCCACAACACTGTTTTATACCTAATAACTGTCAAGTCTTCTAACATGCATCTATTGACAGTTATTTCCAACGCATGCGCACGGAGGATTAGCCAATACACAAGTGACCTCTATATGTTACTCACAACTCACACACAACTCATGTACAATCGTGACAAGTTAATAAGACACACTAAATTGACGGTAGTCCCTTAACACTAGGTCCACATGCAAGAAAAAAATATTTAACTGGAAATAAAAGTACAGTAATATATAATAACTGAATATTAAAATGCAACTAAATGTAAGCAGTAAAGATGGTAAGGTATCTTGCCTGGTATGACGTCGGATGTGGTGCAATGATCCTGTTGGCCCATTGGTCATGGTCAAACCTGATTTTAATAATTGATCAAACTCTGTCGCAAGGCAATTCAGATTTTACCTACGACGTTTTGGACACTGCTCAACAATGGATATCTACTATGTTCACGGCCGAAGCTGTTCCGAAGCTGTTTGCCATTCAGAATGTATTTCCTTCTAAGCAATGTAATTTTTTATTTTATTGAGTCTAGGAATACATTGTACACCAAGTCGTACTGGCAAATAGGCTATCTGGAATCGTTTTTCAAAATCATCCTATACTTTTAAAAATGATCTATGTTTTGAAAAAATATCATTTTTACAAAAAGCTTCTGAAGGACTTTTCAAAACGCCAAAATGATTTTTCTCAAAATTAACTGGCAGAACCCTAGCAGAACACGGCCAGAGTTCGGCCAGAGTTTGGCCAAGTTGAACGTTATGTGAACATTTGATTTTGAACTTGGTCACCCTTCAGTTGCGGTTTGTTACTAAGAGTTCTGTCCGAATTCTGCCCGAATTCTGTCAGAGTTCTGTCTTTGGAAAAACTATAAATAGAGAAGGATTTCGATCATTTCAAAACACCAATTCACTTTCAATCTCTTCTCTTCTAAAGCTTACATTTTCTTCAAAGAGTTCTCAAAAGCTTATATTTTCAAATTTCAAGCCAGTTACAATCCTCTAGTCGATTTGCCAGTACGGTGCGGTCTAGAAGTTTCAGAGCGATTGTAATCAGAGGCTTGATTGAAGAAACACATCTTCATAATTGAAGTTGGTCGAGTTCTTCGCATCAAAGCTCGCGTTTGTAGAAGTTGCAACGACTTCGTATAAAAACTTGCGAAATTTTCCAATAGTGGATTCAACCAGAAGCTAGAATTCTTCCGACTGGACTAGTCCTCACAGGAGAGAAACCAGTATAAATCTCGGTGTTTGTGTTTGCCTTCTGATCACTTTTCATTACTGTCATTTACTTTGTGATTATTTTTATATCTATGATCTAACTGCTAACGAGATTTTTAATTAGCAATATTCCGCTGCCTACTCTATTTACCCCCCTCTAGAGTATTCTGCTTTACAATTTTGTTCCTACAATTGGTATCAGAGCAGGTTCTCCATCTAGAGGTATTATATTATGATCCCAATTGTTCCTACAATTAGTATCAGAGCGGGTTATACAGGTAAAGTAAGGTAAAATTACAGTTATATTCAATTATTATATAGATCACAGCATTATACATGGCAACTGTGAAATTCAAAAGTGAAGGCCAAGCCACAAATAGACCTCCACTGTTTGACGACACTAATTACACTTATTGGAAAACACGTATGAGTTTCTTTTTGAAATCTGTTGATTTTGACTTATGGTCTGTAGTTATTGATGGCTATAAAAAGCCCCCTCATATTAATATTGATGGTGTTTTAGTTGAAAAACCCCATGACAAATATACAGAGAAAGAAAAAAAAAGGCCAGTCTTGATGCACGTGCTATTAACGCTTTATTTTATGCTTTAGACAGAACTGAATTCAACAGGGCATCTACTTGCACAATATCAAATGAAGTGTGGAAACTTCTCGAAGTAACCAACGAAGGAATAACACAAGTCAAGGAGTCAAGGATCAGCAGACTTACTCAGGAGTACGAGGTGTTCAAAATGAAGCCAAGTGAATCAGTGACTCAGATGTTTATAAGATTCTTGGATATTGTAAATCTTTTGTCCTCACTAGGCAAGGATTAAAGTAACCATGAGAAGATTCATAAACTTCTACGAGCTCTTACAAAGAACTGGATTCCAAAGGCTACGACAATCATTGAAGGGAACGACCTCTCAACAATGTCTCTAAAAACACTCATGGGTAAGCTATTCACTCACGAGTTAGAACTTTAAGACTTTGAAGATGCTACACCAAAGGAGAAGTCAGAGAAGTCGATCGCTCTCAAGGCTCAACATAGAAGAACTGTCGAAGAAGATTCTGATGACAGCGACTCCGACTCTGAAGATCAAGCTCTTCTGGTAAGAAAATTCAAGAAGTTCATGAGATTTAACAGGAGAACAAAAGACAGAAACAACAACAACAAGGAAGATCCTATTTGCTATGGATGCAAGAAGAAAAAACACATGAAGAAAGACTGTCCAACAGCATCATCATCAAAGAAAAACAACAAATATGACAAAGGCTACCTGAAGAAATCTACATCAAGAAAGTACGCCAACATAAGCATATGGCATAAAAGTGAAGCCAGCGACTCAGAAGACGAACAACCAGATGATGCTGCAAATGTATGCTTGATGGCTTGCGATCAGGTAATCACTAATCCTCTATTTGACCCTTATGATGATTTTACCTTTGAGCAACTAGGAGAGGCTTTCAGTGACCTGCTAAATGATTACAGGAAACTGTATAGTGAATATGAAACCTCTAAGAAGGTACTCAAAGAGTACAAAGGTAAAATAGTAAGACTTACCGACCTACTAGATCATGTTAGAGATAATGACTCTTCAAATGAGTCTGGTGAGCTTTCTTCTATTAAATTGTTGTTACACGAGACTGTTAAGCTATCCGAAGAAAAAGACCAAACTACCATCCAGTTAAAGGAAGACCTATCTAAGGAGAAAAGAGTCTCCAGTGTACACATGTCAGATTAGAATCACTCACATCCGACTATACTAGATTATATAAAACTTCCAAAAAGTTAAAAATTAGTTTAGGAAAACGGCCTGAAGTTGCTGCTTCCTATTCTAACACGTGTCAATTACCGAATCATCGGAACAAGCCCAACACTGTCAGACCAAACCATACCAAAACTTTGCCCAATAAGACTAATAGGCATGCATTTTCTATACTAGAAAACCAAAACCTATCAATCATGCACCTCACACTACTTTCAACACTCAACATGCTAAATGTCATTATTGTGGCCTCATTGGTCATATATCTTCTGTATGTAGAATCAGAAAGTTAGTAGATTTAAATATTTATGCATGGATACCAAAAACTAACCAATCAGGACCCTACAAGAAATGGGTACCAAGAGTTTCATCTACAAATTATTTTGTAGGTGGGACGCCCTTCACATGCTATGAGCAAATGGATCCTCGACAGCGATTGCTCATGGCACCGGTGACGCTTCATTATTCGCAACACTGTCGAAGAGGAATAAAGAAGGATACATCTCCTTCGGTAATAATTTAAGAGGGTACATAATCGTTATCGGTGACATTGATGCTAACAAAGCAGGTAGATGTTTGATGGACAAAAGCGTTGAGAGTCAACTATGGCATATGAGATCGGTCATGCAAACATGGATACAATTTCAAGACTATCTACAAAGAAGTTGGTACACGGCTTACCGGATATTTTTTTCAAGAAGGATACGGTATGTAGTGAATGTGAAAAGAACAAAGCTACCAAATCCGCATTCAAATCCAAGAACGCTGTAAGTACCACTAGACCTTTACAACTGTTGCATATGGACTTATTTGGACCAAGTAGAATTGCTAGTCTAGGTGGTAAGTTATATGCATTTGTCATTGTAGATGATTTTTCTAGATACACAAGGGTTTATTTTCTTGCACGCAAGAACGATGCATTATCAGAATTCGTCACCTTTTGCAAGAAAGTACAGAATAAAAAAAGGTTCATGATTACTCGCATTCATAGTGATCATGGCGGCGAATTTAATAATACAGAATTCAAGCAATTTTGTGACACACACGGTTATCTGCTTGAATTCTCTTGCCCTAGGACTCCGCAACAAAATGGAGTTGTGGAACATAAGAACAGAACTCTATCTGAAATGGCTAGAGTAATGTTAAATCAGTTTAGTCTACCTAGATACTTATGGGCTGAAGCTGTAAATACAGCATGCTATATTTTCAATAGGGTTCTAATTCGACCTATATCGAAGAAGACTCCCTATGAACTATGGTTTGATAGAACACCAAATGTTTCATTTTTTAAGATCTTTGGTTGTAAATGTTTTATTCTTAATACTAAAGATAATTTGAGTAAATTTGATAAAAATGCCGATAAAGGTATATTTTTAGGTTATGCAGTAGAGAGCAAAGGATACAGAGTCTTCAACAAAAGAACCATGATCATTGAAGAATCTATCAATGTCAAGTTTGATGAGCTAAATCAACACTTAGACGATGATGACAATGAAGACATAATCACACCAAGTACAGCTACTGCAAAACCTTCACATAAAGATGCAGAACCATCACATCAGGCATCAGATGAACCTTCAAGCAAAGAAGCCGGAACTAGCAATCATGAGACTACACCAAAAGAGAGGAGATTCTTGGCTAATCATCCAAAGGACTTGGTAATTTGTGAGATTACCAAGGGTGTAAGTACTCGGTCCTCGAATAAAGATATAACTTCTTGTGTTGCTTTTGTTTCGCAGTTTGAACCCAAAAATATTGATGAAGCATGTAGTGATAATTTTTGGTTAGATGTTATGCATGAGGAATTAAACCAATTCGAACGGAATCAAGTTTGGGAACTTGTTCCCAAGCCCATTGATCATCCGGTCATTGGTACCCGATGGATATTCTGAAACAAACTAAACGAGAATGGTTTAGTGATTCGTAATAAGGCTCGACTCGTAGCTCAAGGATACAATCAAGAAGAAGGTATCGACTACGATGAGACTTATGTCCCAGTTGCGAGATTAGAATCCATTCGCATGTTATGTGTATTTGCATATTTTCATAATTTTCAGTTATTTCAAATGGATGTCAAAAGTATATTTTAAAATAGTTTTATAAAAGAAGAAGTTTATGTAGCTCAACCGTCCGGTTTTACTGATTTCAAATTTTCTGAATATGTTTTCAAGTTGAAGAAAGCCTTATACGATTTGAAACAAGTCCCTCGTGCTTGGTACGATCGTCTAAGCTCTTTTCTACTTGATAACGGTTTTTTAAAGGAAAAGGTTGACACTATATTATTTATAAAATCTTTGAATAATAATATTCTTTTGATTCAAGTCTATGTAGATGATATTATTTTTGGATCTACTGATGAATCTCTTTGTCAAGAATTTTCAAAGTGTATGCCGAATGAGTTTGCGATGAGCATGATGGGAGAGCTGAAATTCTTTCTCGGACTGCAAATCAAACAAACCAACAATGGGACGTTCATAAATCAAGCAAAGTACACAAAGGATCTATTAAAGAAGTTCGACATGGAAACAACAAAGCCACTTAGCACTCCAATGGCGACTTCAACCAAGCTTGATATTGATGAACAAGGCAAACCTGTCGACATACGTAAGTATCGAGGTATGATCGGTAGCTTACTATATTTAACTGCTAGTCGACCAGATATTATGTTTAGTATTTGCTTATGTGAACGCTTTCAAGCTAATCATAAGGAATCACATCTGTGCGCAGTTAAGCGTATCTTCCGATACCTTATAGGCACTTCTTCTGTCGGCTTATGGTATCCCAAAACCACGTCGTTTGACCTGACCGGTTATTCTGATGCTGATTTTGCCGGATGCAAAGTAGATAGAAAAAGTACTAGCGGCACATGTCATTTCCTAGGAAAAGCTCTAGTATCTTGGTTTAGTAAGAAGCAAAAATCTGTTGCATTATCAATAACCGAGGCTGAGTATATCGTCGCAGGACGTTGTTGTGCACAAATTTTGTGGATGAAGCAAACTTTAGAAGACTATGGATTGCATTTTACACACATATCCATTTTCTGTGACAACACTAATTCTATTAATTTGACTAAGAATCCAGTATGTCACTCTCGTACTAAACATATCGAGATTAGACATCACTTTCTTAGATATCATCAACAAAATAGAGATATAGACCATGTATACATAGACACACAGAATCAATTAGCTGACATACTCACAAAACCTTTAGCGGAAGATCGTTTCAATTATTTACGTTGAGAATTAGGAATTTTAGATATCAATAATATTAATTAATTTTGTTTTATTAATTTATTCGATACTCAAAAACTGTTTTTGAGACAAGCCTAAAAATATGTCTGTCACCACGACTACGGTCAAAGCGAAACGGTACTTAAGAGTTCCCCGGTGAACCTCCGTTAGCTGGGACAGTACTCCTACAACTAATCTGAGACAGATGCTGAGTAAAGAATATTAATTTATAAAATAATATTAATTATATTATTTTGAGATTTAAAATTACTAAACTCTGAATTAAACATTTGAAACAAATTAATAAAAAAGATGTGGCCCATTGTTATTTTTCTTACACATATATAGCCAGGCAACCCTTGGCAAATTCGTCCCGAGTTCGGTCCAAATTCGGCCAGCGTTCGGATGGGTATATATATGTACCAGCCAGAACTCGAGGCCCCCATCTTCTTCATTCTTCCAAACTACATCAAACAGCAGCAGTAGCGCCCCAAAACCCTAGCTCTTCTCCACCTTTGTTCTTCCAATCCGCATGGAGATCTTCGTCCAAACTTTGGATTCGTGCGGAGAATTTTGTCCTCTATATCATATCCAATTCTCGGAAGGTATAATTCCTTCTCTCCTCCACTTTCCAATTGTTAGGGTTTCTAGATTTTGGGATAGAATGCCTAAGGGATTCAATCCTTTCAAGAGGAAGAAGACCAATGCCAGTGAAGAGGCATCATCTTCGAATCCGTATACGGATTCCCTCTTTTCTCCGGTCCAATCGGATGACGGTGTATCGGACGAGTTTTACTTCAAAACTTCCGACCAAGCCCTATTGTGGTATGCCGATTTCATTTTGCGTACTATTTGTACCAGATCTCCGATCAAGTGGACTATCTTTTCCGACCACCGTCCTTATTTTGAGGCATTAGGGTTACAACACTTTGTTTCTTTACAATTCCCTATATCTACTAATGCCATTAGATTATTTTACTGTAATTTCGTGTTAGACACTTTTACCGTGAGAACACGTGTCGGAGGGATAGATATCGAGTTTACTGATGAAACGTTAGCGGAAATCCTTGGTATTCCACACGAAGGTGCCCCGCTCGATGACATCACTGATTTCGATTTCCCCGATGGTACGACTCTCGTTAGTTTCAAGAATGAGCTTTGTGCGCCCGTACGTGTTCGTCCTGGAAAGTTTAAGGCCAATAACTTGAACTTGTTTAACTATGAATTACATCGTATCATCTATTCCACTTTACTTCCAAAGATGATATCACTACACTTGAGCTCTCTGCTCTATATCATATTCTTAAGGGGATTCCTTTTTCTTCCCCTAAGACTATCATTCAGATGATGGGTAGATGTCGCAGAAGAGACTGCAACCTCTCTTATGCGATGATCATCCCACGCATCTTTCAGAGATTCGATATTGACTTATCCACTTGTGCTCTTGACCCTGAGCCCAAGTTCCTCAAACTCTCTCGTCGCAGCATTGCTACTGTTCCTCCACCTACTGCACCTGCTCCTCCTGTACCTACTCCTATAGCACCTGGTCCTCCTCAGTCCTACCCTATGACATTTGAGGGTATTCATCAGCACCGATCAGATCTGCAGTCATTTTATGTTGACACTTCTAGGGAAAATGAGTTCCGTGATGTGACTCGGTTCCAGGTTATTGCCAACTCCTTTGCCGATCTGAGATTTGTGCAGACGGGTCACTCTGCTAGCTCTCTACCTCGAGACCCTTCTATTTCTGGCTACCGTATTGATGATGAGGTGGTCCACTCTCTGTTCCAGCCAGGAAATGCTTACGATTGGTATCGTACTTCTGGTGCCACTCCTCATACTTCTGGAGCTGGTACTTCTGGAGCTGGTCCATCTGGACATGCTGGCACTGCAGCCGATGACGATGATGATGAGGATGATGATTTTTGAGATGTTACATATTGAGACTGATATTTTTGTCTTATGTTTACTTGGAAATGCTCAGACATTCCAAGATATTATCAGCACTCTTTATTTTAGTTGCTATCTGTGACTCTTCATAGACATGGTTTTATTATGCCTCAGTTTGGCATATGTTTTACTTAGTTTATTATTCAGCATTTTATTTGTTTCAGCTTTATTATAGCATTATCTCCCTTTTTATGCTTCCATATGAACTGCCTGTGACAAATATCATGCCCGTGTTGTTTATATAATCTTTCTTATACCATGTCTGTGATGACTGTTTTATATATATTTCTTGTGTTTCTTCACTGTTTGTTACTTATGCATTTATTGCGGGAGAGCTTTCTCTTTTGCAATTGTTTTGTTAAGTGACAACGGGGGAGAAATAGGATCTAACATCTTCATGAATGCAGGTTATGAACAATTTTTGTTTTCTCTGGTATCACACATTTTTGAATTGATCCATACTAGGTGTTATATCGGCAAAGTTTGTCAATTATCAAAATGGGGGAGATTGTTGACCCATAGGTCATGGTCAAACCTGATTATAATAATTGATCAAACTCTGTCACGATATAAATGCAAGGCAATTCAGATGTTTACCTACGACGTTTTGGATACTGCTCAACAATGGATATCTACTATGTTCACGACCGAAGCTGTTCCGAAGCTGTTTGCCATTCAGAATGTATTTCCTTCTAAGCAATGTAATTTTTCATTTTATTGAGTCTAGGAATACATTGTACACCAAGTCGTACTGGCAAATAGGCTATCTGGAATCGTTTTTCAAAATCACCCTATACTTTTAAAAATGACCTATGTTTTGAAAAAATATCCTTTTTACAAAAAGCTTCTGAAGGACTTTTCAAAACGCCAAAATGATTTTTCTCAAAATCAACTGGCAGAACCCTAGCAGAACTCGGCCAGAGTTCGGCCAGAGTTCGGCCAAGTTGAACGTTATGTGAACGTTTGATTTTGAACTTGGTCACCCTTCAGTTGTGGTTTGTTACTAAGAGTTCTGTCTGAATTCTGCCTAAATTCTGTCAGAGTTCTGTCTTTGGAAAAACTATAAATAGAGAAGGATTTCGATCATTTCAAAACACCAATTCACTTTTAATCTCTTCTCTTCTAAAGCTTACATTTTCTCCAAAGAGTTCTCAAAAGCTAACATTTTCAAATCCCAAGCCAGTTACAATCCTCTAGTCGATTTGCCAGTACGGTGCGGTCTAGAAGTTTCGGAGCGATTGTAATCAGAGGCTTGATTGAAGAAACAACTCTTCACAATTGAAGTTGGTCGTATTCTTTGTATCAAAGCTCGCGTCTGTAGAAGTTGCAAGGACTTCGTATGAAAACTTGTGAAATTTTCTAATAGCGGATTCAACTGGAAGCTAGAGTTCTTCCGACTGGACTAGTCCTCACAAGAGGAAAACCAGTATAAATCTCGGTGTTTGCGTTTGCCTTCTGATCACTTTTCATTACTGTCATTTACTTTGTGATTATTTTTATATCTGTGATATAACTGCTACGAGATTTTTAATTAGCAATATTCCACTGCCTACTCTATTCATCCCCCCTCTAGAGTATTCTGCTTTACGATTTTGTTCCTACAGATCCGACAAGTCTTGTTGTCCAATAGCCATGGTTGGTAGGAAGAAGTCCAAATTCGCAATAGAAATATGAATATTTAATTAGTTATGATCGAATATAATTCTACTATAAAAGAATTCGATTTAGAAAAAAAGAAAAAGAAAAAGGAATAATAATAATAATAATAATAATAATAATAATAATAATAATAATAATTCTATGTCAAGATATATATCTTTAGAAAAAAATTTATTTTATAAAAATATATATATATATATATATATATATATATATATATATATATATATATATATATATATATATATATATATAATATATATATATATATATATATATATATATATATGTATATATTTATATATATATATATATATATATATATATATATATATATATATATAAAAATATATATATATATATATATATATATATATATATATATATATATATATATATATATATATATATATATATATATATATATATATATATATAGAAAGCCTTTGAGGAAGATAAAGTTTATATATATAAATCTTTTGAGAAATATGTTCCTGGATAAAAGTTATTTACTTACATATACGTAAAACTAATACCCAAAATTAATTTGCCTACATTATTTTCAAACCAAATATTTATATAGGCCTAAGACCCAACCCATTAAATATCCTATAAGCACTAATGGCCAAACCCAATAAGTTAGCCCACCAATATTTCATATAATCCTAAATAATAGTAATAATAATTGTTTGTAAAAATAAAACTATAGGCCTTGAGTCAAATTTTAATTACCTCAACTCCCAACCCAATTATAAGTAAAACTTAATAAAAATAACAAGCCCAATTAATTTAGAAAGAATAAAATCTAAACTTAATATTATTATTTTCATATATATATATATGTATGCATATGACCTATTCCAACTCTTAATAAAATCCCATTTTGCTACTGGGCTTCCTTATCCCAGTCCAACATAACCCAAAGTATTGCTTTAGTAACAAAATAAAAGAAAAGAAGAAAGAGAAAGAATCGTCAGGAAGAGAATAGAGGAGGAGGAAGAGAGAGAAGAAGAATGAAGGAGAAGAAGATCGAAGAAGGAGGGAAAGTGAGAGCGGGGCTTACCAGTAAGGAGGAGGTGAAGAGGGGCGGAGTCGGAGGCCGGCTCGGCTGGCGGCGGGAGGAGCACGGCCGCAGCTCACGTTGGCGGCACGGAAACCGCTGGGGTCGTCGGTCTAGGCGGCATGGCGAGGGTGGTGGCACGTCGGGCGGTGCGTCACCGGAAGGAGGCGTCGCTCGGGGATTGGAGCTCCGGATCTGGGCAGTGGATCGGAAAGGAGGAGGCTGCTTGCCAACACACGGCAACGGCGAAGAGATCCAGTGTGCCTCATCCGACGTACGAGGACACGGATGCACATAGAATCTCAGGGGGGCGATCGGATCTCGCGGCGGAGGGCATGTATGGGTTTGTGTGGTAGTGGCCGGTGGTGTTTGTTTTCCTTCTTTTTCTTCTCTTTTTGTGGCGGTGGCTGTGCCTATAGAAGCATGAAAATTTCAGCAGTCTTGACAACCATGCAACCAAGCCAGAGAAGTCGTATGCGCCCAAGCCAGAGAAGTCATATGCGCCTAAGTCACCAGAGCGAGTCATATGCGCCCAAGTCACCAGAGCGAGCTATGCGCCCAAGTCACCAGAGGAAGCTATGCGCCCATGCACCCACTCTAGGATCCTCTAGAAGGGGGCATATAGCCCTGTTTCAGGCTATGCTCCCAAGTCAGAACAGCCTCCGACTCGGTCAAATCCATGATCAATCGTGCACCGAAGCATACGGCCACGTCAGTCTCCACGAGCATTCGTGCACTGAAGCGTTCAGCCACGTCAACCCTACGATCAACCCACGATCACGTAGTCTGCATGCACCAACACTCTATGCGCCCAAAGCAGGACCATACACCCACATGAAAATCGGTATGTTTTCTCATGTGTGCGCATAACATCATTCCAGCATGGAAACGACTATAAAAAGGGATTTCATACCTCTTCCAAGTACAGAACGGAGAGCATTTTCAAGAGCCAAATTGCTGTACTTTTTGCCAGTGAGCCGAGAGTTAGCAATTTTCTTAGGTTTTCTCCCACTTTTGTAATAGAGTGTCAACGGAGTAAAGAACAACTGTCGCTCGATCTCCATCGTCCCATTTCCTAGAATTCTTTTTGTACTCGGGATCCTCAGCGCAGGATCTCTCAGGCGTACTCAATTTGTTGTGCACATGGCAAGGGAAGTCCGACGAGATGGGGTGAGCCTATGGTGGCGATGATGGTGGTACTGGAGGTGCCAGGAAAACACAGAGGTGAGATCAGGCTGCTGCGGGTTATGCTAGGTGTAACACCCAGTTTTCTAAATAAGGGTAATTTTAAAATTTTATAATTTTAATTATTTATTAATGGTATTTAAATCATGTTATGATTTTTGGTGATTTTTAATCATTTTAAAACTATTTAATTCTGTGACTTGTGATTTTGTTGTTTTGCTAGTGAAACCCTAGAGACTACTTGACCTAGAGCCTAACCATGTGAATAGGATGTTTTGTCTGTCATTTTTGCCTAGGGATATTTTGGTCATTATTAATTATTTTGATTTATTTTATAATTGTTTGATTGGTGATTACTATTTTAGACTTTTGCTAGTTGTGACTTAAGAGACTAACCTAGAGTTGACTTTGGCTTGGGTGACTTAGATAGCATGGTGTGGGACCCTAATGTAACTTAAATTAGTCTTAGTTGACTTGAGTGTGGCTAGGGTTCATGAGAGGATTGAGAGAGTTTAGTGCATTGGACTTTTGGTTAGGGAGTTAAACTAGCTAGTTAACAATCTTGGCCCAAAGCCCACCATGAGAGACCCTAACCCTATCTCTTAATTAGGACAACCACAACAACCCATTTCTAACCTAATTTCAGCCTATTTAATGTCTCCTCACAACCACTTGCCTCTTTTAGAAACTTCCCTTTAGGAAACCTTAATTTCTTTCCTCTTTCATCATTTCTCCACCAAATTGATCCCAACCTTTTGCATTGGAATCCAAATCTGGAGTAGAAGGAGAAGGAGGCTAGTTTGCAAGGAGGAGAGCTCATTGGGACATAGCTTGAGGAAGGAGACTTCACTATTTGGGACTTTTTCTTGGAGATTGGATCCCTATAGGTAATCCCTACAAATCACCCTAAATTCATGATTATATTCCATAGATGCATCCATCTAGGTGTCCCCTAGCTGTAGGAAAGGTTTGGTAAAAATTTATGTCGATTTGGTGTCCGTGTCGGACACATATCATTGTTTGTATGTATGTGTTTGATGAAATGCACAAAGGGTTTTTATTTGATATATTCGAAAAGTTTTTGAACAGATTGTTTGACCTATATATTGTCTGTGATTTCGTGTTGCTCTGAGGTATTTTTTGTGTCGTGTCCGTGTCTGATTTGGGCATGAACACGCTCGCACGCGAGCCGTACGCATGCCCTACTGCTCGGGTACGATTCCTGCGTGTCCGTGTCACTTGGACACGCGAGTCTTGGCGTGTGCCTTGGGGCAAACACTGACACGCCAGTCCCCAAGTGGCTCGACATATCGTATCGTATCGGACACGATATTTCTCTTGTACTGGTTTTACACACACGCACGCACACGAACAGACACGCTCTGATACTCGTTTCGTACATGGACACGAGGACACGTGTGTAGAAGCATGGAAAAGAATAAATAAAGATCCATGCGGCCAGGGAGCCCCATGCGGCTCAGAGAGTTCATGCGGCTCAAGGATCCATGCGGCTCAAGCGTCTATGCGGCTCAAACACGTTCTATGCGGCTCAGAGAGGAGCCACGTGGCCTGCAAATAGCTCTTCCGTTTGTCTTTTACTGGATTAAATGCCTTGACGGCTGACGGCTCTGACACATGACAGCCCTGACACAAAAATACAATTATGACTCTGTCATAATGGCAGACTTCTAGGGAAATAAAGGAAATCTCTGACGCAATCTCCCAAAATCCAAAAACCTTTATAAGGACTTGACACGTGGACAGTCGCATGCGGCTCTAGTAGAGACCACCCCATGCGGCTCAAGCGGAGGCTGCCCCATGCGGCTCATGAAGACTATCCCCATGCGGCTCACGAAGACTATCCCCATGCGGCTCACGAAGACTATCCCCATGCGGCTCACGAGGACTATCTCCATGCGGTTCACGAAGAAGGCACCCATCATGCGGTCACCTACACTCATGCGGCTCAGATCATCACCATGCAGTCCAAATGTTCAGGGGCCACTCTCAAGCAGCCTTGACACGTGGTCAGCCTTATGCGGCTCAATGAGGAGCAACCTTCCTGCGGCTCAGGTTTCTGTAGTGGCTCGCGGTTAAGACACGTGGCATGATATCGGGACACGTGGCATCAAATCGATCGAAATCCATCAACAAATCCCAATAAAATATTGGGATCAAATCAGATCATTTGTAATCAAGCAAATCAATGACACGTATCGGGAAATCCGAGGTTGGCATGACAAATTAGGAGGATTTATGTCAATCATCATTAATTACCCACAAAAGATTTGATGCGATCACATTTATTGCTCAAATCTCTTATATTCAAGATGAACGTCCCAGATCCAGTGATCCTTACCCGCCGACTTTTAAGAATGGGCAATCATTGCAAACCCTAATGATGCCTCCACTCTTATAAATAGCAAGGTGCCATTCCCTTGCAACAAGAAGGGGGACATGGAGAGAAGGAGGAGATTCTCAGATAAAAAAAGAGAGAGACATAGAGAGCCAGAGAGCTAGAGAGAGAATATACAGAGCCTGAAAGGAGAGCATTTCTTCACCAACATCAAGCAGTTCTTCTACAGAGCCAAGGCTGCATCCGATCGTCCAAGGAGTAAGGCAGAGCTGCCGTCGCTTTCCCGAGCCTCTACCGTCACCCCCCAGAATCTAAAATAAACAATTGTACATAGATTGTTGTACTTAGGTTTTCGTCCCTAGGCTTTCTTTGTACAAGCGAGTTTGTATTATGAAGTAAAAGTCCAGTCCTCCGATAATTGTTCTGCTCTTTTATATTTCATGGAAAATACGATGGCGACTCTGCTGGGGACAAACTTTTCCACGACTGAGGAGTTGGTGACGCAATCGGATGCAGCCAAACTTGGCTCCACGCAACAGAAGTTGGTCGTCCGCTTCGACCAACGGGCGTTTGAAGAAATGCTCTCTGAGGGAAGCGCTAGCCCGGTCCAGAAGCAAACCCGCACAAAGAAAGCTCGCAGCGAGTGGAGGCCAAAATCATTTGTCCATCCCCAAGCTTTGGACGGAGTACTCTCTGCTATCCAAGACGGCGAAGGCGACTCTCATATGGCTCCACTTCAAGCCATAGAGGACTCTGCTGTCCCCAAGTCTGGCAGAGGAAAGCACTACGATAGTGGACTTACAGGGACAAAGAGTGATACTATGCGCCCCAAGAAGAAGCCGAACACTCATGTGGCCAATTCTGTCAACCATATGCAGGATGCTCATGCGACTGAATCTGCCAGCCGCATGAAGGAGGTCTATGCGGCCAGATCATCCAGCCGCATGAAGAAAACTCATGCGGTCGAGACTCCCAGCCGTATGAAGAAAGCCTATGCGGTACGCCTGCCAGCCGCATGAAGATTATTGATGTCAGACGCATGATGCCTACTCCACGTGGCTTTGTCTTCGACCGCCTCTTCTATGGTCCCGATCTCTTGTGCTCCCAAGAAGACATGTCGGACTCTCTCCGGCACCACTTAGACTCTTCCTACTATGTGCCCTCACGCACTAGAGTGAAGAAGTCTAAGACAGCACGAGCTTGGCAAGTTCGGTCCGCTGATCCGACCTCTGACCATCCGAGCGTCCCGCATACCATTATACGGGCCTCTGATGGGAAGTTGTATAGAACCACTCGAGGCCAGCCCCCGACGGCAAACAGACAGAGAGGTTCCCAAAAGTCTCCTAAAATCCAGGAAGCAAACATGGTCGATCCAGACCCATCTGACTTGCGTGAGGCCATCCTCCACAAATGCAAGGAAAGAGAATGTGCATCGGGATACAAAGAGTCCTCCCACGGACGTCACTGCACCCAAGTCATCGTCAACTGCTGTTGCAATAACGCGACGATACAAGAAGACCGGCAGTCCGTCTTCCAAAGCCTGCAAAAAATATGTTCAGAGGATGAGGCACTTCCCGTCGTCTCCTGCAACTCTGCTCGGAAAATCCCCGCCGATGGGAGAGGGAAGAAGACAAATGTTCCCAGCCCGAAGATTTCAACCACTATGACTAAGAGACTGTCGTCTAAGCGGGTGCCCACCACCGGAGTTTTCCAAGGTACCCATTCCAAGACGAAATCTGCTACAGTGGGAGATTCATCGTCCACACCACTGGGGGTTACTGGGACTGGGGGTAGCACTCCTTCGAACGTCCACAACTCCCAAGACGAGGCAAACTCGGAAACTGGGGGTACTGTTCCTTCTGAGTCCGAACCAGAGGAAGACATTCCCATATACCCCGATGACTTCTCGCTACAGGGGTATGATTCGGAGGGCACTTCCTCTACCGTTTCGTCCATCTCTCCTCATGTAAAGACGGTGTTCATGACGGACAGCAGCCAAGGTGGTTGCAGTGATCGCCAACGCATCAACACTCTGGAGGCCATACTGCATGCCTTGGTCAAGTCTATGGACGAGATCAAAGCGGCCCTTCCAACTCTATAAGGAGGGACGCCTGGCCAAACAAGCGTGGGTCCCGCGATCAATGTGGACTCGAATTCAGCGACACCGAATCCGGGCAACAATCCTCCTGAAGTAACGGCCCCCACCGCTGTGGATGACGCCCGAGAAGCGAGAAGAGAGGTCCATGGAGCTTCGAGCCATGTTTCACGCTCGAGAAAATTCTCAAGACCTCAGAATACGACAACCGTACCCTGCTGCATGGAGGGATGTCCCCTTTCCGCCAAGATATAAGCCGTTCAACATCAACCCGTATGATGGCAAGACCTCCGCAAGTCGGTACATCACTTACTTCGAGGTCACCACCGACCATCTGCCCCATGACGATGCCATCCTCACACGATTATTCATTGGGGCATTGGAAGGAGTCGCCTTCGACTGGTATCACAATCTGTCAGACAACTGCATCTACTCCTTCGCCGGCTTCAAGCGCATGTTCTTGGAGAGATTCTACGAAGTAGGGCAGAAGATCACAATGTCCATC
Source organism: Iris pallida (assembly GCA_029216955.1). Lineage (NCBI taxonomy): Eukaryota > Viridiplantae > Streptophyta > Magnoliopsida > Asparagales > Iridaceae > Iris > Iris pallida. Next base: position 884,070 of record JANAVB010041420.1, read on the forward strand.
CTCATGGACGTCGTCCAAGGGGAGAAAAAGCTGACAAGGAACTATATCGAGCGGTTTCGCCAAACCGCAATGAAGTTGCCGTCTGGAAATCCGGATTCCTCCTTGATTGAAATTTGCCAAAAGAGATTGCCCCTAACAATCAGTCTCTGGATGGACGAAAGTTAATTTAAGGACTGGAAGATATTCATCATCAGTGCCATAAGTAACGAAGAACGGTTGAAGAAGGCTCACCAATTGGGATTGCACATCTCGGACGGAGAGAACAAGGGCAAGCGTCCTAATACCAACAACAACAATGGGGGTAGTTCCTCCAACAATCGGGACAGCAGGGGTAAGCAGGCTATGGTGGCCGACACAGCCCAGAAACCTGAGTCAAAACCGGCAGACAAACAATGGACGCAAATCACTTACTCTTTCGAAGACTCACGTCAAGCCCATCTTGGACATGCTCATACAAGGAGACAGAATTTAGCTTCCCCCACCAAGACGGGAACCTCGGTCAACAGAAATGGAGAACCCAAAGTACTGCCATTACCACCGCTACGTCCACCATGCTAAACACGACTGCTACCAACTAAAATGGTACATCTAAAATCTCATCGATTCGAACGCTCTGGCCATCGATTTCGAAGAGGTAACTGTAGCAGCCAATATGGTGTCAGTACAATTTGGCAGCTTCCCTCCAATGGAAACTCAAGACGGTATGGTCCACATCCCTCTGGCGACAATGAAGATTGCTAATCTTCCACCTTTCCGAGATCAGGCTGCTGGTCTAGTGCCCCTCACCACATCACGAGGAGAGGTCATGTGGGTCCATCCATACTTGGTATCAGAAGTGACTCAGCCCACACCATCTTCCATTTGTGAGAAGAAGAGTGGAAAAGTCAGGTCCTGTCGCACAATCTCGACAGATATCGAAGAAGCTACAGCCGTCGTCACTCGGTCTGGGGCACAATCCCAACCTGTGGCTGATAACTCGGCTGAAGATCATCAGCCCGCTACAACCGACGCTCCGGGACCTTCTCAGCCTCCGACGACCAACAAGCCTAGGCCGAAGGAGACTCGCTTTGACAAATCCCTCCGAAAAGAGGCACCACAGGGGTTGGAGAGGCCCTACAACTTCGACATCTTGGCACAATTGGCCAACACACCAGCCATGTTATCATTATACGAGCTTCTGAGACTCTCAAAGGATGTTCGTGCGGCTTTGAGCGATGCACTCCAAAATGCCGACGCATACCTGGCTCAGGTCAACCTAACGGGAGAGAACCCGCCTGCAGATCTCCAAGATAGCGCTTGCAGGGGAGCGATGCCCAACATTGTCTTCACTCCGCAGGATATGCTCATCAAAACCAACCTGCACGATCGCCCGTTATATTACACTAGATACATCGGCGACGTAAAGGTGGATCGGATGCACATTGATCCTGGTTCTTCCATAAGCATCATTCCGAAGGGTATGTTACATCATCTCCGTATTCCTATACATCGCCTAACGCTAACAAGCACCGCCATCAGTGATTTCAATTCGGACAGGAGCTACCCAATTGGGAAGATTCGTCTGAAGTGCCAAATTGGCGATCTCCAGTCGAAAGTCACCTGTTACGTCATAGATGCAGACACTTCTTACAACATCCTCTTAGGACGCCCTTGGATACACGATTATATGATCGTGTCTTCCACCCTGCACCAATGCTTCAAGTATGTCGACAAACACGGCTTCGTGAGGACAGAATTTATCGACATCGATCCCTTCAAAGGGGTCGAATCCTACTACTCAGACTCCTGCCTGTACGAAAAGTCGAAGAGGCACCTTGGTGAAGGAGATGTGCAAGCTCGTACCAAAACAGCCACAGGATCAGAAGAACCCCTAACGATCCACCTCCAAGCTTGCAAACCTGACAAGTCCGCACCCTTACAGCCACTCTACGTAAGGACGCAATCAGTCTCTCGGCACAAGAAGAGCAAATGATAATCCGGCTGCCAAGGTCTGGCCAACTGCTGAGACCAACAACGGAGCCATTGACAGTCAGGCTGCCAAGAGTCGGCTAACCGCAAATGGAGAAGCTCAATCCCTCTGACAAGCCAATGACGATACGCCTTCCCAAGAAGAGTCGTCACCCCGATGAAAGGCCTGGGGCTTCTAGCGAACCAACCACTCCACGCCCAGCATCAGGTACCAAACTGGGGGTCGCTAGTTTGCCAACAACCCCATGCTCGGCTCCACCAGCTGAACCTCTGACGATCAAGCTGCCCAGGTCGTCCTCTCAGTCTTCGTTTATACAGGGGGTAGCCGAAGAGGAACCAGAGCTAGCCAAGTATGTGGCTGCCCACACTGATGTTCCCTCCGCAGATGATGTAATCCCGCTAGAAAAGATACCTTACTTCATCAATAAAGGGCTATCTTTGAACTACCTCGAGCTTAATAAGCTTTGTACAATGTATGCAATGGAACACGGTATAGGCACTCACCTACACACACAGGTGACGAGTGTTTACACCACAAACCAGCTTACCCCAGTAGAAGACACTTACCGTATAATCGAGGGAGGGGACCATCCAATCATCTTCGGCCGGAAGGACGATCCGCAGCCCTTCACCATAGAAGAAGTCGATCTTAAATCAGATGCCGGGAGACTACCTCTGTATCTTTATAGCCCCCAATTCAAATATCTCATGCAAAAACAGGGGTATGATCTGGAGACTACGCCAGGCTTGAACTACGGCACTGGACGACGATTACCTTTGAAGCCACCGGTCCTGGCTGGCAAACCACGAGACTACTATAGCAAGACTCGATGTGGATTAGGGTATGTTACACCCACAAAGACCCCTGAAAGTTCAGATGAAGAATGTGACTGGCATTCACATTCAATCGGGTCACTAACTTCTGACTCGGATACCAGCATCGGAGACGTATTCAGACAAGTCCTGACAGTCAACATGGCATTCGCCGACGCTTATGAAGAAGATGAAGACATTCCTGAAATCCTTGAGCTAGAGCCGTGGGCCCAACAGTTGGATACACAATAGGAAAAATGGTTCGAACAGGGAGAACCCCTACTGAAGATGAAGTTATACAAGTCGACCTCGGCAGCGAATCTTCTCCAAAACCAATCTTCATCAGTAAAAGCCTAACAGACGAAGAGCGAGAATCGCTACTGGAACTTGTCAAAGAATATATTGATGTGTTCGCCTGGAGCTATGAAGACATGCCAGGACTAAACCCCGATGTTGCTCTTCACAAACTCAACATTCGGCCAGATGTAAAGCCAGTCAAGCAACAACAACGACGCTTCCGCCCGGGCATCATGGATGCGATTGAAGCCGAAGTCAACAAACTGATAGCCAGCGGCTTCATACGTGAAGAGCAACATCCAGACTGGGTCGCCAACATAGTACCCGTCCTCAAGAAGAATGGGAAGATTCGAATCTGCATCGACTTTCGCAATCTGAACGAGACATGTCCCAAAGATGAATTTCCCCTTCCTATCACAGACATCATGATTGACAACACCTGCGGCTTTGAACGCATGTCATTCATGGATGGCTTCTCGGGGTACAACCAAATCAAGATGTCTCCTGACGACGAAAAGCATACATCATTCCGAACACCGATTGGCACGTACTGCTACACCGTTATGTCTTTCGGTTTGAAGAATACCGGCGCCATATATCAAAGAGCCATGAGTATCATCTTCAGAGACCACTTACGTAAGACGGTGGAGTGCTATATTGATGACATCGCCGTCAAGAGTCGCTGTAAGGGAGACCATCTGCAGGATCTGAGGACGATATTCGACCTGATGCGAGCCCACAATCTGAAGATGAATCCCAATAAATCCTTCTTGGACGTATCCAGCGGAAAGTTCTTGGGTTTCATCATCACCCGCCCAGGGTATTCATGTAGACCCTGAGAAGACGAAGGCAATTATGGAGATGGGTCTCCCGAGAAATCTCCACGAACTCAGAGGCCTTCAAGGGATGCTAGCTTACATCAGGAGGTTCATTTCTAACCTCTCCGGACAATGTCGACCATTCACCCATCTCATAAAGAAAGGTGTCCCATTCGTATGGGACGAAGAATGTCAGCGGGCCTTCGGCAACATCAAAGAATATTTGTCGAACCCTCCAGTCCTGGTGGTCCCAGTCGCTGGAAAACCATTCCTGCTCTATGTACGCACAATAGAGCATTTCCTTGGCACCCTGCTAGCACAAAACAACGATGCAGGCCATGAGCAAGCCATCTATTACTGCAATCGAATGATGATTGGGCCAGAGCATCGATACACCGCCGTAGAAAAGGAATGTCTCACCCTGGTGTTCGCCATTCAAAAAATGCGGTACTATGTTACGGGATAAACCATACATGTGATCTCACGAGTCAACCCTCTCAGGGTCCTCATGACTAAACCAGGGGCACTCAGCTCTCGCCTCGCTACATGGGCAATATTATTGTCCCCCTATCATATGATCTTCATCCCACAAAAGGCTGTTAAAGGTCAAGCCCTGACAGACTTTTTGGCAGCCCACCCGGGCTCGGAGTCGTCCAAAATATATGAAGAAATCCTAGATGAGGTTGTCGACTCATATGTAACCTCTCACGATGATATATGGCGAATGTTCTTCGACGGTACTTCAAGGATCGGACCTAAAGGCAATATCGTCGTCGGAGTCGGGGTGGTGTTGGTTTCTCCTTTCGGATTGGTGATCAACCGTGCTTACTCCCTCACAGAACCCTGCTCTAACAATGTGGCCGAGTACAACGCTTTGGTCATTGGCCTCCAACTTGCAAGAGAGCTGGAGGTAGAATATCTTGAAGCATACAACAATTCCCAGTTAATCGTCAATCAGATCCGGGGCTCATACGAAGTCCGCCACGAAGACATGATCCCGTATCACCAAATAGCGATTGACATCATCTTATCGTTCGAGAGGTTCTTCATCAAACATGTTTCCAGACTCCGAAATATCGAAGCCGATGCCTTAGCAGGCCTGGCCGCTTCCCTAGCAGTGCCAAATCATAATCATCAATCGGTAGATGTAATAGGCCACGAACTGGTCTGTCCTAAGAACAACGTTCAATTCGTGGCAAGTTATTCTGCTCAAATGATCGATGAAGTCCCGGACTGGAGACAACCATTCATTGACTTCGTAGTCTACGACATCCTGCCCGAGAACCCAAAAGAGGCCACCTCTATCAGAAGGCGTTCTCTCAGATTCTTCTACGATACAGAGACGAAAATGCTATATCAGCGATCCTACGATGGGTTATTGCTTCGGTGTCTGTCAAATATGAAAGCCAAAGAAGCCGTACGAGAAGCTCATGACGGTGTCTGCGGGGCCCATCAGCCTGGCCCTAAATTGTAAGACCGTCTTCGTCGAATGGGCTACTACTGGCCCACGATGGTAGCAGATACGATAGACTATACAAGAAAGTGCAAAGCCTGCCAAGTCCACGCGGACTTCATCCACCAACCATCCGAGTTTCTACATCCGACAGTGGCGTCCTGGCCATTTGAAGCATGGGGAATGGATATCATCGGTCCAATTACTCCACCTTCCTCCTGAGGACATCGCTTCATACTCGCAATCACAGATTACTTCTCCAAATGGGCGAAAGCTGTCCCGCTTACAGAAGTAAAGACTTCAAACGTGATCAGCTTCCTCAAGCATCACGTCATCTATCGCTTTGGACTGCCCCAAAGGATCATCCACGATAATGGTCTACAGTTTGCAAGCCACGCCTTCTATCGGTTCTGCGACAAGTACCGCATCCAGAATATTGCTTCAACGCCATACAATCCAGCGGCGAATGGGTTGGCAGAAGCATTCAACAAAACAATCATCAAACTTCTCAAGAAGTTCGTATCGTCCAACAAACGCGACTGGAACGAGAAGCTTGGTGAATGCTTATGGGCGTACCGTACCACAGTCCGAACGACCACAGGGAACACGCCATTCTCCCTGGTGTACGGAAGTAAGGCAGTTCTCCCATTAGAGACTCAAATACCCTCGCTCTGTGTCGCTCTCACTTATCAATTGACGATGGACGATAACTACCGTCGTCGGCTACAAGAGTTGGAGGCCTTAGATGAAAAGCGCCTCCTGGCTCAGCAACGGATTGAGCTATACCAAGCATGCATCTCCGGAGCTTTCAACAAGAAGGTTAAAATTAGAATATTCCAAGTGGGCGATCTCGTTCTGGCAGTCCGGAGGCCGATAGTCATGACTCACAAGACCGTCGACAAGTTCCAGCCAAAATGGGAAGGTCCATTTATCATCGAGGCTGTATTCTCCAACGGTGCTTACCGCCTCGCAAAACAAAACGGAGACTTGCTCATGTTGCCCGTCAACGGCAAGTTTCTGAAGAAATATTATGTCTAAACAACATTCCAGATTATTGAGTTATGTACCCGATGGTGCCGCTGAACTCACATCTACAACATTCCAGATTATCGAGTTATGTACCCCCTGGTGCCGCTGAACTCACATCCACAACATTCCAGATTATTAGGTTATGTACCCGCTGGTGCCGCTGAACTCACATCCACAACATTCCAGATTATCGAGTTATGTACCCGCTGGTGCCGCTGAACTCACATCCACAACATTCCAGATCATTGAGTTATGTACCCGCTAGTACCGCTGAACTCACACCCATAACATTTCAGATTATTAAGTCATGTACCCTCCCGTATCGCTGATCTCACAATCTCCCAGATTATCGAGTTATGTGCCTACAGGTGCCTCTGAACTCATATTACGGTCACTCTTTCAGATAGTAAGTCATGTATGACCATACCTCTAAACTTTTTTCCTGAAAGAAATCCTCCCTCATGATCTACTACCCGCACTCCCAGTGTACAAAAAGGCTAACAGATCCACAAATTTCCAAAACGACCATGTCCTCATTACCTCTGAGTTATTTCACTTCTGCCAAAAATAAATTACCCCTTTACATAGAGCTTCCATGTCCTCATTACCTCTGAGTCATTCTATGTACCCTCCTTCATTGAGCCCACTCCTGCTATGTCCTCATCACCTCTGAGTGGGAAGGCTCCGTCGAAGAAACCTTCATGCTTGCCATGTCCTCGTTACCTCTGAGTAAGTATGATGATTCCCTTTCGACTTATTATCCGTACCCACAACCGGAGTACGCCGAGGATAATAGGTCTACAAATATTCCCTGCTGAGTCCACTCCTGCCATGTCCTCATTACCTCTGAGTAGGAAGACTCTACGGTAAAACCTCCGTACTTACCATGTCCTCATTACCTCTGAGTAAGTATGTTGGTTCTCTCTCGTCTTATTATCCCTACCCTGAACTAGGGTACGCCAAGGGTAATAGGCCCACAAATGTCCTCTGTTGACTACAAATATCCTCCGTTGAGTCCACTCCTGCCATGTCCTCATTACCTCTGAGTAGGAAGACTCTACGGTAAAACCTTTATACTTGCCATGTCCTCATTACCTCTGAGTAAGTATGTTGGTTCCCTTTTCATCCTGTTATCTGTATCCTAAGATGGGGTACGCCAAGGATAATAGGCCCACAAATGTTCTTTGCTAAGTCTCTTAGTACAGGTCCACCATCCCTCATCATGCCCCGGGAGCCCAGCTGCTCCATGGCATTCTCTCTCCCGATACCCGGAACGCCCATGAGCACCTTGCCATGGAATTGTTCTAGGTACCCCCATCAAACTTGTTATCTGTACCTAAAACCAAGGTATGTCAAGGGTAACAGGTCCACAAACAAGTCCCCCAAGCGGGGCAAACACCACTATAGCACCACAAGCACAACAAGCAATACAAATGAAGGGTAGAATGGAAAGTACTCTTTATTTAAAAATTGAAAAAGCATTACATGTTTTGGGACCACGTCCCTCTCAAAAAAGAAAAGAAAAAAGAGAACAAAAACAAAAGAAGAAAATGTCGAATATGGTTCGGCATTACACAACTCCAAAAGGCGGTTTCTCACTAAGGTGGTCCCCCGCTCAAGCCGCTGTCTAACTCGGCCTTCAGCCTCTTGGGACAACTGCTCCGCATCATCCAGGTGCATATATGCCCGCCAGTCATCCTCCATCTTCTTCAGGGCAATTTCCAGATTGGCAGAAGCCTTACTAAGTCTGTCAGCCTCCTGGATAGCAAGCCCCTTCTCAGCACGGGCGGCTTCGAGCTCGGACTCCAGGAAGGCCAGCTTTCTCTGGAGCTCGAGGATCTGCTCCCTAGTGTCAATTACCCCGCGGGAGGCAGCCGTCTCCCGAGCCGTGCAATCTTCCCTTCTGTGGCTCTATTGATCGTGTAACTGAGACAGATCACGGCGGTCCTTCAGTATAGACGGCTTGATCGACTCCCGAACAAGCCTCACCTTCTCCATCGCGGTTATGAGAATGGCGCGCTCTTGATCTACCGCTGCGGACAGATCAGCTTGCTGTAACACATAAAACTGGGCTATAAGACGATCGGCCTCTAATAGCTTAGGCTCCAGGAGTGCAGCTAACCCCGCCCCACCGGGGAGTGTTCTGAGGATGTCGATTTGGCCACCGGCGCACCGACGAGCCATAGCAAAGGGAGTTCCCTTCTCTATGGCTGCTCGACTCCTCTCTTCAGGTGGCGGTGAAAGCTGTCAACCACATCCTGGGACACTTCATCCAAAACTTCTGTAGAGGATGGCGTCAAAGGGAGTATGGCTGGCAATGTCGAAGGAGTAGCATCAGAACTCGCCATCCCTGCCACCAGGGAAACAAATCCCGTGCGAAAAGATGCATGGATGGCGGCTAGCTCCTCTTCCGCCGCCCGAAGAGCTTGGATACTGGGCAAGGCAAAGAGGTCAACCCCCGAAACCATGTTCACGGAGGAGGACACATGAGGCATTGTTCCTTGCCCAGGCTGTGCCACCACTTGAGCCTCCGAACTTGAACCAGCAGAAGGCCCCTCAATGTAGGTGGGAAGAGAAGGAGGCGCACGTGCTTCCACCAGATCCCCTCCAGTAGAGTCCACCCTGACAATATCTTCTACCGGCAATAAAGGGGCGGGACCTGTACGTCCAAAGCAACCATCAATCGACGTAACCTAAAGGATATGATGACAGAGCGGATAGGCTTCCTCACAAGTTAAGATTTGGCTTATCTTACCAAGGGAGGAGCAGGAAGGCCACAGCTCGCTCGCGGTTGACATAGTCTCCTCGCCCGCGACTTCCAAGTTGAATTCAACGGGTTTCTCTACCCCAGCCACTCCTGAGAGGGAGCCAGCCAGTTCAGCATCACCTCGTCAAAATTCAGCTGTCTCAGGGGCAGGTGCAATAGAACCCCCGTCCCCATGAGTAGAGGTCTCTGCAAGGTGGGGCTTCTTGGCCGCCTCCGGAAGAACCCCAGCGGAAATGATAGCGGTGCACATATCATCAAGTAAAGTGATCAAGGCCGGATCGACCTCAACAGTCGGGTCCCGAGAAATCGACTCCTCTGACGCCTACAAAGAATAAAAGAAAATGATTAGGCCATAGTTTAGAAAAAGAAGGAAAAGGTAGTGGAAATTCAAATCACCTCAGAAACAGCGCCAACATCATCGATAAATAGCCTGCGGCGTCTTACCGCTGCTCGCTTAGTAGAGTAGGTTATGCTATCATCAGTAGACATACGCCTGCTTCGCTTGCGCGAAGGACTAGGCACAGCAGGCGGCTGACTCGCAACCACGTCGTCCGACACGTTAGGTGGCTGATCCCCTGCCTCATCGTCTGAGGAATGGGACGAATCATCGGCATCCTGCCCATCATCCTCTTCGTCCGCCGTCATGGACTTCGAGTCCGGCACAGAAACTGTATTCGCCTTCTTCTTCCTCTTCTTGGAACCCTCGGGCTTCTCTGCCAAGCCAGTCCCGACAATGAAGCTGGTGTTCATGTCAAAATTCATGGGAGGTTTGCTCGCCGCAACATGATAAAGGGCCGCCATGTAAAAAATATCCCCTTGTGTATTAGCGTCGGGGACCGAGAAGCTAGCCCGGGTATGAACCGCATTGTAATAATGCCACGCCCGGATACCGTCAAGGACACTGCCCTCGTAGCCTAAGCAAGCACTGGGACGATCAAGAAACAGCTGACTGTACCCGAACTGGCGAGAGAACCTACTGGACAAGTAGGGCTCCAGGTACACGTTATTGCGGTAACGATATACCAAGTACACCGGACGAATATTGTGCATCCAGAGAAGCATCTTTTCAGATAAGAGCAGGGGAGGTTCAACGCCGTCAACGTGTACACCCCTCACTTCTCGAGCGGTAAATTAAGGAATAGACACAAAGAAGTCGGGCCCATCTACTCTCGCCAACGCTCTCCGACAGGCTGGCATGGTATCGAATTCCCAAGGCTGACGACGGTACCGGAAAAGGAACGCATCATCATCAGTAACACCATCGTCTGCCCCAGGTCTCATCAACGACCGATAATGCATCAGTAGCAAACCCATTAAATAATGGTAGGGTAGTTCTATTCGTTCAATGTCCAGTGTCGCCTCACGAGCAATGACTTTGGACAAAAAGGCACGGAGGCCGTGGTGTATGCTACACACCATGGCTGGAAGAAGGGCCAGCCAAACCCTGAAGACCAGCTTCACGGCCGGAAGTATGAAGTGGCGGCTGATCCTTTCAATAGAACCAGCCTCCCCCGAGGCTACGCAGTTCCGTAGCCACACCATCAAAAACCCGGCCAAGAGTGCTTTCTCAGTCATCTCCCAGGTACCGTGGTAGAAATAACTGAAGGAGTTAGTACGACTCCCGAATCTATCTTTAGTGGACCTCGACCTCTTGGCAGTCGACATCAGGTCCTTTACTTCCTCTTGGGTTTGAGGACCCCGGGAAGAAACTCGGCCGGAGGGACTGAATTTGAAGAGATACGCGACCCAGGACGTAGTATGGAGGGCATTCCCTTCTGAGCTATTGTTCTTTTTGATAGCAGTCTGGTGACAAATGCTGTGGTGGCACAGCAGTTTTCGGAACACGGCGATGAAACCCGAGAATCGGCGATCCAGATCCTCGAGTTCCTCATTTGTCGGGGTGTATACTTCAAAGGCCTCACCCCCCACGGCAGCTTAGAAATAGCATGCATTTCATGGAGAGCAAGTCCCAACTCCCCTCCAGGCGCAAAAAAGGTTCCCGTACGCCTATTATACATCTCCAAAAGAGCCATGAACAGCGGCTTGTTAATGGGTAACCCGTAATAGGTGCCCCGGATGGCATAATATAGGTCAATTTCCCGAAGGAATTCCTCGTACTTCCTCAGGATCCAGGAGGTAAGGTTGACCCAAGTAGGAATGGGGTTTATCCAGTTCAACAGCGACAACCTGCCAATAGGATAAGACCCCTTGCGAGCGAGCTGATTCAGGAAAGTATCAGCCAGAGTAAAAGTGAAGTTGGGGCCAGATACGTTTATGAAGGTACCCGGAATCAATCCCATCACTCTTCGACTAACCGAGTCCCTGCTCGCATATGCCGACCCCATATTCCTATTATAGTGAATGTTGCCCACGAACATTCCCGATTGGGTCGGAGTTAGGGAGCCCACCATCTGTCTGCTCAGCGGTACCATATTGAACCACGAGAGGGGAAAGTGACGTTCCATCTCAGGAATATGGATCACCACCCCATCCATAGTAAAATCCCAGTTTTCAGAGATGTCCAGCACTCGGGGGTTCTTTATGGATAGAGCATCCCCAAAAAGAAAGGCCGGTTTCAGATGCTCTCCTTCCAGTTTTCCCGAGTTCATCATAGTACAAAGAAAATGGAAAGGCTGGTTATTGATGGCGCCCAACCTCTCCAAAGACTCATTGGTGGGAAGCTGGTCCGACACATGTCGAACTAGGCCATCGAGCCGCACACCCACAGCATATTGTGCTGAACCCACCAAAAGTTCCCTTGCCGGGCTGGTTGGCAGATTCACTGAAAGAAGACAAAAATAAACGGGAATTAAAAGAGGGTTAAAATGAAAGTTTCTTAAAAAAGAAACTCCTATGAGTCTATGCGGCTCGAATCAACAAAGCCTTATGCGGCCCAAATTCAGTTGGGTTTTATGCGGCACAGCTTCGATGGAGTCTATGCGACTCGGGTCAACACAGTCTTATGCGGCCCGATTCAGTTGGGCTTCACGCAGCACTGCTTTGATAGAACTTACGCGGTTTGGTTGAACGTATGCGGTTCTGTTTAGCAGAAGAGCTTATGCGGCACGACTTAGCGAAATTTTATGCGGTTCAGCTCATCAGGAGTACATACGGTCTTGGTCAAATGAGATTTCATGCGGTTCAATTCCAGAAAGAGCTCCTGCGGCTCAGATCCTTCTCATACGGCCCAAACACAGGGCATGCCCCATGCGGCTCGAATGCGAGAGAGGTTTCATCATGATTAAACTTAGGCAGTTCAAAGAAGATGAAGGATGAAGGCTTGTGCATAAATCATGCAACAGAGCCACGGGGTTTATGGTTCAGAACATTTAATCTAATCATTACCCTTAAAACTAGAATGGACGTCGGGGTGTTCTTCAGGCGTAGCGACTGATAAAGAGGCCGCTTTCTTGCCCTTTGCAGCAGAAGAAGCAACCTTGGAAGACTTGGGAGCCATTATCGTATCGAAGGTCGGAGAAGGAAGACTAAGGAAGAAAAATAGGGCCGAAAATGAAAGAGAGAGTGAAGAAGTCTCTCCGACTGAGCACGATCACATTTTATAGGCGAGAGAGAGGTGCCTCGATCCACGAACAGTAACCGACCCTTCGGTTTTCAAGACAAGCCGACTGACATAAAGGCCAGACTCTTGGGATTCTTCTCCAAAAAGCGGCCTTAAAACTGACGACGAATCAACAGCAATTAATGCAAAAGATTTGCATACGTGACAGGATGACGTGGCAAGGAGCTATGCGGCCCGAAAGTCCACGCGGCCGAAACATCCATACGATCGAGACATCCATGTGGCCAGGACATCATCTGCAGGCAGAAAAATTTATACATGGCCATGCTTCTTATTCAAAGTATTTCAATTTTATAAATTGAAAACTTTGAAGGGGGTCTTGTTAAAGCATAAAAAAGAATAAAGAAAGATCTATGCGGCCAGAGAGCCCCATGAGGCTCAGAGAGTTCATACGGCTCAAGGATCCATGCGGCTCAAGCGCTATGCGGCTCAAACACGTTCTATGCGGCTCAGAGAGGAGCCACGTGGCCTGCAAACAGCTCTTCCGTTTGTTCTTTACTGCATTAAATGCCTTGACGGCTGACAGCTCTGACACATGATAGCCCTGACACAAAAATACAATTATGACTTCGTCATAATGGCAGACTCCTAGGGAAATGAAGGAAATCTCTGACACAATCTTCCAAAATCCAGAAACCTTCATAAGGACTTGACACGTGGACAGTGGCATGCGGCTCTAGTAGAGACCACCCCACGCGGCTCAAGCGGAGTCTGCCCTATGCGGCTCACGAAGACTATCCCCATGTGGCTCACGAAGACTATCCCCATGCGGCTCACGAGGACTATCTCCATGCGGTTCACGAAGAAGGCACCCATCATGCAGTCACCTACACTCATGCGGCTCAGATCATCACCATGCGGTCCAAATGTTCAGGGGGCCACTCTCAAGCAGCCTTGATACGTGGTCAGCCTTATGCGGCTCAATGAGAAGCAACCTTCCTGCGGCTCAGTTTTCTGCAGTGGCTCGCGGTTAAGACACGTGGCATGATATCGGAACACGTGGCATCAAATCGATCAAAATCTATCAACAAATCCCAATAAAATAGTGGGATCAAATCAGATCATTTGTAATCAAGCAAATCAATGACACGTGTCGGGAAATCCGAGGTTGACATGACAAATCAGGAGGATTTATGTCAATCATCATTAATTACCCACAAAAGATTTGATATAATCACATTTATTGCTCAAATCTCTTATATTCAAGATGAACAGCCAGATCCAGTGATCCTTAGCCGCCGACTTTTAAGAATGGGCAATCATTGCAAACCCTAATGATGCCCCCTCTCTCATAAATAGCAAGGTGCCATTCCCTTGCAACAAGAAGGGGAAAGGAAGAGAAGGAGAAGATTCTCAGATAAAAAAAGAGAGAGACATAGAGAGACAGAGAGCTAGAGAGAGAATATACAGAGCCTGAAAGGAGAGCATTTCTTCACCAATGCCAAGCAGTTCTTCTACAGAGCCAAGGCTGCATCCGATCGTCCAAGGAGTAAGGCAGAGCTGTCGTCGCTTTCCCGAGCCTCTACCGTCACCCCCCAGAATCTAAAATAAACAATTGTACTTAGATTGCTGTACCTAGGTTTTCGTCCCTAGTTGTACAAGCGAGTTTGTATTGTGAAGTAAAAGTCCAGTCCTCCGATAATTGTTCTTCTCTTTTATATTTCATGGCAAACAATGTGGACACATATCAAGGTGCCTAACACGAAGCCCTATGTGTCACCTACCTATTGGACACATGCACGTGATTTGGTGTGGAGTGTGTCGTGTCTTTTAGGGGCTCGACACCTCAGCACGAGGCTGCCTGTGTGCAGTTCTGGGTTTAAATGTTTAATCTGTATTTGGACACGTTGTGTCCTACCTTAGGGATACGATACACACTATGAAGCATGATATTATGTACACGAGTTACATTCGACCCTTAATTTGATGTTTCATTCATTTTTGAATTCAAAACCTAGGTTTCCTGAAATGTTCTGATACACCATATTACTGTTCATACTTTCTGAGACTAAATTGGGTTTAAAATTGTTAATTATTGTTTAAGAAGATGATGTTAACATATGAGCATGTCTGGGAATTTGGTTTACACCTCTGGGACATTGTGATGTTCGTTTTTGGATTAATTTTGGTTTTCGAGCATGTAATCCTATATGTGATACATTGATAGCTCTTACTGAGTTTTTAAGACTCGCATTTGAGATGCAATGTTAATGTCAGATGTTAACATGACTGGCAGATATTGATTCATGTTTAGGTTGTATATTTGGTTTTATTTTTTGCAATGGGGTTGATTTCGAAGGGCTGATATTCCTTTTTACTCGAAAGCTATATAGGGATGATGGCATGGGGGTTATACCTATATAATGTGTGTTGTTTGAATGAGATAACATGATATATATTTTCTGAGACCATACACACATGTAACCTGCATTCATTCCCAGTACTGCACATACCTGGACATATTTGCATTGATACTCCATTGATACTGCACTTGTATTGACACTTGCTTGCTTTGACACTCTCACATATCACACACACACATTTCACTGTTATTGACTGAAATCTGAGAACACACACTAAAACCTGAGAATACACACACACACACACACACACACACACATATATATCTGCTGCACACGAAATCTGAGAACACACACACACATATTTTACTGTTTATGACTAAACCCTAAATACACACACACTAAGTAGCTGACATACACACACACATCCATGTCACCCTCACTATCACTCTCATCTCATGCACACACACATATTCACTGTTGACTGAAACCTGAGAACACATATTCACATATTTGACTGAAAACCTGACACACACACACACACAACCTGTCACATTATGCACTGATACACACACACACATGTTTACTGCTAGACTAAAACCTAGGAACACTACAAACGTATCCTGTCACACACACTTTACACCATCTCACCTCTCTATCTCTCTAATATATGTATATGTAATATATATGTTGATATAATATATGTATATAGGTAAGTTGGTATGTGTATATATATATATATATATATATATATATATATATATATATATATATATATATATATATATATATATATGCTAAATTGATTATAGGCATATAGCCTATACATGATAGCCTATATGTGATTTCCTATGTGTATGCCTATATATATACATGGAGTATATATGTATATATATATATATATATGTAATGTGTGTTGATGACTTGTGTAGCTTTGAGATTGTGTGTGAGTGCTAGCCTAGGCTTGGTTAGGCTTAGTGGGACTTCAATGGATTAAGATTGGCCTAGTTGACCTAGTTTGACTAGTGAAATTGACTAGAGTTGACCAATAGTTGACTTTAGTCTAGAATGACCTAGAATTCATATAGAATGCATTGTAAAGTTTAATATTACCATTCTGGACATGTGACCTGTGTTGCTCTAAATAGGACTCATCTACTCTGTCTGGACATATATACTCATCGGATACTCAAGATACCAGGCGAGTACATTCTTTGACCGTTTCATACATGATATGATTTATAATTATGCTCTAGATTAATTTACTTGATGCTGCCATGTTGTTAACACGGATTGGTACTATATGGATCCCTTCATGAGATGTTATCCCCCTCGGGAGCATCGGGTTACGTTATGTCATGTGCGTTTCACTTTCATCATGTACTCCGGTGCTTTCACCATTCATGTGCACTCTTGTGATTCATATACTCTTATGTTCACAGAGCCCCCATGTATACATTCATATGCACCCATTTATGGGCCTTTATGTGATATCATGTGCAATAACATAACTTGTCTAGATTCTTGTGTATTGATTGGGGTACGGGAGAGTATAAATGGTCATGTGAACAATTCCAAAGTAGTGTAATCATGTGCAAACTCTTAGAATAATCATGTGCAAATTTAAGTCGTTCACATGTCTATCTTGTACTCTACATCACTAGCCACTATTAGTTTTTTTACTTATAGTAGATATTTCTTTACAATCGACTCTTTTACTTCATATATATTCTCTAGCGTTTCATGTATCTTACTCTATAACATATTTACATATCCTATCATATAATGAACTGCGTGAGATGTATTGTGCTCGTTCCTATCCTGACTGGACCTGTTAAAATATTACAGATAATATTAAGGAGTTCTGTCCTACCACCTATGGAGCAGCCTTAGACGACACCTGCGACTTGGACCTCCAGCAAGATCCATTAGCAGTAGATGCTGATACCCCCATAGATTAGGCTTTATCTTATTTTCAGTTGTTATCTCATTTGGATACTCATTGTATATATCTGAGATTTTGTGATGATTGGATATTGTGGAGTTGTTATCTTAGACACTTAGATTCTCTCTCTTATTTTGTATTTTATTGTGGATTCAGACCTTATCTATCCACATTATCGTACTTCTACCTTAGTTGTGATTAATATTGTGCATTCTATATTGTTCCTCCATTCGGAGAGTATAAACTGTGCAAGTACCTTTAATTGTTAGATGCATGCGACCTAGGACAACGTTCTACCACTGACACTACGGCGTAGGCTGAACGTACCCACTTCTCGTGCCCCTACACTGGGTGCGGGTCATGACACTAGGGGTAGGATTCGACTGTGTCGAGGGTGTGTCCGACACGCAGGATACGATGTATATGTAGTAGTGGAATAAGAATGATGGACACAGGCACGATGCACCTATGTGGTGAAAGTTTTGGCTTGTGGAATTTTATGGGCAAAAAAGAAACGGGGTTCTCCTTATATAGGAGGTGGAGGCTCCTGCTCTGATAAGGATTGGGTAGATTTAATTCCTCCATTAGATAGATCACATATTGATTCAGATTGGTTTTAAAATAAGTTTTATAAATTCTAAATCAATATAGATAAAACTACTTTTAATTTAAAGCTAGTTTAAAATAAAGCCAATATAATCTTTCAAATTTTAAATCAAAATTTATTTAATATTAATTCAACCATTTTCAAAAGTAACTTTTTAAAATGGTTGAATTAATATTCAATAAATTTTGATGATTTAAAATTTGAAAGAATATATTGGCTTTATTTTAAACTAGCTTTAAATTAAAAGTAGTTTTATCTATCAACCATTTTCATAAGTAACTTTTTTATAACAAATAAAAATATCTAAATAAAGAATTTTGAAAATAACTTTAAATATTGAAATTACATTTTTATATTTAAATAAAACCATTATAATTAGTCTTCAAAATCAAAGGGCACATGAACTAATTTCATGTCACTACCACACAATAGCATGTTTTCATAAACAATATTTTTTTCTAAATTACTACTTATATAAGTACAATGAATTAAACAACCCTTTTTAAATATATAAACATATACAGTTTTGGAAAAATCACATTGGGACGCCTTTTACAACCTCAAGCAAATAATCTTTCTATCATATATTATTTGAAAGCCATATTTCTATATAATGAAAATGTCTTCAAAAATATGTACCTCGCACATATTCGTACTCGACGAGCAAATACGAAAATACAAATATGTACGCGACGTACAAATACGAGAACGTGAACTTGCACACGACGTACAAATACGAAGTACAAATTAAATACAAATTTTATTTAAAAAAAATGTAGTAGAAATTTAGGGGGTTTACATCCTACCCAACTTAAAAGAATTTCGTCCTCAAAATTTAGGAATAGGTAGGGTACAAGAGTTTAATCGATAAGGAAGTATGAACAATTCATTGGACGAGGTAAGGAAACGACGTTCAATACAAACATGCACCGTGATTTCGATATCTCGAAAAATTTAAACCATGAACATGGAATTGAATGTGGGTCGCTAGTTAAGGCAATAAAATCATGATAACACGAATTTGAGAATAGTAAGGAATTGAGTAGATCAAAGAGAATAATTTAGACCTTTGGGAAATGTGGTTCCCTGAGGGAATGCTAATTGTCTGTGTTGAGGGTACGATTAAGGGAACAATTTGAAAAGGTTTACAACGATTAGATGATCATAATAATAGGCCGAGTACCGAAGGAAGGGAGAGTAACTCGAGGCAAGGTCGTAGTCTCATGGTTGGTCAGTGGCTAACTATCTTAGAAATAGATAGTGGGCAACTAAAGGGATATCGAGTATGAGTGTTTTGTCTTTCTAAAATAGGTGAAAGACAAAAATAATAAAGGGTTCGAAGAAGAGATTATCGAATACGAATAAATGGTTCAAAGACGTTTGAAAATTTTCAAAAAAATTGTCAAGGCAGTCGCGGATGGAATTCTAGAGGCCAAGTTTAACTGTCTCTATCCACGTAGAATAATATATGAAAAGCGAACCAAAGTGCACCAGGTTGATCAGACTATCATGTACCGGTTCTGATTAGACAATATGTTAGTGGGTGCGCACCCAATAAAACATGTCATGATCAAGCTTGATAAAGAAATAAGCTTGCAAAACTTAGGCAAAATTAGCAGCATAAGACATTCAAAATATAAGTAGGGGGTAATGACGAAGGAAATTAAATAGACCAAGATTATTTAAAATCTAAGTCTTGTCCAAAGTTTGGGCCCATGCAGTCGTCCTAGTGTTTCCTTATCTATAGCTTAGTTGGCTAGATAAGTTAGGGTCCTCTGAATTCTATAGTCTAAGTAAAATTATCAATATGGGTCACAAGGACAAAGGGTTTGTTAGGTTGTGAGGTATTCTACCCAACTTACAAGAGTTAAACTACTAGTGTGATGGGACAATGGGTCAAGCAATCAAGATAAAGCATAATGTTAAGCATTTAAAGAATTAAGTAGAACACAATCACATATCGGTCGAAAGAATTGAGTCAAGGTTGGATCTCTAATTGAAGTCAGGAAGTATTTTGGTATCATGTTAAAGATTGTAGTTTAGCCATTTTGACCAGAAAGTCGTTTCATGAAAATAGTGTACAAGGAGACGTGTTTTAGTGTGATATGATATACCTACATGAAGGTGGACTCGTCAAGGTCTTGCATATGTAATTTGTTGGAAGGAAAAGTCTAGTGTTGTGCTCCAAATATCAAAGTCACGATAGGGGACACTAATGATCAAAGTAGAAAGTGGGTTTTCATGAGTTACTAATTAATGCACAAGAATAAAAAGGTTAAAGCACGAAATAAAGATAACTTAGAAAATCTTGTAGATCAAGGTAAAATAAATTAGGGATACAGTTTCTAGAGAAAAATAGTTTTCAAAACGTAGGAAAACCTTCGATACGACGAGCGTCCCGCCAATCCGGGCGACGTGGTCGCGAACCGAAAGCATCGAAACGAAAAATAGTTTTCAAAACTTATGTGGTTAAGGAGGCGATTCTAATCCCTTTTCAAGTGTCAAAAGATTAGAAGGTCACGAAGATAGATTTAGGTTAGAGGGAAGGTCGAGCAAGTCAATATGAAGTTATAATCACGTGGTTTGCTCGATGACTGACTACTCCTGTGTATATACAACTAGTCATGAGTGATATGGCTATTAATGTCCATCATGGTTACCTCTCAATACAATATCTAAATTTATGAGTTCGAGACCCTCAAAAGCTTCCTCAATGCAGTTCTCAAATTATTCTACCAAAATGTCTAATCATAACTTAGAGTTTAAATTCCTTTAATTAATTCCAAATAACCTTTATCATATCGAATGCATCACAACTAAACTTTCATAACAAACCATCACTTTAAAATTTTCAATTCTCAAATATACCTCGAGATCAACTCATAGCCTATTACATTCAATCCAAACTTAAGCTCAAGATTTTTAAATAATTTCATCAATCGTAATTCATGCGACTCAATCAATTTTTTTTTCCAAGATTTTTTTTTCAATAACCATAATCGAAAATTTTAAACTCGAAATCATAAATCATAAGCACAACTTGAAATTTAAAATTTTTCTTCAAAGTCGATTTCCTATCTTCCAAAATTTCACCATCATCTCTTCAAGCTCAAAATTAAATAAACTTATAAATCGTAAATCATATGACTCAATTTAAAACCTCAAGCTCTCTCTTTTTCTTTTAACTATACTTCCACGTTCTCAAGTCGTCTACAAAATCATGACTTATAATTTAAAACTCTTTAATAAATCTCGAGAAATTTTAGCATATTACAATCCAAACTTAAACTTATCCGTAAATCATGCGTCACAATTTAAAACTTTAAGATATTTCTCAAATCGATTTCATATCCCAATAAATCATAATTATTTCACAATCCCAAAAATCAAAATTTTGTTTTTTCCATCCCTTATCAATCCTTTAGTTGTATCAAAATAAAATTTATCTCCATCTCTACTACCCAACTTAGCATTAACTAATCCTTAAGGTTACTAATACCTTTATAACTCAAATAAGACCTCAAATACATACTAATTGTCAATGTAATCATTTTAGCCATGCATTTGACCTATGGGCATATAATAGTGTAGTTATCTTCCTAGCTGTGACTATGCACGAAAATAAGAATTCATGGTGGAAAGGAATCAAGCAAGATGCAAATCAAGGAAGGCAATTGAGAGTTTGGAATTTGGAGTCAAGAAATGATGTCAAGTATGTGGATGATATCCTAAACTCTAATCCTATATGCAGGCTCACATCGGTACAGTTCCGTAACCGAAGTGATAAACTCGACCTGCATGGGCTACCACAAAAACATATAATGCCCCACTCCCAAAATACTTAGGAATAAGTATGTCGACATGCCAACTGCATATATACGATGTATACTCCAATATATGGAACCATCATATGAATACATAAGCTGTAAAATGCAGTAAACCATAATACTAATCTCATCCACAATTAAGAAATAAAGACTTTATACATAAACTCATGAATTATCATTTACAAGTTGTTGGGCGGAGACAAATCCACTACCAACAAAAAAAAGAGGGAATACATGATAACAAAATTTTGTCAAGCGACGTAAAGACGATCCAAGTGTAATCATCCTCGAAGAAATAGCCTTGGCTAGAGCACCTGCGAAAACCACAAAAGACACACCTGGAGAATTCACCAGGTCCTCAGAGGGATGTAACAAGATACAGGAAGAACATGCCATTATAACTGCAATTGTAAATACTATAAGACTACAACACAACTGGGTCCCTAACCGTCTAAGTGATATGCACTTTAAGAACAACGTTCTACGCAGGGGCTGTAGGATCAGCAGAGTAAATAAAGAGTGGCAGTAAGTAGCGCTCATCCGAGTCACTATTGACCATGGGCAGTAAGTAGCGCTCATCTGAGTCGCTATCGGCCCCGGGACAGTAAGTAGCGCTCATCCGAGTCGCTATCAGCCCAAAATGTGTGTAAAAGTAAATGTAGCCCCTACGCTAATTGCTGTCCTGTCCTCCAATGATACTATACATACGTCGTAACCACGACGCACCAACACATGTCGCTTCCACAATACTGTTTTATACCTTCTAACTGTCAAGTCTTCTAACATGCATCTATTAACAGTTATTTCCAACGCAAGCGCACGGGGGATCAGCCAACACGTAAGTGACCTCTATATGTTACCCACAACTCACACACAACTCGTGTACAATCGTGACAAGTTAATAAGACACACTAAATTGACGGTAGTCCTTTAACTCTATGTTCACATGCAAGAAGAAAATAATTAACTGAAAATAAAAGTGCAGTAATATATAATAACTGAATATTAAAATGCAACTAAATCTAAGCAGTAAAGATGGCAAGGTATCTTGCCTGGTGTGACGTCGGGTGTGGTGCAATGATCCGACAAGTCTTATTGTCCAATAGCCATGGTTGTTAGGAAGAAGTCCAAATTCGCAAAAGAAATATGAATATTTAATTAGTTGTGATCGAATATAATTCTACTATAAAAGAATTCAATTTAGAAGAAAAAAAGGAAAAGGAAAAGGAATAATAATAATAATAATAATAATAATTCTAAGTCAAAATATATATATATATATATATCTTTAGAAAAAAATTTATTTTATAAATAAATATATGTATATAGAAAACCTTTGAGGAAGATAAAGTTTATATATATAAACCTTTTGAGAAATATGTTCCTGGATAAAAGTTATTTACTTATATATACGTAAAACTAATACCCAAAATTAATTTGCCTAAATTATTTTCAAACCAAATATTTATATAGTCATAAGGCCCAAACCATTAAATATCCTATAAGCACTAATGGGCCAAACTCAATAAGTTAGCCCACCAATATTTTCTATAATCCTAAATAATAGTAATAATAATTGTATGTAAAATAAAACTATAGGCCTTGAGTCAAAATTTAATTACCTCAACTCCCAACCCAATTATAGTTAGAACTTAATAAAAATAACAAGCCCAATTAATTTAGAAGGAATAAAATCTAAATTTAATATTTTTATTTTTATATATATGTATGCATATGACCTATTCCAACTCTTAACAAAATCCTATTCTGCTATTGGGCTTCCTTATCCCAGTCCAACATAACCCAAAGTACTGCTTTAGTAACAAAATAAAATAAACATTCCCAAAATACTGCTTTAGTAACAAAATAAAAGAAAAGAAGAAAGAGAACGAATGGTCAGGAAGAGAATAGAGGAGGAGGAAGAGAGAGAAGAAGAATGAAGGAGAAGAAGAACGAAGAAGGAGGGAAATGGAGAGCGGGGCTTACCAGTAAGGAGGAGGCGAAGAGGGACGGAGTCGGAGGCCGGCTCGACCGGCGGCGGGAGGAGCACGGCCTTGGCTCGCGTTGGCGGCACGAAAACTGCGGGGGTCGCCGGTCTAAGTGGCACGACGAGGGTGGTGGCGCGTCGGGCGGTGCATCACCGGAAGGAGGCGGCGCTCGGGGATCGGAGCTCCGGATCTGGGCAGTGGATCAGAAAGGGGGAGGCTGTTCGCCAACACGCGACGGCGGCGGAGAGATCATATGCGCCTTGCCCGATGCACGAGGACGCGGACGCGCGTAGAATCTCAGGGGGGCGGTCGGATCTCGCGACGAAGGACAGGTATGGGTTTGTGTGGTGGTGTTTGTTTTCCTTCTTTTTCTTCTTTTTTTGTGGCGGTGGCTGTGTCGGGTTTCTGCACGGGGCAAGGGAAGTTCGGCGAGATAGGGTGAGCCTATGGTGGCGATGATGGTGGTACTGGAGGTGCCAGGAAAATGCAGAGCTGAGGTCGGGTTGCTGCAGGTTATGCTAGGGATAGGATTCGACTGTGTCGGGGGTGTGTCTGATATGCAGGATATGATTTATATGTAGTAATGGAATAAGAATGATGGACACAGACACGATGCAGCTCTGTGGTGAAAGTTTTGGCTTGTGGAATTTTATTGAAAAAAGAGGAACGGTGTTCTCCTTATATAGGAGGTGGAGGCTCCTGCTCTGATAAGGATTGGGTAGATTTAATTCCTCCATTTGATGGATCACATATTGATTCAAATCGGTTTTAAAATAAGTTTTATAAATTCCAAATCAATATAGATAAAACTACTTTTAATTTAAAGCTAGTTTAAAATAAAAGCCAATATAATCTTTCAAATTTTAAATCATCAAAATTTATTTAGTATTAATTCAACCATTTTCAAAAGTAACTTTTTATATCAAATAAAAATATCTAAATAAAGAATTTCGAAAATAAATTTAATTATTAAAATTACTTTTTTATATTTAAATAAAACCATTATAATTAGTCTTCAAAATCAAAGGGCACATGAACTAATTTCATGTCACTAGCACACAATAGCATGTTTTCATAAACAATAATTTTTTTCTAAATTACAACTTATATAAGTACAACGAATTAAATAACCCTTTTTAAATATATAAACATATACGGTTTTAGAAAAATTAAATTGCGACGCCTTTTACAACCTCAAGCAAATAATCTTTCTATCATATATTATTTGAAAGCCATATTTCTATATAATGAAAATGTCTTCAAAAAAATGTACCTCGCACATATTCGCACTCGACGAGCAAATACAAAATTACAAATATGCACGCGATGTACAAATATGAGAACGTGAACTTGCACACGACGTACAAATACGAAGTACAAATTAAATATGAATTTTATTTTAAAAAATTATAGTAGAAATTTAGGGGGTTTATACTAGTGTCCCCCGTTCTCCAGTATTCTGGTTCTGGGGCGTGACACAAGGTAACATAATACATATGTTCAAGTCAAAGTATCATGGCGCACGTGATCAAATCAAATCACTCAAGTAAACAACGCTATTGATGTCATGTGTGGAAATATATATAGAAATATAACTAATGATGAAAGTAGGTGATAACATGTAAGAGACATGGAAATAAATCATGGCAAGACTGCAACTATATAATAAAAAATGAGACATGGACAAGAAAGAATAATAAGAACATACATGTAAATAAAGTATACAAAGTTGACAAGGTATACTTGCCTGGTGGTAGTGCGCATAGAACCAATAATATCCGATCACTCAGTGAGCCACAAAGGTCAAACTTCTGCAAACGACTCTGAATGTCTAAGTTTGACTAGCATATGTCCAATTCTGGACACATGGGTAAAATATTAATTTTGTGCTAAAATAGTGTCCGCCATTGGATCCACTTTGCATCGAAAATGTGCCAGAGTCCATGGGCTCTAAATTTGACAAATTATATACCTATAAGTCTAGTATTTTTATACGAACTCAACGGTATGTCCAGATTTAGATTTCGATGAGCTGTGCACAAAATTGTCCGTTGAGTCGGATCACGGGCCTGCCAAAATAACGTTCTGGTCAACCTTCTCAGAATCAGACCAAACTTAGCTCACAGGACCAAAAAAATGATACAAGTCCAATGGCATAAGTTTTGTCACGATGTGACGTACATGCATGAAGTAATTATGATTTTTGCAAAGGGGCCGATACGGAGAAATTTGAAGGATACACCTCGAATTCGTCGCATACAACAACCAATTCGAGTTCTGTCAAAGCCCAGACGTCCGCAACATCCGTACGTATCTTTCGACGATCATGGATTATGACCAAGTCGTCTGATTTGTTGGGACAGACCCCGTATCTGAAAAAGTTTTATATTTTTCAAAATAGTGTGTTGTGTTTTCTTCGATTTTAAACCAATTTTTCTAGGTATATAATTGATGAAATCAGAATCTACAAACTGCATTTAGAAGCCTTATAGTTTTTTGTTAAACCTATTCAGGTTGTTTTCTAAGATAATTAATGGATTGGCAGTTAGTTGCCTTCCAAAATACGTTCCTGGACTCGAAATTTTGTCCTATTCGAGACAGTTTTTTGTCAACTTTGGGTCAATTTTTTGGGCAATGTAGAGCATCCAAATTCAAACTAATTGAAGCGGTTGGAAGCCGTATAGGTTGTGAACATACCCGAAGTGGTAGATCGACAAATGATCAATCACATGTTGAGAAAATGTTCTGCAAAATCAACCAAAACACTTTTGTTGCTGCCCCTATTGTGGCATCTGTGATGCTGCCCGCGTGTTTTTCTATGCCCCGACCTGGGAAATTATTCGTCCTGGCATGATTTAACCCAAATTGATTGTCCTCGCTGGGGCATAATGTCGTACGAGTCTGGAGTTACACTTGTACAAGGCAAGATGATAGGTTCTCAAAATGGTTATCTTTGATTCATTATTAGCAGCAGAAGAAACAGAGTCACATTTGGGTTATACAGAGTATATGAAACAATTCTCTTTATTCAATAATCAGCGGAATTACAAAGGCTTTTAATAGTCCAAACGAATTTGCCAGATTGGCTAACAACACTCAAGTTCTCTCTTGCCCCCAAAGGATTTCACCGTTCCATACATCATGTCTTCTATATCTCGGTGCCATCATCCTGTTGCAAGTTCGAGCATCAATGTCGTCGCATGCCTCAAAATACTACGATATTCTATGCCTCAGTACATTCAAGCGAAGCTCTGCCGCGAGCAATCTATTCCCTGCATCCTGTAAGAATTCTCATGGGGGATTAGTACTAATCCTCTCGTGTACTAATATGATCCACTTTGCTAAACTAACATTAAGTAGATAAATGAATCATGCAGCTTAAGTTGTAATCTTTCTATCCTTGCCTTAGGGTCAATTTTATGGCATATTTAAAAATAATAAAACAAGTATTTCATGGCAAGCATGTTATCATTTATTCACGTAAGCAAGCAGGCAACATATAGCAATCTCGTGTTGTTTTATGGTGCGACTTCTTACCAACATCGACACACTTGCGCTTGCACCGATGCAAGATGAATACACCTGAATCTTTTTCTGTCATGTTATAAGTAATCGTTGTGCAGGATCTCTGTGTGTCTGCACCATTCAGTCCAACGGCCCCTATCTATATAAAGATCATTAACATTTACCATGTCAGAATGGACTTACGTTTCTCAAATGCATTGCGACGCACACTTTCAGCCTAGGTTACGATCCTTACTGAAGCTCCTGCAATGCTCGTGATTCCTTGCTAGGATAATCATTCCTCCTAAGCCGAACAGTCTCGGCGCCCCGACAATCATGTTCGAGAAAAATGAACCCGTGCATGGGTTAATTAAAAGTCCATTTAATCATGCAACATGCATCTACTCATACAACCAAACATAGTCCGAGTCCAAAACTCAGACTTCACATCGTTCCATATTTCTCACATTTTTGTTCATTTCTTTTCTATGTTCTCACTTTTTTTGAATGATTTCTTTCTTCCGATGTTTCAACGCCTCGATTCAAGGTCCAAGTGAACGACCCGAAGGTCCCAAACAATTCAAGCATCATACTATGACTTAACGTTCAATGATACGCGATTCGTACATTTGATGCACGCCGACACGATCTTTCAATATGCTAGACTTATGTTCATTTCCTTCCACTCGTGCACTGAGGTACGCCTCGATAGAGTATTCAATGTTCTACAGTTCGTGCACTAAGGCACTCGTGTCGATGTAGTCTCTCAATGTTCTAGCAAACTAACTCGTGCACGGAGGAACGCATTTGATTGATATTCAATGACTCGTGCCTTGAGGCACGTTTTGATCCAATTGTTTAATGTCCCATGACTCGTGCATTTGATGCACTCGTCGATACAGTTATCCCATGTTCTTATGACTTGCGTACTAAGGCGCTTGCCTTTGCGGTACTGTAGACACCTAGAAATAGTTTCAAGAATTTTCTACGATTTTTCGATAATGTTTTGGAATTTATCTCGATTTATTTGGAGTTAAAATGAATTTTTAATGATTTTCTGTAATTGAAATAACCAATTATACAATCAGCATCCCAGTCAACCACCCCTGGCCCACCTGTCGGTGCCCAACTGCTCATCCCACCACCTCTCTCTCTCTCATATATATATATATATATATATATATATATATATATATATATATATATATATATATATATATATATAACAAAAAAAAAAAAAAAAATATATATATATATATATATAACAAGTATAGAATACATATTTATTGAAATATCTTTTTATTCATATATCCTATATTATAAACTCTTTGTTTTTTTAATACCAAAACTTTATAACAAAACTATTTAAATAAATAGATAAAAATATCTAAATGTAATTTAATAAATTTTAAATAAATAAATACTTCAAGAATTTAGGGAGGCAAACAAGCTATGCATGGGTCTGTCATGTATGGTCGGGTATGAGTTTAGTTCAGGTTAAGTCCGTGCTAGTTCGGTACAACTAGGTCTCCTAAAAAATCAAAAAGTCTTAACAAATAACTAATTAAATCATTTATAGGGGTCAACTCACAACTTTGACTTGATTTCCTTAAAACAATAATAAAAAATTCACCAACACCTTGAACACCATAAATTTAGCATGCCACGATAGTGTGGACGTATACAAATTCAACTTTGTTCAAGTAGGTTTCTTATTAATTTTACTATCATGTCAACATAACTTTATGACAAATAAAATTAATATGTTGGTCTTGCTCTGGTCATACAAATAATAGCAGTGACTCTGATGGGGAGTATACCATTATTTGTATCTAAATGTATACCATTACTTAATACTAAGTCCATTACCTTGTAATGAGTTCCTTCAGATGGAGAAGTGAACACATACTAGATAACTTTCTACAATTATCCCTAAGAAAGTTTGTACTGGTGATCCATAATTATACTCATCCGATATGGAGGAAGGCACTAAAGCCAACGCACAAGTATAATTACATCACCTATAAACCAGTAATGGAGACCATAGGATTTATACTAAATAAATATCCTCTTCCACTTAGTTATTTAACAATGAGGGTTTTTCTACTAGTTGATATTATGTCCATGTTGTCCATTATTAATGTAGGCTTAGTTTTTTAAAAAAAAATCCACACAATAATAAACATGTATAATCAGAAAAAGCAAAATGACAACAAATAAGAGAAAAATATCCAACTACTATGGTCATCTTTCCTGTTCCGTCCTCAACTATCTGAATCCAAAATCTAGCACCGCACAGATCTATTCGGGGTTCGACCTGTCCGGTCAGGTTGCGAGGTTCGGGGCAGCGCCCCGAATTTTTTAAAAGGTTTTGGCTGTCGATTCCTTCATCGAAAATCATCTGTCTGCCTCTGGACTGCTTAAAACTAGCATCTCGTCCGGCATCAGAAACAGTCACCACCTCCATCATGATTGATTAAAAATAATTAAAATTACATCAATCCTATGCCTTCCAAAAGAGTTCACACATAATCTAGATTAAAAATTCAAATAATAAGTACGATCAACCCTCGTGATTTTAATTACATCCATAGCAACAACAATATCCACGACATGTCCGTGGTTTAAACAATACAATCAAAAATATGTATTGGACTATAATAGTTGGATCTAAGATGCCTGCAAAACCGAGTTAGAACAGATCTACATCTACCGACTATTACACAACGCAAGTTTTTTTTGGACAACATGGACGTATCAATCAATACACAGATCCAAAGTGGCTCTGATACCAATTGATGGAACTGGGGATTCCCAGGACCCTTACTTTGGTGTGCGTATTGATCGATAGAAAGTTAAATAGATTTCATACGTGTTCTAACCCTTCTTAAGCTGAAACTAGGGTTCACGAATTATGCCTGCGACAAAAAGAAGACAAGTAATTCCTGGCAATCTCGAGCAGACGACCCCAAGATCTTCTGCATGTATTCTTTCCTCGAGTTGGACGTCGTATAGACGACGATCTCCCAAACTTTTCTTCTCCTTGGCAGCCCTCTCTTTCTCTCCTTATGTGAATCACAAATTTAGAGAAAGCTTCAGATTTTTGATCAATAATGTGGCGGCCAGAGAATAGAGGATATATATAGGCTACGGCAGGGACCATGAGGAGAAATTAGGGTTACGCCTCCTAACGGATCTGGATATCCTGTGTTCAGCCCGAACACACAATCCAGGCCCATTAACAATAGCTCGGTCTACTAATGAGCTATTATTGCACTACCTCCCTAATCCCAAATTATTTTTGTGGGCTCCTTTTATTATATGCTTGTTTGGCTCCCCATGTTATGATATCGTATGTCCGTCGATCAAATTAAGTTACCGACAACTATATTTATTCGAAAACTTTTATCCTTAAGTAGTACCGTTCAACTTTATTTGTCATGTCGGATATAATCCACCTGCAGGGTTTACATGACAATCCTTATGAGCTCCTTAAGGGGACATCATCAACCAGATGTATCGGGACATGGATTCTATTTATAATCAACAGCCCATCATACATACAATGTTATTACCTAATTCATAGAGGTTGTTGATCCATAATGAATCTCACTCTTTCATGAGTCAAAGTAATGCACACTGCATATACATATCTGTTATTATATCCGGATTAAGAGCACAGGCATCCATAATAACAGAGGTGTTTGTTCACTTATATAGTCAGTACAAAGAGAACAACCTCAAGTGGTCCTGTTCAATACACACAAAGTGTACTAGTGTAAACCTATAGTCAAGATAGACTAATACCAGATTACACTACAACCTTTCCAATAGATTGTCCAAGTCCATCTAGGTTGTGAACTATTTATATACTCCATAGGGAACTGATAATATGATCTTCTGTGTGACACCACATACCATATTATCTACAATATAGAATATCATACATTTGCATTAACACTTGCAACAAATACAATATGCAAATATTTGCCCATATGATTCTCATTCAAAATATAAGGAAATAAGGTTACTACAAAAGTGATGCTTTTAGTATATAACCCTAACACTTATGGCTTGCGTACTAAGGCGCTCGCCTTTGCGGTACTGTAGACACCTAGAAATAGTTTCAAGAATTTTCTATAATTTTTCGGTAATATTTTGGAATTTATCTCGATTTATTTGTAGTTAAAATAAATTTTTAATAATTTTCTGTAATTAAAATAACCAATTATACAATCAGCATCCCAGTCAACCACCCCTAGCCCACATGTCGGTGCCCAACTGCTCATCCCACCACCTCTCTCTCATATACATATATATATATATATATATATTTTTTTTTTTTTTAATATATATATATATATATATATATATATATATATATATATATATATATATATATATATATATATATATATATATATATATATAACAAGTATAGAATACATATTTATTGAAATATCTTTTTATTCATATATCCTATATTACAAACTCTTTGTTTTTTAATTCCAAAACTTTATAACAAATCTATTTAAATAAATAGATAAAATGTCTAAATGTAATTTAATAAATTTTAAATAAATAAATAATTCAAGAATTTATGGAGGCAAACAAGCTATGCATGGGTCTGTCATGT
The DNA here is from genome assembly GCA_029216955.1 of Iris pallida. Classification (NCBI taxonomy): domain Eukaryota; kingdom Viridiplantae; phylum Streptophyta; class Magnoliopsida; order Asparagales; family Iridaceae; genus Iris; species Iris pallida. The sequence continues at coordinate 915,602 of JANAVB010041420.1, forward strand.
ATGGTCGGGTATGAGTTTAGTTCAGGTTAAGTCCGTGCTAGTTCGGTACAACTAGGTCTCCTAAAAAGTCAAAAATTCTTAATAAATAACTAATTAACTTATTTATAGGGGTCAAATCACAACTTTGACTTGATTTTCCAGTAGGAACACACATATGGCTAGACCTTTCCTACCATGTCCAAAATACTAGTCAAAGCACACCACTACACTAGCTGTGCCAAAATTTCTAGTCGACATGCATCTCAAACTTAACCATGACTAAGGCCATATATATGGTATTAAGCTATTATAAATATATTCATATATATACAAAATTGTATTAAACCTATTTGGCTGTATAACATTCCAAAATAATTCATAATAATTCTACTAAGTAATTGCGACCTAACATGGCTCTAGCAAGTGGGGTTGGCTATGTTAGGGTCCAAATATATTTTCTAGTCAAAACGAATCTGAAAAGTCAACCAATGAGCCACTTGTGCCATTCGTAAATAAATAGCACATGGAAACTCGATTGAATGGTACACCATAGGCATGTGTGTCATAGACTCAAAATGAGTCAAAATTATATATTGGGTCGAATAGTTTTGATGGATGTCGAGTCCCAAACTCATGGTGTGTAGCCCACTAGTTATTTAGAGTTATTTTATTTATTTATTTTTACTATTTGTTTAATATAGTTATTAATTGATATTTTCCCACTTTTATTCATGATCATAAAATGTACACTTCCGTAGCTTTGATTTTTGGAGCACAAAAAATACCAAAATCTGGAAACTTATTTCATGAGTTTTGATCTAGACAAGTTTATCTTCAATTTGGTATATTATGTCACACTCAAATTGTCTTTTTGTATTCTATTTGCTTCGTACAACTTCGGTGTCAATTTAGGCCAAGAAGTTATCTACCGTAAGACTTGTCGTAACTTCAAACTTAAATTTTAGACTAGATATCGATCCAACCTAAACAAACCAATATATGATTTCGACTATCTTTGAGCCTACTACACACATGTATAGGGTGTCCCACTCAATCGAGGCCCTATGTGCTATTTAAATTCAAATGGCACATAAGATTTTTGTGTGACTTTAGAACCTATTTCCAATTCGAATAATTTTTCTTTAGCCTAAACTTGTCCCACAAGTTGTAGGAGACTTGTTAGGGTCATCACCATCTAGAAAGGACATCCTAAATATTTAATTTTGATTTATTGGAATTTTATTTGGGTGAAAACCTAACAAGGAAATCCTATTAAGCTTGGGTTCTAAATTAGAAAACCTAGAGGTTCAATTGTCACTCTTTTGAATTATTGGACTCTAAAACTTACCCAAACTTACCCAAAACTCACCTATAACAGCCCCTTAATTGACCACCTATCCAAGCCCTATATATACATCATCATCTACCCGAAACCGTCTATCACAAACCCTAAATATTCCCTCCACCATTGTCGACTGCTGCTTGTACCTGCTGTCGCTGTTGTTTTCTCTATTTTTGACCACTTCCAAGGCCATAAAAGCCATCCCCAACGTGCCTAGGACCCCCTTCCATCATCTCAAAGAGTCTCCAGGCCTAGCACGTCCCCTACGAGCAGCAACATCCGCTCAAAGTCAACCCCGACGTATTGTCCAAAAATCACAACGGGTACGCCATATTGCGAATGTGTTTTCTCAACCTCTAGACACCAAAACCTCACAGGGCCAAAAATTCTTGGTTCCCCTATATGCCTACTATCTTCATATAAAATTTTATGTCAAAATTCTTCATAGATTGGTCGGGGCATACGTTTTATCCAAGGGTGTCCAGATTTGGCACTATTCATTGCGGGGTGGATTTGGACTGTTTATATTCATCTCTACCATCTATATCATATATGGAAATGACTATATTTCGATTATCTACAACTTTTGTTCAATGAGTTTTCATAATTTTGCTGTTTTAATGCTCGAATAATTTGATCTTTGAAGGATAAAATTTTGCCGTAATCGAACTATCAAAATTGTCATCTTATGAGCCAAAAATATTTTTGTGTGCAACCAGTGCTCCATATCAATGATCCTCGACTCATGATCATGAATATTTGTTAATTTAGATAATTTATTCTATTTATTTCATATTATTAAAGTAATTTTATTCATGATTAAACTCATTATAATAATGTTGATTTATCAATGTGGATGTTAGTTTGATCATAAAATAGATTCTAAATAATTTCTAAATAGTTTGTATGCAATATTAGTAATATAATATTTATTTTCAGAATATTAGTGATATATTTCATAATTAATATGGAATATTTTTACCTATATTTTGTGGAATTTTGTTAGCCCTAATAGGAATATTATGACTAGTTAAGTTATTATAACTAATATATAGTAGATAACCCTACTTAGTATATAGATATATATGTTAATAATAGTAATAGTGTAAGAAAGATTATTAATATTAGTTGTATAAATTTATAGGAGTTTGTGAGATCATGACTGCGGAAGGTGACGCCAGATCGATACTTTATTCCTTTACTGCAAATCAAGGCAAGATACCTTGCCGTTGTTTTTTGTTTAAATTACATTTCTATTTTTGTTCTTTTGTTAGTTACAATTATAGTGTGTGTTTCCAAGTTTGATTTAGGTGCCATAGATGTTGCCATCGATGTTGACATCGATGACTTTGGCGTGTGAGTTGACTTAGAGTTAGTGGACTTACCGTTAGTTGTGAAGTTATTGATATAAATTCTAAGGCCTTGACACATTTTATTATACGACACATGAGTGAGGTTTTATATGCATGAGTTGCGCATTGACTGGCTATCGGTGAGTTGACTTATTGGATAGTTAAAATGTGTCTAGGTAGGATGACTTGCATTTGAGATATGGTTTGTCCAAGTCATGGATATGACTAGTGCAAGTCCATGGACGGGGAAGACTACGAGCAGATGTATGGGATTACCCTATTAGATTCTGTAATCTTCGGAGGAGATTGTGGGGTCATTATCCTCATAGCCATAGTTCATAGCATCGGCTCGTGATCCGACGTCGGCTTGTGATTCGATACCAATCATTATTTACCCACCCATACGCCCAAGGTGTCTTCAACATGCATTCACATAGTACGGTTAGATACTGTACTTATACTTTGTAGAAGTATGAAAAATTTTCACCCAATGAAGCTCCATGCGCCCAAGCCAGTGAAGCTCCATGCGCCCAGTCAGTGAAGCTCCATGCGCCCAGTCAGTGGAACTCCATGCGCCCAGCCAGTGAAGCTCCATGCGCCCAGCCAGTGAAGTTTCATGTGCCCAAGACTAGCTCCTCCAAAAGGAGGACGCATAGCCTGAGACATGGCTATGCGCCCAAGCCTGACTCTGTCAAAATCATGATCAAAACGTGCACCGAGGCACATGGCCACGTCAGTCTCCACGAGCAGTCGTGCACCAAAGCATGCAGCCACGTCAACACCACGACCAACCCACGATCTTGCAGCCTGTATGCGCCTACATCCTATGCGCCCAAAGAAGGACTATGCGTCCACATAAAAACTATCGTATTTCCTCATGTGGGCGCATAACATCATTCCAGCTCAAGAATGACTATAAAAGGGGGGCCTCATCCCTCTTCAAAACACAGAACGAAGAGCATTTTCCAGAGCCAAATTGCTGCATTTCTTGCCAGTGAGCCGAGAGTTAGCAATTTTCTTAGGTTTTCTCCTACTTTGTAATCGGAGTGTCAACGGAGTAAAGGAGCAACTGCCGCTCGATCTCCATCGTCCCATTCTCCAGAATTCTTTTTTGTACTTGGGGATCCTCAGCGCAGGATCTCTCAGGCGTACTCGATTTATGGTGCGTTGCGCCAATAAAGAAAAAGATAGAGTTTTTTCTTCTTTTTTTGTGTGTGTCCACAAAAATGATGACTCTGCTGGGGACTACCTTTTCCTCTGACGAGAAGGTGGTGACGCAATCCGATACCGACAAAGTAGGGAGCACTCAGAAGATGCTGATCGTAAAGTTCGATCAGCAGGCGTTCGAAGAGATGCTCTTGAGGGATGGCTCTACTCTCTCAAAATTAGCGAAGCTAAACAAGTCTCGCAAGACTTGGCTTCCGAAGACTCAATGTGCATATCCTACTAGTGTCATAGTAGATATGCAACTGGAGGACTCTGTCACATGGGCGCATGACTCTGCCACAGAAGTTCCCCAAATGGAGAATGCTCACACCGTTTCGGGATCTACTAGCCCAGTGACTTCTTCCCTGCACAACCAACAATAGGGTGTTCAACACCCGAGACTTGGCAAAGAAAAATACTATGATGCCAAGAATCGGGGTGTACGACACTCTGGCCAAACCCGGCGAGGCTCACAAACGAAGGAGGAAAAACTAGGAGAAAACAGCGCTGCTCCACCAAGCATGTGCCCAAAGCCATGCTCCCAAGGGAGTGCTTGGGCGCATAGCCCCAACCAGAACACTTCTATCTTCAGTAGGCTGGGCATCCAAAGCCATGCGCCCTAGGCTATGCGCCCAGGCTCTTTGGATCCATACTATGCGCCCACATCAAGGAGGCTCAGACATGCTGTCAAGGAGCATGTGCCCAAGGCCAGTCTCCAAGGCCTATGCGTCCACAATAAAAAATAGGCCCCAATACGTATAACACGGGACTGTCTTCAAGGATATCACAAAAATTAGGTGTGGGGGTTGCCCCTGCACGTGAACTAAGTCTAGATGCGCCTACTCTCCTCGCGAACCCGCATGCAAAACTCGACAATGCATGCAACATGGATTGTAAGGCAAAACTCCCTTCTGCTGACTTGCGCGACATGATAAATCATAAGCGTAAAGCGAGGGAGGACCTAAAAATTCATAGTTCACATCCGTGCACCAGTATTGTTATCAATTGTTGTTGCTCCAAAGCAACCAGAGTGCCTAAGAGAAAATTCGTATTTCAACGGCTGCACTTCTCTGACGATGAGAAGCCACTGTGTGTTTCGTCCAACATGGCTTTATGGGGTCCCCCTTACGGAAGCTCCAATCAAAGATAGTGGACTACAAATCCAACTTTCTCTCTCAGTTCTGCGAGAAGAATTATAAGTCTACCAACAGATGGCCAGCGGGCTGTCACATCTGAAAGAATTTATATGGGTACTCGGTCAAAGGCAAGGTTTCCTACGGACGACGAAGAATCCCAAGCTGGGGGTAGTATTCCCTCAGAGTCTGAAACGGATGACCCTCACATTGGGGGTAGCCTTCCAGAGGACGACGATCCCTCTGAATCTAATGGCGACTATCTGCCTCCTCTACCTGAAGATGAAGGACTGGTCGACTCGGAGATAGACAGTATCAGCACCAGTTGTATCATTTTCTATGTTTTTTCTCGCATGTTATCTACATACATGGCGGACAGAGAAAGACCTGAAGAAGCCAGTGATCAGACCAGCAAACGGCTAGAGGGGCTTGAAACAACATTTGTCAAGATCACCGATATGCTTACCAGTATCATGGCAGTTCAAGCTGCTGGGGTTGTTCCTCCACCTCAACAAAACGTCTCGGCCTACGCTAGTCCGGCTCACAGCAACAACCCTCCTTCACTGTAAAAGAAGTATCATTCCGTTGTGCCTCCTCCAAATCTTGTAAATGCTGGGGGTAGTCCTTCGCCAACAATGCCTGACAACCATTCAGCAGTCGTTTCCCAATACCTGCTCAATCAACAGGATACAATTGATTCCCTGGTCGCCCGTCTCAACACCATCTCACACAAAAACAAGCTTCAGAAGATGGGGATATCTCAACCGTATCCTCCTGAGTGGGAGAACACTACTTGTCCTCCTAACTACAAGCCGCTGACGCTGAATTCATTTGACGGGTTGACTTCTCCTCGTCAGCACATGACGTACTTTAACACGCAGACTCTACACTTGCCCAGAGATGATCCGTTCTTGTCGAAGCTGTTTATTAGCACCTTGCAGGGGGTAGCTTTCGAATGGTTTTATAGTCTGTCTGACGGATGTATCAATTCATTCAAAGACTTGGAGAGATTGTTCATCAACTGGTTTTACGAGAGCTGCATGCATGTTAGTATATCCACCCTCATCGAGACCAAGCAAAGGAGGACTGAGTCTGTCATCACCTTCATCGAACGCTTCAGGCGGCTAGCACTGAAGATGCCCTTTGGTATACCAGATTCAGAACTTATGGATACTTGTCGACATAACTTCCTTCCTACAGTAAAGTTTTGTCTGGGTATACATAAGTATGATACATGGCCCGCTTTTATTGGGGCCACTGATGCTGCTGAAAACAATGTTTCTAACTTGGAACTGCTGGGGTTGAAAACACCCAAATCCGAAGATAAGGGCAAGCATCCTCAAACTATCCCTGTTTGTGGAGGTAAAGGGAAAGAAGTCCTGAAGGTCGACACATCTAAAGGAGCTTCTAATTCTCAGGGCGCCTCCGACAAGCCTAAGGAGACCTTCTTCTTTGACGAAGACGATGTCATTACCATCTTTCACACATTGACGAAGGGTAATAAGTTGACATTGCCTCCACTACGACGTCCTGCAGAGGCAAGTCAACTCAACGATCCCAAGTACTGTCTCTATCATCAGTACGTGCATCACTCCACTAAGGACTGCATTGTCCTGAAGAAGAAGATACAATAGCTTATCGACAGCCAAGTGATCAACCTCGAAGCTGAAGACAAGGTCGTATCTTCTAACACGATCTCTCTTCAGTTTGGTGACTTTACTCCCACAGAAGTCCCAGACGGCGTGGTCCCGATTTCCAAGGCAATAATGGAAGTCGTCAACCTACCGCCAACTCGCAACTCAATATTGGTCCCACTCACGACGGAACATGGTGAGATCATGTGGGTCCATCCGGACCTTATGCAAGAAGTGACACAGGAGGTAGTACCTCCCAAAGCAAAAGAGGACAAGAAGTATAAGTCATGCCATATGGTATCCTCTCCCATCTACGAGGTTCTATCTGGCGAGACGCGATCGGGGAAGACTTATCTTCGGACGTACGATCTCGCACAAGAAGAAGTAGTACCTCCTCAAGCTCCTGCCGCCCCAATAAGTTCAGAAGTCGGCCCGTCTAAACCTCCAACTACGGACAAAGCCAAGCAGAAGGAGACGCGATTTGACAAGTCTCTGAAGGCGCCAGCTCCCAAAGGCATGGATCGGTCCTACAACTTTGACATACTTGCTCAGCTAGCCAATACACCTGCCAGGTTATTTTTGTTCGATCTATTGCGACTCTCCAAAAAATGTGGAAGGCCTTAAGTGAGGCATTACTACATGCCGACTCTTACCTCGCCGAAGTCAAGGCCCCCGCTGAAGATCTTGTCTCCTGTCCCCACTGCCAAAGTAGCATGGAAGTGGTGCCCAATATCACCTTCTCACAGGAGGACATGCTACTAAAAAATAATCGTCATGATAGACCCCTATACTATACAGGGTATATTAGGGCGATCAAAGTGGACCGCATGTACATCGATCCAGGATCCTTCCTCAGCATCATTCCTAGAAGTCTGCTTCAATTTTTGGGAATCCCTCTGCACAAACTATCTACAACCAACACAACTATCATGGCTTTCAATGCTGGTCGAAGCCATCTGCTGGGCAGGATCCGTCTCAAATGCCAGATCGGTGATCTCCGAACGGAGGTTTCCTGCTATGTGATCGATGCTAATATATCCTACAACGTCTTGTTGGGACGTCCATAGATACACGAGAACATGATCATTTCTTCCATACTTCACCAGTTCTTCAAATACGTCAACAGTGATGGTGTCGTAAAGACGGAGTTTGTCGATGTCGATCCTTTTAAGGGCATCAAAGCTTACTATGGAGATTCAGTACTTTACCAATCTCAGCCTCCAAGGATGATGGCAACGAAGCAGACAATGAAGCTGAAGCAAGTCTATCCTCTAATGATGGTCCGCTGATTATCCGAGTCAAAGGACGTACTACTCCAAAAAGTACTCCGAAGCCTCTCACAATTTGGGTGAAAAAGAAGAACCCTGACAAGGTCAAACCATTGACCATCACTCTCAGCAAGACACCCCGGGAGGAACCTGCTGATGCCCGTCCGCCCAATCCTGAAGAATTACCCTACTTGTTGAACTCGACAAAGACTGTGGCTCCTCTTCCAGATGATGATCTTCTCAATGAGTATATTAATACTCATAATAATGTACCTTCAGCGGATGATGTTATCCCTAAAGAAGAACTTGCGTATTTCCTTAGTAAAGGTTTATCTTTGAATTATTTCGATGTCTATCAATCTGTAAACCACGACATAGATACGATATACGTCCTAGAAAATGGCATAGGACCACACCTCTACATGTCGGTCACGACGCCTCACCTGCAAGAAAAAGTTTACCTTGAAGATATCCTCTACTTCATTGTTCCATCCAGAAAGAAGAATGAAGAACTAATCATCTTCGATTGTATAATTGGCAAGAAAAAGTTCGTCCCAGACTCTACTTCTCCCAAGCACAACACAGAAGCTGACTATGACTCTGGGAAAATACAACTTTTTCGGTATAGTTGGCAGGCCAAGAACATCATCCAGAACATGGGATATGACATCAAAGTGACAAAGGGCTAAATTACGGCCGAGGACGATGGTTGCCAATATGACACTTTGCTCCTCCAGGCAAACCCGAGAACTACTATCAATGAAGCGGTATTGGTTTGGGCTATGTCACTCCTCCAACAACTCCTGAAAGATCAGATGATGAAGCAGATCGTTGTTCTCATTCCTTTGATTTCTCCCTCGAGGACTCAGACACCAGCATCGGCGACATGTTCAAAGTAACTCTGTCCGTCAACATGGTTTCCGTCGACCAAATTACAGACGATGTCCAATCAATTGAGCTTGAACAATGGGCTCAAAAGATGGATACTATATGGGAGCTGCGCTTCGAACAACAGGAACCACCCACCGAAGACGAAGTCATCCAAGTTAATCTAGAAGATAAAGCATCTTTCAAACTAATCTTTATCAGCAAAAGTCTATTTGGTGATGAATGCCAATCTCTTATACAGCTTATAAGAGAATACATCGACATCTTCGCATAGAGCTATGAAGACATGCCAGGCTTGGACCCTAAAGTCGCTATGCACTGCCTGAACATTTTGTCCAAAGCTAAGCTAGTGAAGCAGCAACAACAATGATTCTGACCAGACGTCATGGAAGCCATCAAGAATGAAGTCAAGAAGCTCATTGCCAGTGGATTCATTCGCGAGGAACAACACCCAAAATGGGTTGCCAATATCGTTCCAGTCATGAAAAAGAACGGTAAAGTTTGAGTCTGTATCGACTACCATGATTTGAACTCTGCATGCCCGAAGGACGAGTTTCCTTTACCGATCACCGACGTAATGATTGACAATACTTGCGGCTTCGAGCGGATATCCTTCATGGATGGGTTTTCAGGCTACAACCAGATCAAGATGTTCTCTAACGACGAGAAGCACACATCTTTTCGAACATCGTTGGGGGTATACTGCTATACGGTGATGCCATTTGGATTGAAGAATACAGGGGCGACATACCAGCGAGCCATGAACATAATTTTTTGCGATCATTTGCGTAAAACTGTGGAGTGCTACGTAGACGATACAGAGTCAAAAGTCGTCTCAAGGGCAACCACCTTCAAGACTTGAGAACGGTGTTCAAACTAATGCGAGCACACCAACTCAAAATGAATCCAACCAAGTCTTTTCTGGGAGTCTCCAGCGGCAAGTTCCTTGGTTTCGTCATCATTTCAAAGGGTATACATCTGGACCCGAAGAAAGTGAAGGCTATCCTCGACATGCATCCTCTAAGAAACCTCAAAGAGTTACGCGGACTACAAGGAAGGCTAGCCTACATCAGACGATTCATTTCTAACCTCTCTGGAAGGTGTCAACCGTTCACTCAGCTCATGAAGAAAGGCGTATCTTTTGTCTGGACTGAACAATGTCAACGTGCATTCGACGACATCAAGGCGTACCTTACAAGTCCTCCAGTATTGGTAGCTCCAATAATGGAGAAGCCCTTCTTACTATATGTTCGTGCTATAGACCATTCTCTTGGTGCCCTATTGGCTCAGAAGAATGAAGGCGGCCATGAACATGCAATCTACTACCTCAGTCGCACAATGGTGGCTGCCGAATGCAGATACACACCGGTGGAGAAGGAATGTTTTGCACTAGTTGTCACGCCCCAGAACCAGAATACTGGAGAGCGGGGGCGAACATAGCCAGCTACGTATATTGAAATGGAAACCACCTCGCTATACGGTCACGGCTGTCTAGATATGAGGGTTTACTACAAGCCAACGGTCTCTTAAGGTTAAGCCTATTGTCTCAATCTCAAGCAACTAATATAGTTACAAGATGTTAGACCACCAAATATACAATAAAAGGCGTCCCAAATATTACATATTCAGCTGATCATGAAGCTAGTCGTACAAAATGCGAGGACTAGCAAGAGTTAAGTCATACATGATCAACCCTAGGATTTGTTAATCATGTTTACAGCCCGTAGGCAGACAGTAAGTAAATGTGCATCGAGCTAACAGGTGCTCGTCGGCTAAACGCTTCAAAAGAATAATTTTACAATAGAGTGAGTGAAACAAAATAGAAAATCTACTCGTAGCCCGGGTTCCTGCTAGTCGCCACCATCGGGCTGGAGGTTCGGTAGATCCTCGGGTGCTGCTCGGAAATCTGGCCACACAAAACCAGCTGGGTCAAACCCCAGAAAGAGCAAGTGCCACAAAGGAGGTCACAAAATAAGAACAAAACCAGCATATCAGAACATAAGAAAATAGAAGAAGGTACAAGTAATAAAAGTACAACAGGACAATAAACGACTAGGGATATGGAACCATTCCGGGAGCCAGATTACAACCCGTAAATCAAACAAGGACCGGGGTTGAAACCTTTCGCCTGAATAGCCCTTGTCTCTATTCATTTATTGTTAAGGGTAAGTAAAACAATCATGTTCAGGCGGAAAACCAGGTACTGGGACTAAACAAGACTTAGACAGGGCTAGACAACATCCATTCACAAGCGGCCAAGCAATTACTACGGCTTACTACTTTAACTAGCTAGGGTTATCACAAGCCTAATTACTAACAAGATGTAATAAGAATTTCCCAGTCCCAAGTCCTGCAGACTATCCAGTTATCCTTCCGCGGGTTGAGAGTATGGTTGGGTACATCGCCCAGGAGACGATATACCCTTAGATGACTTAGAGCGTGCAACACATGACAGTGTGCTGGAAATGTGCTCTACTCGTCGGCAAGCTACAAGTCTAATTAAAGCGCCCAGATAACGAGATTGCCTGTGACTGGAAATTCTTCATGTTCTAGTTTGATCTAATCATTAGACTATTCCATATTAACGCGAATCCCTGGCCGTGGTACCCAAGAAGTCACGTCCTAGACATGATGCAAGACAAGGCAAGTGGATTGCACAAGCAAGCAAGCAGGAACACCCACGGTGTCGGAGTTAGTCACAAGAGTCAAGTTAGCCATCGCAACGGCATCAAGTCAAGTCAAGTTACAAGTCACAAGTCATAAGTCACAAGTCAAGAGTGCGCCACCACGGGCCACTATCAAACTCTGGTTGCAGAGATTAATCATGAATCTCAGGTTACAAGTCGTAGGGTCACTATCAAGAAGATCAGAGGTACTAAAATCATACTTCACAGAAATAAGGAAAAACGTATTAGTCATAAGCAAAATCATCAAAAATTGTGCCAGGTCGTGTTGGGTCAAGATAGTCGTGCTGTGTGGGACAAGACTCAAACCCAATCCACAAGAGAGAAGCCAAATCCAAGAAAATAAAACCAAATCATTTGGGCAAAAAGGTTGCGCAAAGGGTTAGGTTGCGCAAGAGAATGGGCTGCGCAGAGGTGAATGGCGCAGGAGATGGATGGCGCAGGGGATGGATGGCGTAGGGGATGGATGGTGCAGGGGTCAAGTATGCTGGGGATGGATGGCACATTGGCCGATGGCACATGGCCGAGGGTGCAAGGGACGATGGCGCATGGGCCGATGGAGCAGCGGCCGATGGCGCATGGGCCGATGGCGCACCGGCCGATGGCGCAGCGACCGATGGCGCAGGGGCACGCGCGCAATCGGACAGCGACCAGGGCTGCGCGGTCAGCGACCAGCGCTAAAGAGCGCGGCACGGAGGAAACCGCCCGACGCTAAACAGCACAGCGGGGGAGGGGGTCTTCTTCTCCAAACCGAGAGGAAACTCTCAAGAACACCAAAATTCAATTCTTCATAACTTGGTCAAATCAAAACAAAATCTGGATTTTTAAAGTTCTAACTTGTGTAAAATTGAATTCTCTTCCACATGAAAGCCTTAAAACAAGCAAAAATCAAAGTTTGATAGATCAAAACCAAGAATTTCCAAAAATATTAAAAACTTAGATCTAGAACAATGGAGACTCCAAATCACAAAATACCAAGTTCTAATGTTGCTCTCCATGGCCTAATCTAGCTAATGGACAAATAAAATGTGGTACTTATTTGGTGGCAAGGTGCACTTGCCTATGGGTGGAGGGTTGTGTGGAGGAAGGAAGAAGAAGATGGAGGAAAAATAAATGAAAGTAAAGAGGAGAGAGAAAAGTTAGGTGGGATTAAATGAGGGTGGGTTATGGTGGAATGAAGGTTGAGCATAGGCTAAGGTGTTCCAAGCATATTAAACCAAACCAAACTAATTAAAACCGAGCCGAACCGAAACCCAAAATACGATAAACTCAAAATTCCACAAGTCGGGAAAATAAAATACATGCCAAAATCCGATTACGAGTATTAATATGAAATACAAAAAATAGGGGTGACACTAGTATTTGCCATCCTGAAGAAATGCCACTATGTGTCTGGGCAGACTATCCACATTATATCTAAAGTCAACCCTCTCAGAATACGAATGACAAAACTGGGCTCTCACAATTCTCGTTTAGCTATATAGGCAATGCTGTTGACTCCAACGATAAGATCTTCGTTCCTCAGAAGACAGTAAAAGGTCAAGCATTAGCTGATTTTCTAGCAGCTCATCCGATGCCGGAATCGTCCAAATTCTATGACAAAATCTTCGACGAAGTGGTGGAGTCTAACACTGCAACTGTAGAAATCCCCATATGGCAAATATTTTTTGACGGTGCATTAGAATAGGACCTAAAGGAAATATTATAGCTGGAGTAGCTGTCGTGCTCGTATCACCTGATCATCTGGTTATACACCGTACATATTCTCTCGTAGAACTATGCACCAACAACATGGCCGAATATAATACTCTATTAATCGGCTTACAACTGGCGAAGCAACTGGGAGTTGACTATCTAGAAGCTTACGGTGATTCCAAACTAATAGTTAGTCAGGTCCGAGGGGATTATGAAGTTCGTCACGAAGATCTCATACTCTGCCACAGAGCAACAATTGAGCTGGCGTCTACTTTCGCTGGATTCTTTATCGAACACGTGCCTCGACTACAGAATATAGAAGCAGATGCTCTAGCCGGTCTTGCTGCTTTCTTGACCGTTCTAACCAATACTCAGCAGTCGATCACAGTGTCTGGTCGAGAACTATTCTGTGTGAAAGACGCCTTACATATTCATCACAGTTATACAACAGAAACAAGCGTCGATGTTAAAGATTGGAGATTTCCCTTCATAGACTATGCCGTCTATGAAATCCTCCCCGAGGACCCGAAGGAAGCAGTATCCATCCAAAGGTAATCCCTCAGATTTTACTACGACACAGCTACCAAGATGTTGTACCGATGCTCTTACGGCGGGCTACTGTTACGATGCTTATCAGACATAGAAGCCAAACATGCACTCCTAAAGGCTCATGATGGAGTTTGTAGTGCACGTCAACCAGGCCCCAAATTATAAGATTGCCTCAAATGAATGGTTATTACTGGCCCACAATGATAGCAGATGTTGTTGAATATGCAAAGAAGTGTAGAGCTTGCCAGTTCTACGCTGATTTCATTCATCAACCTGCAGAGTTTCTACACCCGACGGTAGCATCTTGGCCGTTTGATACCTGGGGCATGGATGTCATATGACCAATCAGCCCACCATCCTCCGAAGGACATCGGTTTATCATAGCTATAACCGATTACTTCTCCAAATGGACGGAAGCTATACCGCTCACCGAAGTGAAGACGTCAAACGTGATCAGTTTTATCAAACATCACATCATCTACCGCTTCGGCCTACCTCGTAGGATCATCTATGATAATGGTCCACAGTTCGTAAGCCATGCATTCTATCGGTTCTGTGACAAGAATCGAATCCAGAACATAGTCTATACTGCCTATAATCCAGCGGCTAACAGCCTAGTAGAAGCCTTCAATAAAACCATCATAAAACTTCTTAAGAAGTTCGTGTCTTCAAACAAGCGCGATTGGAACGAGAAGCTCTGTGAATGTCTATGGGCCTATCGTATAACAGTCCGGACTCCAACAGGCAGTATGCCATTCTCTATGGTTTACGGGAGCAAAGCAGTTTTTCCCCCAGAAATCTAGATTACTTCTCTTCGAGTAGCCCTAGCCAGCGAGCTGACTACCGAAGAAAGCTACCGTCTGCGACTCCCGGAGCTCGAAGCGCTAGACAAAAAATGTTTGTTAGCTCAGCAGCGCATTGAGCTATACCAAGCACGCCTTTCCAGAGCCTTCAATAAAAAAATGAAGGAAAGGATCTTCCAAGTCGGCGATCTGGTCTTAGCAGTAAGAAGACCAATGGTCATGAGGCACAAAATAAAAGGAAAATTCCAGCCTGGGAAGGTCCTTTCATCATAGAATCAGTGTATTCTAACGGTGCGTACCGGCTAACCAAGCCCGATGTGACTTGCTCATGATGTCTATCAACGGCAAGTTCCTGAAGAAATACTATGTGTAACCTCTTTTACATAATATTCACATATGTTCAGTTATGTAAATGTACAGTGCGATGTCTATATGATTCGAAAAACTATCTAATTATTATCCGTATTTCATGAGTCTTGAATACGCCCTGGATAATAGGTCCTCTAAATATTTCTCCAGTGGAATCATTCCCCTTTTGACTTCGTCCAAACTCGGTTTGACGAAAACAAGTCACGTCCCTATTACCTCTGAATTGTTTTCTGATAATTATTTCCCCAGTGGAATCATTAAATGTTTTACCACGTCCACATAACCTCTGAGCAAAGCATTCATCAAGGATAATCACGTCTCTATTACCTCTGAATTATCCATTTCTTCCTAATGTTATATATCTTTCTACGTCCATATTAACTCTGGTCAGATATAGAACATCCTCTGCTATTACGTCCATATTACCTCTACTAGCAGCTTCATTTCAACTTATTATCTATTCGAATAACTTGAATATAAAATGGATAATAGGTCCACATCACAATTCCCCAGCGGAATACCCACCAGAAATATCTTTGCTACGTCCACATTACCTCTAGCATCGATATTTCACAAAACCACACTCACTTCTGAAAAGATTCTTTATTTTGTACTTCAACGTCTATCAAGAGACAGAAAAAAGGTACAAGAGTCGTGATGGCCAAAAAAAAGAAGTTACAAAAATCTATGGGATACATAGGCGGTTTATGTTGTCCCTCAAAGCCGCAATTTTGGCCTCAGACTTCATAGTAGCTTGGCATCGTACCTCTTCTTGGCGAGCAGCTTCATCTTCAAAGAGGATCAGACTCAGATGCTCCCCCTCCAACTTTGCCAGCTGTTCTTTTAAATAGGCAGAAGTGGTGGCAGTCATGGCAGCTTGGGAAAATAATCCTCCTGTTCAGAAGTTGCCGCACTCAAGTCAGCTTCTAGTTGGGCGATCTCATTCTTGATCTTCGTAATAAGATTGTACTTCTCAGTGATCTGCACAGCCAGCCTGTTCTTCGAGGTAGCACGGGCCTCACTTGCAGCATTGAACTGGCCATACTGGTTAGCCAGCTCATCGATCTCTCGAACAAGGGCGTCTTTCCTTGCCTGGAAAGTAGTCCTCTCCTTCGTAAGAGCCGTCATCAAAGCCTCGTCCTCTACACAAAATAGCGACGTTGGGCTTCGCTGTTTGGCATCTCGGAACCTAGCCACCTGACCCTCCAGGTCATTCAGGACCTTCCTCAGAGTGTTGGCCCACTCCCCGTAGCCAGCCATGCTCTCGAGGACCGCCACTTGACATTCGGCAACAACCTTTACAGGGTCGAAGGCAGCATTCCGATTCAGGACTCCAGTAAACTTTATTTTTAGTACAGAGTAGAAAGCTTTGACGACTTCCTGGGCCATCTCCTCATCTTCGGTGGAGGTCGTCAGAGAGGAGGCTTGGAAAGTTTCTTTTACTTCAGGAAGGGATACCTGACAAGAAGTTAAACTTGACAAGAAAATCCATTCCATCAGAAACCACTCCTGATTATCATGTGTCACGTCCATATTACCTCTGATATCGATAGTCTTCCGACTTGACGTCTGTACCCAACCCGGGATGAAAGTCACGGTGTCAAGATCACAAAACCTATCACGACCATGTTATCTCTATTGGGTTTTGTTTCAAATCTATTACCCGCACCACCGGTGTGCCAAAGGGTAATAGGTCCACGAAAGTATTATTCCAATCTATTTATTCGTATTTCTGGATGCATAAAGGGACAATAGGTCCAAACAAAAAAAAGAGAGAGGAGTCCCCCAGCGGGAAACCCTTTACATAAATACTATATTTGGCTCTCTAATACAAGCACCACAGATACCACAAACAAAGAATAGAACAAATGTATTCTGTTTATTCAAAATCAGTTATATTCATAGGACTACATCTCGTGAGCAAAACAAAAGGTTCTTCATCTCTTCATCTGGATAAGAAGTAAAAGATTACATTGATGTCCAAAAGAAGGGAAAATCTGCTACTCATTAGCAACACATAGTTTGGTCAGCTTGGCAGCACCACGCTTTCGTCAAAAAGCAGTTTTGTGGCCCTCGAAGGAGGTCATGTTTTACTGTTGAGAAGCAAACAAAGCTGTTGAACCTTCGAGAAACTACACGGAGGAGGGCAAATATAGCATGCTAAAATATCTACAAACGGTGATCTTCTCTCCTCCATATTACGGACGTCCTAGGTCCATTTCTCCAAGAGACCATACCTTCAAAACAACATCTCTAGTGTTGCTTTGCCCTACTTGAAGAACCGTGAAAATAGAACTTTCACGATGACGCCCAACTACCGTCCGACTCTTTGATGTATAAAGGTTCTTCCTACCATCTAAGGAAAACCCTTCCAAAACACAAAGAGTCCTGAGCTCTCTGATGTGTGTGTCAAGTGTTACATCTTTACCATGTCCAGAATCTCTGATACCGATCCTGGAGAAATTTGCTAGCCAGATCCCTACAGAATATGAAAAGGGACAGAAAGAAAGTCAGAATCAGAAACTCGCAGGAAAAAACTTAGTTCTGAAGGGCTTTTATGCGCCCAAAGGGCTATACGCCCAAAGGGATATGCGCCAAAAACATATGGGCGCATAACACACGAACAGTACGTGGGCGCATAATATGCCACAGCTCGAGGGCGCATAACATGGCAACAAGTGGGCGCATAGCACTCCACAGTGTTGGCGCGTGACTTCTGTGGACGCATAATTATGCTCACAGAAGTATGTTGCCTTAGGCGCAGGCGCCCAGGTAGAAGAAAAGTCCGAGCATCACAAATTAACGCTCGAGACTTTGTTTTTGAAGCATGCCCTCACCCAGAATCGGGTCCTGGACAGCCAAGGACGCTGCCGCGGGAGGAGAGCCACTCGGCGCAGCCCCCTTGCCCTTCGCGGATCTCTTTGCGACCTTGGGAGACATGGTTCTCAAAGAAAGAAGATGAAGAGTTTTCTGAAAAGTTCAAAGAGAAGGAAGTAATGAGCTTTCTCTCTCCTTCAGGGCCTATTTATAGGCACGGGCCACTTCCTATGCGTCACTTGCTTTATGTGCCCATGTGCCCATTGCATTGTATGCGCCCACAATGGCCTATGCGCCCATGTAAAGAATCAGCTTTCTGCACACTATACGACTGTCACTTGCTGACGTAGACGATGCTGGCCAAATACTATACGCCCAAGGAGAGAGCCGTGCTATGCGCCCATTGCATCATGAGAAGACAATCCATTCTTCTTTCAAAGTATTTTGAACTTGTTCAAGTATCAAAAACTTTGAAGGGGGTCTTGTAGAAGCATAAAAAAATTTCAGCCAGTGAAGCTCCATGCGCCCAAGCCAGCGAAACTCCATGCGCCCAGTTAGTGAAGCTCCATGCGCCCAGTCAGTGGAACTCCATGCGCCTAGCCAGTGCAGCTCCATGCACCCAGCCAGTAAAGTTTCAGGCGCCCAAGACTAGATCCTCCAAAAGGAGGGCACATAGCCTGAGACATGGCTATGCGTCCAAGCCTGACTCAGTCAAAATCATGATCAAAACGTGCACCGAAGCACACGGCCACGTTAGTCTCCATGACCAGTCGAGCACCGAAGCATGCGGCCACGTCAACACCACGACAAACCCACGATCTCGTAGCCTGTATGTGCCTACATCCTATCCCCTATATAAAAACCAGCGTGTTTTCTCATGTGGACGCATAACATCATTCCAGCTAAAGAACGACTATAAAAGAGAGGCCTCATCCCTCTTCAAAATACAGAACGTAGAGCATTTTCAAGAGCCAAATTGCTGTACTTCTTGCCAGTGAGCCGAGAGTTAACAATTTTCTTAATTTTTCTCCCACTTTTGTAATCGGAGTGTCAACGGAGTAAAGGAGCAACTGTCGCTCGATCTCCATCGTCCTATTCCCTAGAATTCTTTTTTGTACTCGGGGATCCTCAGCGCAGGATCTTTCAGGCGTACTCGATTTGTGGTGTCTTGCACCAATAAAGAAAAGACAACGTTTTCTTCTTCTTTTTTGTGTGTCTCCACATACCTGAGCTTAGCATGGTACAATGTCTTATCACAGAATAGTGGGCCACACCTTGTCTTTGTTTGGTTTTAGGTGTAGTTTGCTGTTTCGATGATAAGATAGTGGACCGTGTGGTGGTTCACGTTATTTAGTTCAGGTTATGGAATGGAAAAGTACTTCATCACGGAATAGGGTGCCACCTCATGTCCTTGTTTGGTTGTGGGGGTGGTACACTAACTCAAGGATGTTATATTAGACCATGTTAAGATCCGAGCTATTTATTACCTGTTTATATTTATTCAGTTTACATTGGCATATTATTTTTTTGTATCTTGTTACGTTACTCTAAGGACCTGGTGATCTCTCTAGGTTGTTGCTGAGCTTATAGTATAGATAAGTGGATGGTATAATTTCAACTGGTTTCAGGTATCAATTATAGTGTTACTTTATCACTTTTTTGTGCTTACTATTTCCTTTCCTGTTATACCTTGCTCATTAGCCTAGTTTTACAAACTTATATTATTCTTGAGTTTGCTCGAACATGTGTATTATAGGACGACCGACTATATTATATATTATTCATTCTTGTTTTATTTACTTATTTGTGGATTGAGATATAGTTGTGACAGCATAGGTTTAGTACACTTATTCAGTGTAGTACATCTAGCATAAGTCCATTAAATTGGAAACTGATTCTAGATCTTATTAGCTGGCATGCTTGCGTTCCTAGTCCTATATTTTTTAGGATTTGGGCGTGACATATTTTTATGGTGGCCCATGTAGGTTCTGATTAAATCGTTTCGGTTATATTACTGTACCAGACGAGCATGCAATTTGATAGTATATTAGAAACTCAATCCACAACTGTTATTAAATTACCTTTGATATCTACTATCGTACTTGAATCTCGTGTTTGTAATCGAATATACCTCTCTTGAATTCTTTGTATTGAATTCTCGCCTTTTCTAGTTTCGAAAAACCGAACATCTGTGCTTGAGGAACTATTTTGTTTATATTGTGTGATAGAAGTGAGAGGGATAGAATATTATTGGGAGTGATGATCCACAGACGAGTAGGGTAGAGATAGACACCTATATGTAAGCCCACTTCCTAATTTTTTTAATTTTTTTATTTTATTTGTTTATGATTAATTTTATGGCCATTGTGAGTCATGTCAAAGCTTATCAGTGGGCTATGACCATATTAAGATCATATGACCTCTAGATAGCTTATATATGTATTATTTAGCTATTTAATATTTTTCTACAATTTTTGGATATTTGTAGGTATTTAATATTTAAGATTTTATTATTTTTAAGGACTTTTAGGATTTACTGTAAGGTCATACGGGGGTATTTCGGGACGCAATATTTTATTTGGGCTCTAAATGACTAAAAATATTTTATAGAATATTTTAGAATTTTTCTGGATTTTTTTAGAATTTTTGGAAATTTTTATATAATTAAAACCTATAGAATTTATATTTTATAGGCTTTAGGAATTTACTGTGAGGTCACATGATGATATTTTGTGTTGAAAATATTTTATTTAGATTCTAGACACTTAGAAATATTTTCTAGAATTTTCTAGAATTTTTCTGGATTTTTCTGCAATTTATTCTGATTTATTCGGACTTAAAATGATTTTTAAATAATTTTTTGAATTAAATAATTAATAACCCAGAAATTTACCCACGGGGGGCCCACCTGTCGGCGCCCAGCTGAACCGCCTCTCTCTCTCCTATATATATATAGTATTATATTCGAAACCCTAGTAAAATTTCAGCCGCCTTTTTGAGAGAGAGTCCTAGTAGATATCTCGACTTCCCGAAGCGATTTCCGCCAACTCCGACGTGCTTTTCGTGCGCCTTTTTTTTGTTGGAAGCGTATTGAGGTATAGTTTCGGAATATCAAATTTATTTTCTTAATTTCTGAACCTAAATTTTTGGAAAATTCGTAGAGTGTCGGTTGTCCGAAACTTGACACGTTTCGGTGTTTTCGAGATTCCGGAAGAACCAGAAATCGAAATCATGAACCGTTTAAAGTTTCGGAAAGCTAACACAGAGCCCTACGACATATATTTTATCCAAAAATTATTTCGTTCATTTAATATTTTATTTATTCTGTTGAACTCAGAACTGATCGGTTGATCCCCGTTTTGGTCACGATTAGCCATAACGGCAATATCTTTTGACCAAAGCATGATTTTGAGGCACGGTCGATTCCAGCGCACTCGTGACACTAAAATCTACCAAGGTGCACTTTCAAAATCTAGAGTTCATAGTGTTTGACCAAAAAGTCAACGGTACGTCTCGATTTGCGTGCCATGGTTTCCAAAATTGAGAAACATGACTTTTGATGGCCAAACTTGTATGTTTAGATTATATTCAGATTATTATTTGGTTAAATTAAGTTTTTAAGTGAATTATTATAGAATTAATTATTATTAAATTAGTAACCCAACTAGCCACTATTTAGAACTGGAACATTAGAATTAATTTATGATTTTCGTGCACTGTTCGTGGTACGATGTATGTTATAGGTTGACAGCTTCTAGATTGACTTTCCTTCACCCTCGGCTTGTGACTAGGTTTGTGCAAGGACCTCAGGCAAGTGCACTTTTTGATTGCTTTCCGATTCATAATAGTCTTTTCATTTCATGTCTATACATATATCTTGCTGCTTGTTGACACGCTCGTCACACGGAGTAGTCGGGAGGGAAAATACTAAGTAAATACGTGAACAAACCCAATTACATTACTGAACGATAGCTAAGTCATACACACTCACGTATGAGTTAGCCGTACCATTACTGAACGATAGCCATCGTATGATGTGCCGTATTAGCCCAGCCGTTCACGTATTAAAAGGTATTTCACACCACATAGGTAGATGTCTTTTATTTTTCCTTTTACTTTTCCACGTGCCATGTCATCAGTTTTCTTACTAGCTTTCATATTCCATATGCTATTTTTATGTCTTGTTAATTCTATTGTGTTTCGCATTATCGTCGGTTTGTGTACTTATTCCATTCCTGACTGGAAACCAACATTTTTCAGGTTTAGCCGCGATCACTGTTAGCAATGGGAAGACTTGGGTATGCTGAGGACAACCTTGAATAGAAAGCATTTGTATCAATTTCTTTAATTGTAAAACTTTATTTTTCCTTTAAATATAAATAAGGTAAATGTTGTAATAAATTAGAAATGTGAATGAGCAGCAAATGTTTATTTTTGAGCATTTATTTTCTTGCGGGCTTGACAGCGTTCTACCGCCGACTCTGCGGCGTAGGCTGGCTTGGACACGTCTCGTATCCGAAAAGCGGGTGCGGGTCGTGACAAGTTTTTGTGGTGGCCCATGCAGGTCAGTCTTCACAAATTGTGCAAACTTGTGGTAGTACCAATATTAGTTGTACTACTGCAAGCCTGCGACTAGGAAAATGCTCATTCACAACTAGGACTAATTTAATTTTAGAGAATGACTAGGACTAGGAGTCCCTTATTCAATTTGACCCTTAGGTAGATAAGGTTGCTAATTAGGCCATGTGATTTAGCCAATGATTTATTGAATTTTGAACCCTATTAGATATTTGATACGTTGTTAGGATCAAAGGTGGGTAGACTATTCGCTTGGTAAGTTAGGCCTTCACAGAATTCAATTCCTAATTTTGATCATTTTTGTGCCATTTTATCTTCTGTCTTCTCTAAACCTCGTTTTATGTCACGACCCGCACCCACTGTGAGGGTACGAGAGCGTAACAGCGCCCAGCCTACGCCGCAGTGTCTGCGGTAGAACGCTGTTCTAGGTCATGAACTATAACTAACATAATATGAATGCTCTCCATAAGGAGGCCAACACAGAGGTACAACTCAATCACAATCTAGAGATAGAATATGGCACGATAAAATAGATAAGAGAATCCTCAACCGAGGTACAACAGAAATGAAATAACAAGTCTCAACATCTATAAAATATACAATTCTGAAAGTAAAGACAACAGTTTAAACATGAAGAGGAATAGTCTAAGCTATCTACACTATACAAGGTATCATCCTGAGCAGCTGCCTGAACCTCCCAAGGGGTCCAGGTCGCGAGTGTCATCTAGGCAAGCTCCAAGTAAGGGTGCAGGGTTCCTCATCATCCTCTGTAAAATTTTCAACAGGTCCAGTCAGGACGGGAGCGAGCACAAAACATCTCACGCAGTTCATATCATATTAGGAAATATAAAGCATGCAATAGAGTAAGGTACATGAAACGCTGAAAGAAGAAGATATATGAAAAATAGTAGAGATTTTATAACAGAAAATATCTAAATATGATAAGTAAGGCTGTAAGGAACATGTGATTTAGAGCACAATATGGTTATGTAAACGGGTTAGATTATACAATAAAATGGGACTCCTTTGTACGTGGGTGTACAATGGACATATACAATTTTTTATACAATACGATTGATCACATAACCATTTCTACTCCCCCTCCCCAATCAATACACAAGGATCCAATTCAGTTACGTTACCTTATACAATGACTTGTACAATGGCATGTACAATGGCTTGTACAATGACTTGTACAATGGCTTGTACAATGGCTTGTACAATGGCTCAATGTGATACTGAGAGTACAATATGCACAATGAGTGTACAATGATAAGGGTATTCAATAAATACAATATGGAAGTGAAACGCACGTCACAATATGTATTTAGTGAATACAAGGAGATAACATCTCAAAAGAAGATCCATATAGTACCAATCCGTGATAGCAGTCGTGTCAGCATCAAGTACAGTAATCTAGAGTAAGAATATAAATCCACACAAGTATGAAACGGTCAGAGAATGTACTCGCCTCGTATCTGAATGTCTGAAGTAAATGTACTGTCCGAGATGAGGTACCTGACTCCTAGTTAGAGCAACACAAGTCAAGATGTACACAGGGAATGATAAATATAATCTACAATGCATCTGCATGCTGTCTAGGTCAGACTAGACTAAAGTCAACACTTGGTCAACTCCAGTCAACTAGACTAGTCAAACTAGGTCAACTAGGTCAATTCCTAGCCCACAAGTCTAATAAGTCGTACTAGGCCTAACCAAGCCTGGTCTAGCAATCACACAACAATCACAAGGCTATACAGGCCAAACACAAGCCATCACATTTCAATATTATACATAAGAGAAAGGAAGCTAACATGTAAAGCTATGTGTGTGTGTGTGAACATGGAGGTGTGCATGAAAAGAGAAATCAACACTAGTTATGAGTTTACACTACACATGGCACAAAACTAACCATCTACATTACACAAGTATTTATACTTAACATGTATGGCCACAAGTATTCATCTATATACCTATACACATAGGAGGTTAGAGAGAGATGTGTAAATAGACAAATACCATATCTATTGCATTCCACATTATGCGATATACATCATACTCACATGTATATATCACATTCACATAGGCAATTGCATTGTTCCTTTCACATTACCCATCACATTACACATTTATGTATTTATACACATGGCTACCTATATGTATACCATTCATACATATATAATGTATATATAATAGCACATACACACATATATAGGATACCCATATACATATATATATATCTCAATACATTATATATATATATACATATGTAAAGAGAGGGGGCACATGAATTCAAATGTGTGTGGGTGTGTGAGTGTGTGTACTAGTGAGAGTGATGTGAGGCATGGCATGTGTCAATAGGAAAAAAATGAGTGTGTGGCAAGGTGAGAACATGAATGAAATGTGGGTGTGTAGGATGAATGAGAACAATGTGTTAAACTGGACTGAAAGAGAAGTGAACTAGGCTATCAGAAAAAAACAGTGAAGTATGTCCCAATTTCCAGTTTTTAACCCAACTTCAAACTCAGTTCAGTCTAACATAAATTCCAGATTCCAACTTACCAAGGAATCCCAACAACCATCTAATCAGTCCAAAGCAAAGAAATAGGAAGAAAAACTCAATTCAAAATCAGAAAAATGGTTCCAGTTCAGTTTACACATGATCAATTTCAGTCCCATTTCCTCAGGTTCTCAAGCTTGTTTCCAGGTTTTGCACAAAGAAATTCTCAGACTTCAATATCAGTTATTAATGAAATCAGTTCAAGTTTGAGAAAACTGAAAAATAGTGCAAAGTGTTCAGATTTCAGTGTATGTGATACGCATCCAAACTCAGGAAATTGAACCTATCTCAGGAATTTGTGAAAAGGTAATTCTGTTCATGGTGAGGAGTAAATAGTGACAGGAAATAAAATGGCCTGCGTGTGTGTATGAGAATACGTGTGAGTGTAAGCAGTGAGATCAGAATGTGTGAGCATACTGCTGTGTGTGGCAAGTGTGGAGGGGTGTGAGGAATTCATATTAAATCTCAGGTTCTCAGTTGACAGTTAAATCTCATATTAGATCAATAACTGTCCAACATTAACATCCCATTTGAAATGGGGTCAGCAATACCCAGTTTCAGAAAAAGGGTGACTTTGAATGTAAGCAACCATACTCAAGCCAACCTAATACAAACCATATAGCCTAACCATGCTTCCCAGTTAACATAAATCCAAAAAATCTCAGGAAACCATACGACAGGCAATCTCAGTTCTCATTTAATTATCTCAGGTTCACATTCAGTCATTCATGAGTAATTTAGGAAAAATTCTAATTCGAAAACCCAATTACTAGCACAATTCATAATTCAACATGAATCCTTAGCATGTACATTATCACTCAATACATTATAGGTGTATTAAACTTTGCAAAAATCATTAGAAAACAGTAAAACCGATTTCAAATTCTCAGAAATCAGAAATGTGAGCAGCGTATCAGTAAATTAGGGAAAACCCAATTCGAAAACCAAAATGCAATTAATATCTAAAAATAATGGTTGGTAAATAATGAAGCATGTATTCACGTATTATACAGGTCATTCGTGTCCCAGAAATGGACACGAATTGTGTCCAAACCATCACATGACACACAGGCCGAAACTCAGTGCACTGCAGTGTCGTGGGCACGTGCACACGCGTCTAGCACACGGCACAGGCCACGTGGAGACACGTGGTCGTACACACGTGTTCGACAGGGGTTAGGGTAGGTGTCCAACCGCCTGCAACATGTCCTCGTGGTGTCGTGTCGTGTGTGTGAGTGCGTATCAGTGAAGCAATTGTGTGCGTGTGCATGACAGTGCAATTCCGTGCGGGTCGAAGTTCTCCCTAACCACTGAACAAAAACCCATGAAAATTTGTGAGCCTTGTGTCAGTCACCTGAGCAGTGTCCACACAAAATTTTGTGTCCATACGAGATGTGTCGTGTCCGCTACAGTGCCCGAGCAGCAGGGCACTGAACCGAGTCAGTGCACAGCGTGTCCAACCTCTCGTGCACCCGACACAGACACAAAACACTATCACCTCTTCATGAAAATTAAAGTACTCATATACATCTACAAAACCCTTCAAACACTTTTCAAAAATAAAGAAATAAATATGAGTGTGGCATTTCATCAAACAGTTTACTGCATGGACTGATACGTGTCTGAAACGGACACGAAATGGACACGACTCGACACGAAACCAATACCTACGGCTAGGGGACACCTAGGGCTTCCTATCCATGCAAAGAAAACAAAAATCTATGGAAGGAATAGGAAGTTACCTATATGTGCAATTTGCATAAAAAAGCTTCAAAAAGGGTTTTTTCTCCTTGATGGCCAAGTGCTCCAAATTGGTCCAAACCTGAGATTTCTCTCCATGGACATGAAATAGAGCTGGATTAGGAACTAATGCAAAAGACTAGAGTGGAAAAGGAATTAAAATGAAGGATCTAGGGATTAGGGAAGAAATGACATTACCTCCTTCTCCAAAATATTGAAATCTCAATAAAGAGGCAAGAACAATAATGAAGAGATTATTTATAGGGGGAATAGACCTAGGTGGCTGGTCATAAAGTTAGGGTTAGGGTTTCATCCTATGGCTAGGATTGAATCAAGGGAAATAGATGGCCTAGAACAAGGGTTCTATCTTAGTCCTTTGCAAATCACTTAACCATGACTAAACTTGACTTAACCCCTTAACCAACTCTTCTAATTCTCAAAGTGGCTCACTAAGTTAGTCATGACTCATCTAGGTTAGGTCCAATCTAGGTTAGGCTAACCATAAACACAAGACAATAATCATATTAGTATTTAAATCACACCATTCAGTTAAATTATTCAGAAATTCCTAATAAATATATTAAATTCAAATAAATCCTAAAATGACCAAAATACTCCCTAAGCTAAAATGTACTAGTCAAACATCCTAATCACATGGCTAGGCTCTAAGGTTACACTAAACAAACACCAAAATCCTAAGTCATGATTTTAAATAGTTTAAAAATAATTAAAAATTACCAAAAATCATAATATGAAATAAATATCAATAAATAATAATTATAATTTCAAAATTTTAAAATTACCCTCATTTGGAAAACTGGGTGTTACAATCCTACCCACCTTATAAAAATTTCGTCCTCGAAATTAAAATGGTAGTAGTCCTTCTAGGTCAAACACCCTACAATCAAAGTCTCAAACATACTGTCAGATAATCATATGCGTCTGTCCAAAATTATGATACTCAGAATCTTCGTCGTGCTGGTGAGCAGGGCTATGATAATCACAGAGTCCTGGACTCAGGTACGTACCCTTAGGTTCATGGTATTTAAAATTTTCGCATTGCCGCATGCGACGACGAAAACCTTAAATTCCCATACCCGAGAAATACATCCAAAGTCTGACTACGTGTCCTCACTATGCCAACTATCACGACTATCGAAGATTCTAGATCCCATGATTTAGGTGACCTAGCCCATATGATTTATCTCAGAAGAAATCAACATAACACCAAAAAACAACAGGACAAAATTGATAAATCAACAAGGAACAGGAAGAATTGAATTTCAAGACAGCTATAAGAGGTAATTGCGGAAATAAAATCAAAAGAACGGAACCTGCAACTAGATCTCCAACGGCCTGTGCATCCTTGACTGTCCCAACGATAGCTCGCCCTGCGGGTTTTCTCCCTGGTCTGCTGCTGATGCTGCATGAATTACCGCTGCTGAGAGAAATCAGAAATAACGGGAGAAAATCTCTGTACAGATGGAGGTGCACCTCCAATGTAGCAGAAACGTCAACCTGAGTCGGCACAACAGAAGCTGCGGTCTCGAGGCCCTGATAAACAGGACGAGAGGTGGCCAGCCTCTCGATAGTATCCCTCGAACCGAAACGATGAGATCTTGTCTCCGTAATCATCATGAAGACAGATCAAAACAAGAAGAAATTTCTGGGAATGAAGCGAAAATTCAAAGGAGGACAATTTATATTCAAAGGGAAGTCAATAAGCAACAATTTTAGACAAAGGAATCTGATTAAGAGTTTTTCCTAATGTGATTGAGTACCTCCAAAATATCCTAATCCTACTGCAGGCTGTAGTGATACTCTAGTTCGAATACCACTACATAAACTCGACCTGCATAGGCCACCACTAAAAACGTGTCACGACCCGCACCCACTGTGAGGGTACGAGAGCGTAACAGCGCCCAGCCTACGCCGTAGTGTCGGCGGTAGAACGCTGTTCTAGGTCATGAACTATAACTAACATAATATGAATGCTCTCCATAAGGAGGCCAACACAGAGGTACAACTCAATCACAATCTAGAGATAGAATATGGTACGATAAAATAGATAAGAGAATCCTCAACCGAGGTACAACAGAAATGAAATAACAAGTCTCAACATCTATAAAATATACAATTCTGAAAGTAAAGACAACAGTTTAAACATGAAGAGGAATAGTCTAAGCTATCTACACTATACAAGGTATCATCCTGAGCAGCTGCCTGAACCTCCCAGGGGTCCAGGTCGCGAGTGTCATCTAGGCAAGCTCCAAGTAAGGGTGCAGGGTTCCTCATCATCCTCTGTAAAATTTTCAACAGGTCCAGTCAGGATGGAAGCGAGCACAAAACATCTCACGCAGTTCATATCATGTTAGGAAATATAAAGCATGCAATAGAGTAAGGTACATGAAACGCTGAAAGAAGAAGATATATGAAAAACAGTAGAGATTTTATAACAGGAAATATCTAAATATGATAAGTAAGACTGTAAGGAACATGTGATTTAGAGCACAATATGGTTATGTAAACGGGTTAGGTTATACAATAAAATGGGACTCCTTTGTACGTGGGTGTACAATGGACATATACAATTTCTTATACAATACGATTGATCACATAACCATTTCTACTCCCCCTCCCCAATCAATACACAAGGATCCAATTCAGTTACGTTACCTTATACAATGACTTGTACAATAGCTTGTACAATGGCTTGTACAATGGCTCAATGTGATAATGAGAGTACAATATGCACAATGAGTGTACAATGATAAGGGTATTCAATAAATACAATATGGAAG
This sequence comes from Iris pallida, assembly GCA_029216955.1. Taxonomy (NCBI): domain Eukaryota; kingdom Viridiplantae; phylum Streptophyta; class Magnoliopsida; order Asparagales; family Iridaceae; genus Iris; species Iris pallida. Next base: position 945,000 of record JANAVB010041420.1, read on the forward strand.
TGAAACGCACGTCACAATATGTATTTAGTGAATACAAGGAGATAACATCTCAAAAGAAGATCCATATAGTACCAATCCGTGATAGCAGTCGTGTCAGCATCAAGTACAGTAATCTAGAGCAAGAATGTAAATTCTCACAAGTATGAAACGGTCAGAGAATGTACTCGCCTCGTATCTGAATGTCTGAAGTAAATGTATTGTCCGAGATGAGGTACCTGACTCCTAGTTAGAGCAACACAAGTCAAGATGTACACAGGGAATGATAAATATAATCTACAATGCATCTGCATGCTGTCTAGGTCAGACTAGACTAAAGTCAACACGTGGTCAACTCCAGTCAACTAGACTAGTCAAACTAGGTCAACTAGGTCAATTCCTAGCCCAACAAGTCTAATAAGTCTCACTAGGCCTAACCAAGCCTAGTCTAGCAATCACACACCAATCACAAGGCTATACAGGCCAAACACAAGCCATCACATTTCAATATTATACATAAGAGAAAGGAAGCTAACATATAAAGCTATGTGTGTGTGTAAACATGGAGGTGTGCATGAAAAGAGAAATCAACACTAGTTATGAGTTTACACTATACATGGCACAAAACTAACCATCTACATTACACAAGTATTTATACTTAACATGTATGGCCACAAGTATTCATCTATATACCTATACACATAGGAGGTTAGAGAGAGATGTGTAAATAGGCAAATACCATATCTATTGCATTCCACATTAGGCTATATACATCATACTCACATGTATATATCACATTCACATAGGCAATTGCATTGTTCCTTTCACATTACCCATCACATTACACATTTATGTATTTATACACATGGCTACCTATATGTATACCATTCATACATATATAATGTATATATAATAGCATATACACACATATATAGGATACCCATATACATATATATATCTCAATACATTATATATATATATACATATGTAAAGAGAGGGGGCACATGAATTCAAATGTGTGTGGGTGTGTGACTGTGTGTACTAGTGAGAGTGATGTGAGGCATGGCATGTGTCAATGGGAAAAAAAATGAGTGTGCGGCATGGTGAGAACATGAATGAAATGTGGGTGTGTAGGATGAATGAGAACAATGTGTTAAACTGGACTGAAAGAGAAGTGAACTAGGCTATCAGAAAAAAATAGTGAAGTATGTCCCAATTTCCAGTTTTTAACCCAACTTCAAACTCAGTTCAGTCTAACATAAATTCCAGATTCTAACTTACCAAGGAATTCCAACAACCATCTAATCAGTCCAAAGCAAAGAAATAGGAAGAAAAACTCAATTTAAAATCAGAAAACTGGTTCCAGTTCAGTTTACACATGATCAATTTCAGTCCCATTTCCTCAGGTTCTCAAGCTTGTTTCCAGGTTTTGCACAAAGAAATTCTCAGACTTCAATATCAGTTATTAATGAAATCAGTTCAAGTTTGAGAAAACTAAAAAATAGTGCAAAGTGTTCAGATTTCAGTGTATGTGATACGCATCCAAACTCAGGAAATTGAACCTATCTCAGGAATTTGTGAAAAGGTAATTCTGTTCATGGTGAGGAGTAAATAGTGACAGGAAATAAAATGGCCTGCGTGTGTGTATGAGAATACGTATGAGTGTAAGCAGTGAGATCAGAATGTGTGAGCATACTACTGTGTGTGGCAAGTGTGGAGGGGTGTGAGGAATTCATATTAAATCTCAGGTTCTCAGTTGACAGTTAAATCTCATATTAGATCAATAACTGTCCAACATTAACATCCCATTTGAAATGGGGTCAGCAATACCCAGTTTCAGAAAAAAGGTGACTTTGAATGTAAGCAACCATACTCAAGCCAACCTAATACAAACTATATAGCCTAACCATGCTTCCCAGTTAACATAAATCCAAAAAATCTCAGGAAACCATACGACAGGCAATCTCAGTTCTCATTTAATTATCTCAGGTTCACATTCAGTCATTCATGAGTAATTTAGGAAAAATTCTAATTCGAAAACCCAATTACTAGCACAATTCATAATTCAACATGAATCCTTAGCATGTACATTATCACTCAATACATTATAGGTGTATTAAACTTTGCAAAAATCATTAGAAAACAGTAAAACCGATTTCAAATTCTCAGAAATCAGAAATGTGAGCAGCGTATCAGTAAATTAGGGAAAACCCAATTCGAAAACCAAAATGCAATTAATATCTAAAAATAATGGTTGGTAAATAAGGAAGCATGTATTCACGTGTTATACAGGTCATTCGTGTCCCAGAAATGGACACGAATCGTGTCCAAACCATCACATGACACACAGGCCGAAACTCAGTGCACTGCAGTGTCGTGGGCACGTGCACACGCGTCTAGCACGCGGCACAGGCCACGTGGAGACACCTGGTCATGCACACGTGTTCGACAGGGGTTAGGGTAGGTGTCCAACCGCCTGCAACATGTCCTCGTGGTTTCGTGTCGTGTGTGTGAGTGCGTATCAGTGAAGCAATTGTGTGCGTGTGCGTGACAGTGCAATTTCGTGCGGGTCAAAGTTCTCCCTAACCACTGAACAAAAACCCATGAAAATTTGTGAGCCTTGTGTCAGTCACCTGAGCAGTGTCCACACAAAATTTTGTGTCCATACGAGCTGTGTCGTGTCCGCTACAGTGCCCGAGCAGCAGGGCACTGAACCGAGTCAGTGCACAGCGTGTCCAACCCCTCGTGCACCCGACACAGACACAAAACACTATCACCTCTTCATGAAAATTAAAGTACTCATATACATCTACAAAACCCTTCAAACACTTTTCAAAAATAAAGAAATAAATATGAGTGTGGCATTTCATCAAACAGTTCACTGCATGGACTGATACGTGTCTGAAACGGACACGAAATGGACACGACTCGACACAAAACCAATACCTACGGCTAGGGGACACCTAGGGCTTCCTATCCATGCAAAGAAAACGAAAATCTATGGAAGGAATAGGAAGTTACCTATATGTGCAATTTGCATGAAAAAGCTTCAAAAGGGGATTTTTCTCCTTGATGGCCAAGTGCTCCAAATTGGTCCAAACCTGAGATTTCTCTCCATGGACATGAAATAGAGCTAGATTAGGAACTAATGCAAAAGACTAGAGTGGAAAAGGAATTAAAATAAAGGATCTAGGGATTAGGGAAGAAATGACATTACCTCCTTCTCTAAAATATTGAAATCTCAATAAAGAGGCAAGAACAATAAATGAAGAGATTATTTATAGGGGGAATAGCCCTAGGTGGCTGGTCATAAAGTTAGGGTTAGGGTTTCATCCTATGGCTAGGATTGAATCAAGGGAAATAGATGGCCTAGAACAAGGGTTCTATCTTAGTCCTTTGCAAATCACTTAACCATGACTAAACTTGACTTAACCCCTTAACCAACTCTTCTAATTCTCAAAGTGGCTCACTAAGTTAGTCATGACTCATCTAGGTTAGGTCCAATCTAGGTTAGGCTAACCATAAACACAAGACAATAATCATATTAGTATTTAAATCATACCATTCAGTTAAATTATTCAGAAATTCCTAATAAATATATTAAATTCAAATAAATCCTAAAATGATCAAAATACTCCCTAAGCTAAAATGTACTAGTCAAACATCCTAATCACATGGCTAGGCTCTAAGGTTACACTAAATAAACACCAAAATTCTAAGTCATGATTTTAAATAGTTTAAAAATAATTAAAAATCACCAAAAATTATAATATGAAATAAATATCATAAATAATAATTATAATTTTAAAATTTCAAAATTACCCTCATTTGGAAAACTGGGTGTTACATTTTATTTTCAAAACTATTTTGCGATCGTTTTATTTTTAATTCCTAATCTTGATTTAATTATCTATATATTAATTCAAGTCATCTTTGTTCATTTTGTGATCATTTTGTTTTCAAAACTGATACTTTTACTCAAGAACAGATACTTATATTTTCTTATCATGATCGACTTAATTGAATTTATCGAAGTTCCTTTGAAATTCTTATGGTCATAGTTAAAATAAGTTTCGGTGACATACAATGGTAAGGCAGATGTGCACTGTCCCCATTTATTTGAATTATGGAGACTGCGGGTTCACTGCAGTCAGCAGCGCACTGGCGTGGCATGACCCCTAAGTTGAAATAATTTTAAGTTTGCGTAGGTTGTTGAATATTACTAAAACTATATCATAGTTATATTATTGATCTTTTGATTTATTATGTCAATATTGGGTAGAGTTGATAAAGTGTTCGATAACATATTATACTTGAGTCATGAAACCAAGGGTTCACGGCAGCCATATGTACACTGGCGAGGCATGGATTCTCGGTTAAATGACTTCGTATATACTTATGATTTTCGAATATCATAACGACTATATCCTTTATTGGCATACGACTATTAATTTTTTTTTCTTTCAAATTTATTTGATATCTTATTTCTTGTTACAACCTTCTCTACAACTACTAGTTCTTTATTTCTTTCATATTTTTCTATTTTTAAATTGTCATATTTAAAACCTATTTTGATTTCCTTCCACTATATTTCTAAAACGTATTTAGATTTTGATTCTATATGCCTGATCAATTTCGATCATTCATCACATTATTATTTTATTATATTCTTTGTCGTGCTTATTCGTATTGATTGGTCAAGTCATATTTTGATGATATTCTTGGTTGTGCCTATTTGTGTCTTTTGAAATTTCGAGGACGAAATTTTTCTAAGGTGGATAGATTTGTAAGCCCACTTCCCAATTTTTTTTTATTTTTTATTTTATTTGTTTATGATTAATTTTACGGCCATTGTGAGTTATGTCAAAGCTTGTCGGTGGGCTATGACCATATTAAGGTCATATGACCTCTAGATAGCTTATATATGTATTATTTAGCTATTTTATATTTTTCTACAATTTTTGGATATTTGTAGGTATTTAATATTTAAGGTTTTATTATTTTTAAGGACTTTTAGAATTTACTTTAAGGTCATACTGGGGTATTTTGGGACGCAATATTTTATTTGGGCTCTAAATGACTAAAAATATTTTATAGAATATTTTAGAATTTTTCTGGATTTTTTTAGAATTTTTGGAAATTTTTATATAATTAAAACCTATAGAATTTATATTTTATAGGCTTTGGGAATTTACTGTGAGGTCACATGATGATATTTTGTGTTAAAAATATTTTATTTAGATTCTAGACACTTAGAAATATTTTCTAGAATTTTCTAGAATTTTTCTGGATTTTTCTGCAATTTATTTTAATTTATTCGGACTTAAAATGATTTTTAAATGATTTTCTGAATTAAATAATTAATAACCCAAAAATTTACCCATGGGGGGCCCACCTGTCGGCGCCCAGCTGAACCGCCTCTCTCTCCTATATATATATAGTATTATATTCGAAACCCTAGTAAAATTTCAGCCGCCTTTTTTTAGAGAGAGTCCTAGTAGAGATCTCGACTTCCCGAAGCGATTTCCGCCAACTCCGACGTGCTTTTCGCTCGCCGTTTTTTTTTGTTGGAAGCGTATTGAGGTATATTTTCGGAATATCAAATTTTTTTGTAATTTCTGAACCTAAATTTTTGGAAAATTCGTAGAGTGTCGGTTGTCCGAAACTTGACACGTTTCGGTGTTTTCGAGATTCCGGGAGAACCAGAAATCGAAATCACGAACCGTTTAAAGTTTCGGAAAGCTAACACAGAGCCCTACGACATATATTTTATCCAAAAATTATTTCATTAATATTTTATTTATTCTGTTGAACTCAGAACTGATCGGTTGATCCCCGTTTTGGTCACGATTAGCCATAACGGCGATATCTTTTGACCAAAGCATGATTTTGAGGCACGGTCGATTCCAGCGCACTCGTGGCACTAAAATCTTCCAAGGTGCACTTTCAAAATCTAGAGTTTATAGCATTTGACCAAAAAGTCAACGGTACGTCTCGATTTGCGTGCCATGGTTTCCAAAATTAAGAAACATGACTTTTGATGGCCAAACTTGTATGTTTAGATTATATTCAGATTATTATTAGGTTAAATTAAGTTTTTAAGTAAATTATTATAGAATTAATTATTATTAAATTAGTAACCCAACTAGCCACTATTTAGAACTAGAACATTAGAATTAATTTGTGGTTTTCGTGCACTGTTCGTGGTGCGATGTATGTTATAGGTTGACAGCTTCTAGATTGACTTTCCTTCACCCTCGGCTTGTGACTACGGTTTGTGCAAGGACCTCAGGCAAGTGCACTTTCTGATTGCTTTTCGATTCATAGTAGTCTTTTTATTTCATGTCTATACATATATCTTGCTGCTTGTTGACACGCTCGTCACACGGAGTAGTCGGGAGGGAAAATACTAAGTAAAAACGTGAACAAACCCAATTACATTGCTGAACGATAGCTAATTCATACACACTCACGTATGAGTTAGCCGTACCATTACTGAATGATAGCCATCGTATGATGTGCCGTATTAGCCCAGCCGTTCACGTATTAAAAGGTATTTCACACCACATAGGTAGATGTCTTTTATTTTTCCTTTTACTTTTCCACCGTGCCATGTCATCAGTTTTCTTACTAGCTTTCATATTCCATATGCTATTTTCATGTCTTGTTAATTCTATTGTGTTTTCGCATTGTCGTCGGTTTGTGTACTTGTTCCATTCCTGACTGGAAACCAACATTTTTCAGGTTTAGCCGCGATCACTGTTAGCATTGGGCAGACTTGGGTATGCTGAGGACAACCTAGAATAGAAAGCATTTGTATCAATTTCTTTAATTGTAAAACTTTATTTTTCCTTTAAATATAAATGTTGTAAATGTTGTAATAAATTAGAAATGTGAATGAGCAGCAAATGTTTATTTTTGAGCATTTATTTTCTTGCGGGCTTGACAGCGTTCTACCGTCGACTCTGCGGCGTAGGCTGGCTTGGACACGTCTCTGTAGGAACCCTAGAAGGGGGGTAAATAGGGTCAAGCTAACTAATCAAGCACTTAGCACAAGCTAATTGGTAATTTAATTATATAAGTGCAAGAGAAGAAACAAACACAATACCGACACCCGATGTATCCTGGTATCCTCCTAAGAGGCAGTCCAGTCCCGGAACTCTCTCCGACTTTAATCCACTATTTGAGCAAATAGTTACACACGAGTTTGGATCCGAAGAACTCGCCAACTTCTTACACAAGAGCTTTAATCCGAAGGGCTCTCCGACTTCAACCGAGAGTTTGGATACGAAGACTCTCCAACTTCAACCGAGCGTTTGGATACGAAGACTCTCCAACTTCAACCTTTCACAATAGGTTTTGATCTTCTTATACAATAGGATGAAGATCTCACTTTTCAACTCAATAACTCTAACACAATTTGTAGATGGAAAATGAAGGCTTTGTAGAGTTGTATGTGGATAAGCTTTGGTGGTTTGGAAATTTTTAGGCTCAAAGCATCAACCTTGAATAAAGGGGTTCAAGGCTATTTATAACCAAAGCTTGAAAAGAAGCCAAAGGCAACTTTTCAGTCACGAACCGGCATACCGCCGGTATGATCCGGCATACCGACGGTATACCGGTCTGGGATTGCAACGGCTAGAAATATAGCCGTTAGGATCATTAATGGCTGGAAATCCGACCGTTGGAATTTCAACGTTTCCGAAGCGGTATACCGTCGGTATGGACCGGTATGCCGACGGTATGCCGGTTTTGTAAACAGAAACTTTCTGTGAGCAAAAACTGGTATACCGTCGGTATACACCGGTATACCGTCGGTATGCCGTTTTCCACCAAAAATGATCCTGGACTTATTTCTGCCCTAGCTTTCGATTTTGTCATCCATTTCTTGTGTTTACAATAATTCCTAAGACTCATTACAGACTCCATATAAACTTAGGCAGGTGCAGGCTTCTTCAGAGTCTTGAAATGATGATGGCATGGCTTGGCTTCTTCCTTTGATAGGTGCTGGCTTTTTCCCTTGGCGGCAGCTGTCCAAAGATATCCAGTTAGTAAAAACTGAATACCTTTCGGGGGCTTCGCCTCCGAACCCCTGGTACGTGGCTCCAGAGATGTCGTCGGGTGGTTCAGAAAAATCTTGTGGGATCCATCGTCTTTGGCCCACCATAATTTCTTCGTTGCATATGTCCACATTGATCTAGCTTATTGCTTTTCTGCATGTACATGTTAGACGAACAAAGCAATATACATAGTAGCAAGTATGATAAGTTTAATGCACATTAGGACAATGCTGAGTTTAAGTATAATTGCTAAGGTGATAGCATAAATGTTAGTGATATCATAATGATTAAACTTAATTGAATGACCACAATCAAAAACATAGTTTTGATTTTGGCAACCCGATTAAATTTAAGATAGATAAGCTCATATCACTAAAATATAAACCAATAGGCACAAATCACCAAAGGTATAAGTATAAGTAGAAATGCTATAGCGATAGTATGAAGATTAGTGATAATAAAATGCTAAACTTAACATATTAACCATATTCAAAAATATGATACCATCATTGGGCCAACAGTCTCGTATCCGAAAATCGGGTGCGGGTCGTGACACTATACTAGATGGACTAAGTAGGTAGGAGTAGCATTCTTCTGCGGTAGAAATTTCTACTTAGAGGACATAGAAATCCATGCTTGGTAGGACTAGGTAAACAGCTAAGGTGGGTAGAACTTTATAGATATCCCCCTAAGATGGAAGTTAGAATAGAGTACATTATAGGATTTGACCCTAACGAGAGACCCTATGATTACTAGACTAATCTATGCTACCCTTTGCCTAAGATATAACCTTGAAAAGAAGTATTAGAGGGATTTTTACCAAATGCTAATATCATGATATGTGACCTAGAAGTATTAGATAGAGTATGAAGGTTTAAGTTAGGTTAGACGATTATCTCTATATATGGTATGACTAGCCTTGAAACGATCTATAAAATACTAGGACTAGAAGATTAACCAATAGGTGTGTGTGTCTATTCATCTAAGCCTCGACCCTTGTCTAGTAGATAAGTGCAAAATTTTAGGTGTACTTGTAAGAATTGTATAGCATGTTGATAGTTAGAAGGAGTAGAGTATAGATTTCCTTCTATTTTATTGAAGACCGGCTTATATAGGAATAATATTGAGTTAGTAATAATTTGTCCTTATAGATCTTGCTAACCAATAACACCATGACGATACTTAGGACTCCTTAGCAAGCCTTGATTTCATTCTACAATACCCAAGTTTTGTATTCTTCTAGAAAATTGTACCGTACTAGAATATCTCACTAGTAGGATCATGACCTTGACATCTTTTCTTAAGTTAGGATGGATCTAGAACTAAGGGTACCTTATTTCTTGGTAGGTTGTGTGAACTTAGAATCCCATTGGTACTAGCGTCCTTTAGAAATCATGTTGGATTAGTTTCTTTTATATCATGTTTTAAATTAGAGGATTGCATGTAAGACCAAGTAGATGGCCATAAGGATATCATTAGCAGAAGGTCGACTTATACCAGACAAGAGCTCCCGACTTATCACTTTTGCGACAAGAAGGGATATGTTCAGAAGGATTGCAAGAAGAAGTTAGTACGATGCCATGGATTATTTGTTATTGTTAATATTATGTATTGTTATATTATTGTATATTTAATTTCGAGGATAAAATTTTCTAAGGTGGGTAGGTTGTAAGCCTCCTGAATTTTTAGGGTTATTTTCTTTATTTATTTTTACTATTTTGTTTAATATAGTTATTAATAGATAATTTCCCACTTTTATTCATGATCATAAAATGTACACTTCCGTAACTTTGATTTTTGGAGCACAAAAATACCAAACTTTAGAAACTTCCTACATGAGTTTTGACTTAAACAAGTTTATCTTCGATTTAGTATATCATGTCCTACTCAAATATGTCTTCTTGTATTCTATTTGCTTCGCATAACTTCGGTGTCAATTTAGGCCAAGAAGTTATCTACCGTGAGACTTGTCGTAACTTCCAACTTAAATTTTGGACTCGGCAATGATCCAACCTAAACAAACCAATATATGGTTTCGACTATCTTTGAGCCTACTACACAATGCCTGGGTTGTCCCACTCAATCGAGGCCCCATGTGCTATTTAAATTCAAATGGCACATAAGACCTTTTGTGTGACTTTTAGAACCAATTTCCAATTCAGGTAATTTTTCTTGAGCCTAAATTTGTCCAACAATTTGTAGGAGACTTGTTAGAGTTATCCCCATGTAGAGAGGCCATCCTAGATATTTAATTCTGATTTATTTGAATTTTATTAGGGTAAAAACCTAACAAGGAAATCCTATTAAGCTTGGGTTCTAAATTAGGAAACCTAGAGATTCAATTGTCAATCTTTTGAGTAATTGGACCCTAAAAGTTACCCAAACTCGCCCAAAAGTCACATATAACAGCCCCTTAACCGACCTCCTACCCAAGACCTTATATAGACATCATCATCTACCAGAAACCCTCTATCACAAACCCTAAACATCCCCTCCACCATTGTCGACTGCTAATGCTGCTTGTACCTGCTGCCACCGCTGTTTTCTCTATTTTCGAGCACTTCCAAGGCCATCCAAGCCATCTCCGACATACCTAGGACCCCCTTCCATCATCCCAAGGAGTCTCGAAACCTAGCTATAACCCTCATTTTTCAAATTTAATAAAGTTCCTCTTTGACCTATTAACTATTTATATTTAGTCATTACTCCTTGTTATATTATTTTAACTATTGTATTTATCATTACTTTATCTATTATGGTTAAGTTATAAACTTTAGGTTGGCAATAGCTAAAAACCAAACCTTTCAATTGACAAGTCCATAAAACCTAGATCAAACCATTTATTTAGATTGGGCCATTTTTATTAGCTATTGTATTGAAATAGACCTTGGGCTGATAAGAAATTAGTTTATTGGGTCGAGTGAACCAAGCCCACAGATTGGACTCAATAGCAAACCGATTCACATATAAACCTATTTCTTCACACCAAGTCGGCCCACAACCAAAGGCCCACGATTTTAAAAACTCAAAATTAGACCCAACCTAACCTCAGCTCATGATTAATTAGTCTTCTTCTCCTTCTTCTCAAAACTTGGTTGTGATCACTCGCCGACGAAGGAGCGAGCACCCATCCTCACCACCGACATAGTCTGGTTCATCACCTCCGTCCATCTCCCACCGCCTTACCCTGGCACATCCCACCTTTCGTGGCTAACGGCTAGTCCCCAACCACCACGCCTATAAATAAAGCCCCTCCAACGTCATTTCTTCATCCTCACTCCAAGATTGTCGATTGCTAATGCTGTTTGTACCTGCTGCCACCGCTGTTTTCTCTATTTTCGAGCACTTCCAAGGCCATCCAAGCCATCTCCGACATACCTAGGACCCCCTTCCATCATCCCAAGGAGTCTCGAAACCTAGCTATAACCCTCATTTTTCAAATTTAATAAAGTTCCTCTTTGACCTATTAACTATTTATATTTAGTCATTACTCCTTGTTATATTATTTTAACTATTGTATTTATCATTACTTTATCTATTATGGTTAAGTTATAAACTTTAGGTTGGCAATAGCTAAAAACCAAACCTTTCAATTGACAAGTCCATAAAACCTAGATCAAACCATTTATTTAGATTGGGCCATTTTTATTAGCTATTATATTGAAATAGACCTAGGGCTGATAAGAAATTAGTTTATTGGGTCGAGTGAACCAAGCCCACAGATTGGACTCAACAGCAAACCGATTCACATATAAACATATTTCTTCACACCAAGTCGACCCACAACCAAAGGCCCACGATTTTAAAAACTCAAAATTAGACCCAACCTAACAGCAGCTCATGATTAATTAGTCTTCTTCTCCTTCTTCTCAATAGGGGTGTAAAATGTACAAAGTAGTCCGTTGTCCGTACGTGCCCGGCTCGATAAATGGTTCGACCGCAGGTCGTCCGATTGATTAATGAACAGAACTTGGACATTTTTTTTGGTCCGTTTAAAAATCGGACCCGGACACGGTCATATCCATTTCCGGTCCGAATTTGTCTGCGGACTGTCCGATAGTGGAGACTCCTTTTGGTTTTGTATCAATTATGTCATATCATTTTGGTTTTGCATCAATATTTTGTTGTCCAATCTCGATTTTCTTTAACATTTTAGTATTGTTTGTTGTATTCTATAACCTTCAATTGTATTTTCTTTTAACTTGATTTTTTTTTACCAAATATCGAAGTATCTTGATAAAATAATAATTTTTGGTAATATATTTAATTTGTCCGCGGACCGTCCGATTGAATTAACGAACAGTGGTTGTCCGTGTCCGTCCGGCCCGAACTCGGGCAGCGGACTGTCCGTGTCCGTCCGTCTGAACTCATTTTTATTTTCGGACCGAACACGGACAGTGGACTGTCCGTGTCCGTCCGACCCGTTTACACCCCTACTTCTCAAAACTTGGTTGTGATCACTCGCCGACGAAGGAGCGAGCACCCATCCTCACCACCGACATAGTCTGGTTCATCACCTCCGTCCATCTCCCACCGCCATACCCTGGCACATCCCCACCTTTCGTGGTTAACGGCTAGTCCCCAACCACCACGCCTATAAATAAAGCCCCTCCAACGTCATTTCTTCATCCTCACTCCAAGAAGCGAAGCTCTGGCAAAATCACAACCGACCTCCTCTTCTTTCCCACTTCCTACTGGTGATCGACCCTTTCTCCACCATTTCTCTTTCAAGCGTCTCGACAGTTGTAGGCGGGCGATCAAGTCCTCCGCCGCACCTTGGCGTTCCTCCACCGACTCGAGCGAGCTCATGACGGTGCGTGTCAGCATCTTCGGTCAATCGTTCTGTTCCGATGACAAACTCTGTCAGTCAACATCGACGAATCGATCGGGTAAGCAAACCGAACTTCTTCTTCCGATCGGTTGATTCTTGATTCTTCACTGATCGTAATCAACAAACTGATCAAAGTCTGTTTTGATTTGTTAGTTGACAACGAGGTCTGATTCTTTCTAGCTCGATCGATTTGGGAACGCTCTCGATCGGAAGGATTTTGTTCGAATTTGAATTAAAACTCAAATCAGTAAGTATTAATGTTCTTTTCTTTGTGTTCACTGAGCTTCTCGGTTGTTTTGATCTTTAAGAATCAAGAAATCACTTTTTAAACTTCATTCTCTGAACTGCAAGCTATCTGCTCGGTAAATTGTCTCAACCGGGATTGAATAAAGTTTTTGGACACGAAGGGGTTGTGTTGTCAAGCCTAGGACACAGGTATGATTCTTCCTGTTCTTCCTTCGTATCCTATTTTTTGCTTTGGTAAATCAATCGACTGTCTGGACCATTCTGTATTGGCACCAAGTTGATATCTAGCTATTGTGTCCAGTTAGACACGGGATTGTATCGTGTATTAGTATGATGTAGTGTCCTAGGTTCGATTCAAGGTTTGCTATGTTATGAGGAGATCATAGTATAGGATTCAAATCTAGGTGACCTTCGGGTTTGAATGCAGTATAGATAATCATACATACGATCTCTGGGATTTATTTGAAACATAGTTGTGACTTGGGCTTGAAGGCCTATTCGATAAACTGGTGTTGAGTTGTGGGCTAAATCCCAGTAACAAATAGAAGGATGGCAGCAGACTTTATTCACTCCCTGTTAGCCTTAAATTCTGGACCATTATATTAAATTTGGTTTTATGGGCTTATATTGGGTTAAATGGCTAAGATTGACAGTTGGGTTCCAAATGTTAGGACGGTATACAGTACGTAAGTTAGGGTATCTCCATAGTCACTATTGACTTAATAATTTAGGATTGCTAGTGGTAGGCTTGTTTGTAAAGAATTGTGCCTAGGTTGTTAGAACGGAGGCCAAGATTAATAGAAAATAATTGAAGGAGTTGGACTAAGGCAAGGGGAATAAATGGGGCCAGGCTCAGTTTCGGTGATTTAAATAAAGTCTAAGTTGGGCCGGGCTCTGGGCTGCCACAGTAATTAGGTTAAAAGAGTTGTTAGCTCATTTGAGTGATAATGTTAGATTGAGGAAACTATAGTGGATCTTATGGGCTTGTTGGGAATCCTATAAATTGTTTTAAAACATAGGAATGGATTTTAGTCTTAGAAGTTGGGTCAGGTAATAAGGATTTATTTAAATAAGCTTAGGCTAATACTGGAGTAGGTTACAGTTTAATAGCAACTAGGTATTGATTAGTATGTAAAAATTAGGTTAAATATTTAGAGATAAAAAGGAATAGATTTTTGGGTACTTTCTAGGACATATGGTGTCTTTTGTGACATATGATTTTCTTTTGACTTTGGACTTGATCACCACAACAATGCCAGACAAGTACACCAACTTAAACTCTTTACTTTATATTTCTGTCTTGATTCATGTTCTCATGTTGGACACAAGATTGACACGATTGTATTGTGCCTCACTATTATGTTTTATTGATTGTCTTGCGGGGATTGGGGAAATATTGTCTAATGTGTGACCACACCCCCTTAGCTAGGTCATTGTGGATAGCCTAATCGCACACCTCACGTACGATTAAGCCATACCTTATTATGATATTGTGGTTATCACGTCCCGACCCGAAAAATTGCTCGTCCTCGTATTGTCACGACCCGCACCCTAGAGTTAGGGCACGAGAACGTAACAACGCCCAGCCTACGCCGCAGTGTCGGCGGTAGAACGTTGTCCTAGGTCTCAATGCATCTAACAGTATAAGACTAAACAGTTTATACTCCCCGAATGGGGGTGACATAGCAGAATGTAAACTCAATCACATCTAAGGTAGAGCATAAAGGAAGATAGATAAAACATGAAATCGAAAAGAGATACAACAGATAGAAGTCTAAGTGTCTAAGATACAAACTCAGGATACATCTCAAAGCTCAAATACAGTAATCCATAAATACAACTCAAGATGACTGAAAATAAACTATAAGCAAAAATCCTAGCTATCTATGCAACCTCTACTGTCTCCTCTAGGCTAGCAGGCAACTTCCAGGCTATCTGTAAAATTTATCAACGGGTCCAGTCAGGACTGGAGCGAGCACAGTACATCTCAACAGATTATAGCAGGTTAGAAAATATAATCATGCAGTAAAGTAAGATACAGGATCTGAAGAAAATACAGTATGTAAACAGAGAAAGAGAACTTTAATAGAAATATCTACTATACATAGAGAACTAACAGTGACTAGTGAGTCAGAGTAAAATATAAACATGTGAATGGCATAGGAGATTCATGACTACAGCTAAGAGAGTGATTCATGACTACAGCTACTTGGATAATATTCACATGTCTATTTCTACTCCCCCATCCCCAATCAATACACAAGGATCTGTTCAAGTTATGTTAAGATTCGTGAAACTTCACATGGCTCATAAAATGAGTGATATGTGAAGGTGATTCATGATGGCTCTGTGAACATGAGAGTACATGTGTCACAAGCGATTCGTGAATCAGAGGAAGCATAGAGATACGTGATGATTCGTGAAACGCACAAAACATGCAGTATCCGATGCTCCTGAGGGGGATAACATCTCATGAAAAGTTCCATATAGTACCAATCCGTGTGACCAACGTGACAGTATCAAGTAAAGTAATTTAAAGCAGGAAAATAATTCTAAACAGGATATGAAATGATCAGAGAATGTACTCGCCTGATATCTGAATGTCCAAGGTAAAGATACTGTCCGAGGAGAGGTGTCTGGCTCCTAATTAGAACAGCACAAGTCACAACATGTCCAGAAGGATAATATAAAGCACTACAATGCATTCTACATGAATCTAGATCAAACTAGGCCAAAGTCAACCCTTGGTCAACTCTGGTCAACTGCACTAGTCAAACTAGGTCAAACTAGGTCATGTCCTAACCCAGCAAGTCTTACTAGGCCTAACCAAGACTATCCTAACAAGCACACATCAATACAAGGCTATACAAGCCAACATACACCCAACTCTATATAGCATGCAATTATTCAATACTCAAATAGGCAAGAATTCACATTGGATATACACTAGGTAATCTATTACTTTAAGCTATATATGTCTACACATATATACACATGCATATATTGGTATTCAACATTAGGTCTATAATCATGGCATTTCAAATGGTTATATAAACTTATATATTACAACACAATATGCTAACATATATATAATATACATACATAGCTAAGTTAACTATATTCATAAATACTTATTTAAGAGGCTATGTGTGTGTATGTGAACATGGCAAAGGGGCAAGTGAGGGTTAAATGGGCATACATAGTGTATACATATCAAAGAGTGTCAAAGTGTAAGTGAACAAAGTGTCAAGTGTGATAGTGTCAACATAGTGTAAGGGGTACATGAGGTAATATAGAATTTGTGTTAACATAGAACATTACATCTCATTAACTTGTATATTGCATACATTACATCTATTATTATATTACATTCATGCTTGCATTCATTCATCATTCATTTATTCTCTTGCACTACTATATACACCATACATTACATACTATGGAACCTACATATTCATTACAAGCCATACTTATACATGCTTACATTAGATATGATACTTACACCTCATACATCATTTATTTAAACATTTACTCATGCTTGCATTCTCTATTTAATTACATAATGTATATATATTAACATGGGTTAAAATCAAATAGAACATTATATTACACACAAGGGTGCACAAAATGCATATGCCGAATAGTAACTCCTACTAATAATCAATACTGTACCATTTCAACATGAATTAAAATCTAGGATTAAATTATGTTATAGATCTATGTGTGTTAGCTTTCCGAAACTTCAAACGGATCGCGTTTTCGTTTTCGGAAACTCCCGGAATCGCGAAAACACCGAGAACGTGTTTATCTTTCGTACAACTGACACTCAAATAATTCTCCAGAAAGTTACAGAAAGAATTAGGCCTATTAATACATGTTTTTGGAAAGCTAACTTCAATACGCTTCTTTTAAAAAAAACGGAAGATTAAACCGAGCTTTGAGATAGAAGTTATGACATTTCTAAATTAGGGCTGAAATTAAAAACGTGGATAAAAATCATGACGGATTTGGCTAGTTTGAGATAAAAGAACACAAGTATATAACATAATATATCAAGAACTCACTCTCTACACTAATATATATATATATATATATATATATATATATATATATATATATATATATATATATATATATATATATGAGACACTATAGAACACATCTCCAATACAAAAATATGAGATTAAACATGTAATAATTCATTCATACATAACAACAACACATAGTGTGTCCAAATTTGGGATTTTCCCACATGGACACAACCACAACACAAAGGACACTCCTATGACCTCCAAATGGACACGAAATGGACACAAATGGAGATACAACTATGGGGGTCATTCCTATGGGTTCAAAATAGACCTATATGCATGAGGAAATGAAAAGGAGAAGGGATTTATACCTTCCGGTAGATCGAATCGAAGAAAAGCCTTCCCGGAGCGACATCGACACGTAGAGATTCCAAAAGGACACGAACGAGCTCCGAATCCTCCCAAACTTGGGTAGCTTCCTCCTTGGCTAGAATGGAGAAGGAAAGAAGAAGATTTGGTGGCGAAATAGAAGGATTTGGTGGAGAAATTGCTAGGGATTGCTCTCTAGGAATTTGGGAAAGAACAAGAGAGAGAGTGTGGATGAGAATAATGAAATGAACTTGAGCCTATCCTCTCCCAAAGTGGCTGGCCATATGGGGCTATTTGTCCTATTATGGTAAGGTCCAAAATGCCCCCACTAACCTATTCTATGAGTATTAGGAAAGGGCTAATTGGTTGGGGCTAAATTAGTCATTCTAAAGTCTTTAATCACACTAACCTTATCCATAATAATTAGTCTAACCTCTAACTAAAATATTTCTATCATGTGGACTAAATTTAATATCATGTGGGCCATGCCTAACTAGGGTGTGGGTCCCACTAGAGTCAAACTACCCCCGGGTCCCCGTTTCAAGTCGGATTGAGTTAAAATTCGAACCCGACTCAAATAACTCCAAAACAATATCATAAATAATAAAATAATATCAAAATAATTCAAAGAGGTCAAATACAAAAATATCCTTAGGCCAAAAATGACATTAAAATATCATAATCACATGGTTAGGCTCTAGGTCAAACAGTCTTTAGGGTTTCACTAGCAAAACATCAGAACCACAAGTCATTAATTTAAATAATTTTAAAATAATTTAAAATCACCAAAAATTATATCATGAATTAAATATCATTATTAAAATAATTATAAACACGAAATTTTAATATTACCCTCATTTGGAAAAACTGGGTGCTACAACTCTACCCACCTTAGAAAAATTTTGTCCTCGAAATTTAAGATCGATATCCTTCTAGAGCCTCTAACCTACCCAATATCTAAGGTAACACTTCCTAACACTGGAATAATAAACGGACATCTAAAAAGTGTCAATCTAGGAATACCTCCAATACTGCTCTGCTGTACGGCGGTAATGGAACTTCAATAAAATATGGACTGGAACCTATATCCAAGGGACTTGACCTATTTTAAAGTGGTCTTAACTAAGGATGAAAAGGAACTGATCATAGGCTATAGGTATGCTCAAACTATTATCTTCCTATTAACCATCTATTAATACATTCTATTACCATAGGAACGATGCATTACTAAGACATATAGGCTCCTATCTCTCATAACACATTTATACTCACCAAAAGACTAGTACATCCTATCAAGGCTGATACTATAATCTCTCATAAATCTCATAAGCTACATGTTTAGAGACACACACCCCCACATCAAGGACTAACCTATATATATCTACAACTGATACTAATAGGGGTGACGTCCCTATTTCCCAACAATCAAGGTCTAAATTTTTTTTTTCTAAATCATACAATTTAAAGGAATAGTATACAAGGTCAGGGCATACCGTAGCAGTTGGAAGTCTCACCTAGGTGCACTAATCATTCTAGGTCAAAACAGTACTATGGTATCAACACACAAACAATCTAGGGTGTCCTAATTGGGAAGGTAAGGGAACAACAATCATCAAGGTTGTAGGGCTGTCTACCATCCTATATAAAAATTGGTCATTAACAAGCAACTAAGAAATTATTAAAAGGTTACTATTCCATAAAATGGCAAAAATTGAAAATTTAGGCACAACAAATCACAATTAGATTTTTGTCTTGACACGATCTAAGTTGATCAATTTCGGGATAAAACGAGATTTGGGCAAGAAGGAAAATCAATGAAATCAAAGTATGAGCACGAGCATTCAATGATGGAGGTTCAGGTCATGATTTAATTTAATTCGACTGAGTACGAATACGAGGTTCATAGGCGATGAAAAGATTTCAAGGAGAATTGTCAAGGCTGTCGCGAATGAGACTTTTAGGGTCAAGTTTAACTATGTCTCCATTCTTGTAGATTGATACATGAAAAAGCGAACCAAAGTGCAATAGGTTGATCAGACCATCATGTACCGGTTCTGATTAGACAATATGTTAGTGGGTGGCCACCCAATAAAATATGTTATGACCAAGCTCGAAAATAGATAAGCTTGCAAAACTAAGGCTAATTTAGCAGCACAAGATATAAGGGTGGTAATGATGAAAGGAATTACATAGTCCAAGTTTCTTAACCAACGGGTCATGTAATCAGATAAGGTACAGGGTTAAGCATCTAAGGAAACAAGCAGAACACCATCACATGTCGAGTCGAAAGAATTGAGTCAAGGCTGGATTTCTAATTGAAATAAGAAGAAATTTAGTATAATGGTAGATGTTATAGTTTAGCCAGTTGACCAGAAAATCATATCAAGAAAATAGAGTACAAGAAGACGGGTTTTAGTGGGACATGATATACCTACACGAAGGTGAGCTCGTCTAGGTCTTGCATATAAGATTTGTTGGAGGGTAACAGCTGGTATTACATTCCGAATATCAAAGTCACGATAAGGAACGTCAATGATCTCAATTAGAAAGTGGGAGTTCAAGAGGTGGTAATTAATGTACAAAAATAATGAAGATCGAGTTAGTCATCTGCTTCTGATACTCTTAAGTTCATCTGGTCATAACTTGCCAATCATATCTTTACCTCACCAGTCTCCATATGAAAATTTAACCTTTACTTAAACCCTTACCATGACTACCGTAGGCAATTCCCAATTTTCAAACATCACTCTTGAAGCACAACCCTCACATTTAGGAATCAACATTAACCATTTATTTAAATTTTCAAGTTCTTTCACCTTGTCTTAAATTTGACCCAAAACCTCTAAATCCCGTTTACGAATTTCTTGAACTTGTTCAAATTGTTCTCCTCGTATTATTTAATTTAAATCTCTAGGCCTTACAAAACTTATCTTCCATCATAAAATCAACTTCCGTATTTTTTTCGACATACACCCTTGAATATTATTCTCCTATAAATATTTCACAACAATCTCTAAACTTCCATAACTTTGTGTTCTCTCTATCCCTAGTCATTTCCTCGCAACATCTTGTTTAATATCCTTATTAAATACAATTAACTTCTCTTTTCCATTACTAACCTTCTACATAGCCTCAGAGTAAAAGTTTTTTCTAGAATCAATAACCAAGATTTTCTAAGTTCTCAAAACTAGGTTGACCTCTGATATCCTCATTAGTTTTTAATACACCTATAAACTATCTCATAACCCCAAAATTTCTCTAAATGTAATTGTTTCCAGATTGGCAGTATACATCTCTTTATTCTATTCGAGACCTTTACCACATTTCTATCTCAAGTTTCCATATGGAACACTCCACATTTGATTTCCTTTAGATCATCATAAAATAACCAGTTACGTCTTCTCTGAGCTACATAATTTACGTCACTTCCTTAGCCTTTTCCATGCAAAAGATACGAAGATTCAAGGGTTTCGAAGTACATCTGGTAGGGACGACAAGATATGGGTAATTAATGTAATGAGACAGAGTTTAAGATAAGAGGTAAATAAGAATGCAAGGGAATAATGGCGAGAAAGAATAATGGAGATATGTTCCTTCTCATCGGTTCAAACGAGAGGAATCCATCAAGCTTAAATTCAATAGCAAGGAATGAGGGTGAATCCAAACAAGAGGAAAAAGGAATTCCAATTGAAGTTCAAAATGAGTTTCTCAGGGGTCGTCCCAAAAATCTCTCAAAGAATCCTAAGTGTGATTGAGTACCTTGGATTTGAAAATATTAATCTAAATACAAAATTAAATCAACAACTACAAAATTTTATCAAAATCATCAACTAATACCAGGATTCAAAGTTCTACAATGAATCCACAAAATCAAATTCAAATCAAAGAAAAAGGTGAATCAAAACAAGGAAAAGGAGTTTAAATCGGAATTCAAAATGAGATTCTCAAGGGTCATCCCAGGAATCTCTCAAGGAATCCTAACAGTGATTGAGTATCCTCTCATCCTAACATCTTAATTTATATATCCTATAGCAGGTTCGTAGTAGTATAACTAAGTCGTTGCGCTACTACGAAATCGCACTAATGCGAATCTCGACCTGCATGGGCCACCACTAAAAATGTGTCACGACCCGCACCCTAGAGTTAGGGCACGAGAACGTAACAACGCCCAGCCTACGCCGCAGTGTCGGCGGTAGAACGCTGTCCTAGGTCTCAATGCATCTAACAGTATAAGACTAAACAGTTTATACTCCCTGAATGGGGGTGACATAGCAGAATGTAAACTCAATCACATCTAAGGTAGAGCATAAAGGAAGATAGATAAAACATGAAATCGAAAAGAGGTACAACAGATAGAAGTCTAAGTGTCTAAGATACAAACTCAGAATATATCTCAAAACTCAAATACAGTAATCCATAAATACAACTCAAGATGACTGAAAATAAACTATAAGCAAAAACCCTAGCTATCTATGCAACCTCTACTGTCTCCTCTAGGCTAGCAGGCAACTTCCAGGCTATCTGTAAAATTTATCAACGGGTCCAGTCAGGACTGGAGCGAGCACAGTACATCTCAACAGATCATAGCAGGTTAGAAAATATAATCATGCAGTAAAGTAAGATACAGGATCTGAAGGAAATACAGTATGTAAACAGAGAAAGAGAACTGTAATAGAAATATCTACTATACATAGAGAACTAACAGTGACTAGTGAGTCAGAGTAAAATATAAACATATGAATGGCATAGGAGATTCATGACTACAGCTAAGAGAGTGATTCATGACTACAGCTACTTGGATAATATTCACATGTCTATTTCTACTCCCCCATCCCCAATCAATACACAAGGATCTGTTCAAGTTATGTTAAGATTCGTGAAACTTCACATGGCTCATAAAATGAGTGATACGTGAAGGTGATTCATGATGGCTCTGTGAACATGAGAGTACATGTGTCACAAGCGATTCGTGAATCAGAGGAAGCATAGAGATACGTGATGATTCGTGAAACGCACAAAACATGCAGTATCCGATGCTCCTGAGGGGGATAACATCTCATGAAAAGTTCCATATAGTACCAATCCGTGTGACCAACGTGACAGTATCAAGTAAAGTAATTTAAAGCAGGAAAATAATTCTAAACAGGATATGAAATGATCAGAGAATGTACTCGCCTGATATCTGAATGTCCAAGGTAAAGATACTGTCCGAGGAGAGGTGTCTGGCTCCTAATTAGAACAGCACAAGTCACAACATGTCCAGAAGGGTAATATAAAGCACTACAATGCATTCTACATGAATCTAGATCAAACTAGGCCAAAGTCAACCCTTGGTCAACTCTGGTCAACTGCACTAGTCAAACTAGGTCAAACTAGGTCATGTCCTAACCCAGCAAGTCTTACTAGGCCTAACCAAGACTATCCTAGCAAGCACACATCAATACAAGGCTATACAAGCCAACATACACCAAACTCTATATAGCATGCAATTATTCAATACTCAAATAGGCAAGGATTCACATTGGATATACACTAGGTAATCTATTACTTTAAGCTATATATGTCTACACATATATACACATGCATATATTGGTATTCAACATTAGGTCTATAATCATGGCATTTCAAATGGTTATATAAACTTATATATTACAACACAATATGCTAATATATATATATAATATACATACATAGCTAAGTTAACTATATTCATAAATACTTATTTAAGAGGCTATGTGTGTGTATGTGAACATGGCAAAGGGACAAGTGAGGGTTAAATGGGCATACATAGTGTATACATATCAAAGAGTGTCAAAGTGTAAGTGAACAAAGTGTCAAGTGTGATAGTGTCAACGTAGTGTAAGGGGGTACATGAGGTAATATAGGATTTGTGTTAACATAGAACAATACATCTCATTAACTTGTATATTGCATACATTACATCTATTATTACATTACATTCATGCTTGCATTCATTCATCATTCTTTTATTCTCTTGCACTACTATATACACCATACATTAGATACTATGGAACCTACATATTCATTACAAGCCATACTTATACATGCTTACATTAGATAGGATACTTACACCTCATATATCATTTATTTAAACATTTACTCATGCTTGCATTCTCTATTTAATTACATAATGTATATATATTAACATGGGTTAAAATCAAATAGAATATTATATTACACACAAGGGTGCACAAAATGCATATGTCGAATAGTAACTCCTACTAATAATCAATACTGTACCATCTCAACATGAATTAAAATCTAGGATTAAATTATGTTATAGATCTATGTGTTAGCTTTCCGAAACTTCAAACGGATCGCGTTTTCGTTTCCGGAAACTCCCGGAATCGCGAAAACACCGAGAACGTGTTTGTCTTTCGTACAGCTGACACTCAAATAATTCTCCAGAAAGTTACAAAAAGAATTAGGCCTATTAATACATGTTTTTGGAAAGCTAACTTCAATACGCTTCTATTAAAAAAACGGGAGAATAAACCGAGCTTTGAAATAGAAGTTATGACATTTCTAAGTTAGGGCTGAAATTAAAAACGTGGATAAAAATCATGACGGATTTGGGTAGTTCCTATTGGTTCAAATTTGGGATTTTCCCACATGGACACAACCACAACACAAAGGACACTCCTATGACCTCCAAATGGACACGAAATGGTCACAAATGGAGATACAACCATGGGGGTCATTCCTATGGGTTCAAAATAGACCTATATGCACGAGGAAATGAAAAGGAGAAGGGATTTATACCTCCCGGTAGATCGAATCGAAGAAAAGCCTTCCCGGAGCGACACCGACACGTAGAGATTCCAAAAGGACACGAACGAGCTCCGAATCCTCCCAAACTTGGGTAGCTTCCTCCTTGGCGCTTCCTCCTTGGCTAGAATGGAGAAGGAAAGAAGAAGATTTGGTGGCGAAATGGAAGGATTTGGTGGAGAAATTGCTAGGGATTGCTCTCTAGGAATTTGGGGAAGAACAAGAGAGAGAGTGTGGATGAGAATAATGAAATGAACTTGAGCCTATCCTCTCCCAAAGTGGCTGGCCATATGGGGCTATTTGTCCTATTATGGTAAGGTCCAAAATGCCCCCACTAACCTATTCTATGAGTATTAGGAAAGGGCTAATTGGTTGGGGCTAAATTAGTCATTCTAAAGTCTCTAATCACACTAACCTTATCCATAATAATTAGTCCTCTAACTAAAATATTTTTATCATGTGGACTAAATTTAATATCATGTGGGCCATGCCTAACTAGTGTGTGGGTCCCACTGGAGTCAAACTACCTCCGGGTCCCCGTTTCAAGTCGGATTGGGTTGAAATTCGAACCCGACTCAAATAACCCCAAAACAATATCATAAATAATAAAATAATTTCAAAATAATTCAAAGAGATCAAATGCAAAAATATCCTTAGGCCAAAAATGACATTAAAATATCATAATCACATGGTTAGGCTCTAGGTCAAATAGTCTCTAGGGTTTCACTAGCAAAACGTCAAAAACACAAGTCATTGATTTAAATAATTTTAAAATAATTTAAAATTACCAAAAATTATATCATGAATTAAATATCATTATTAAAATAATTATAAACACAAAATTTTAAAATTACCCTTATTTGGGAAAACTGGGTGCTACACGTATCGATTTATTCGAATCATTGTCCTCGCTGGGACGTGATGCCGTACGAGTAAGGAGTTGCACTCGTACAAGGTAAGATGACAAGTTCTCAAATGGTTATCTTTGATTTGATATTAGCAACAGAAGAAAACAGAGTATACGAAACAATTCTCTTTATTGATGAATGAACTGAGATTACAAAGGCTTTCAATAGCCCAATTGAATTTGCCAGATTGGCTACAACACTCGAGTTCTTTCTTGTCCATAAAGGATTTTACCGTTCCATACATCATGCCTTCTATATCTCGGCAACATCAATCCTGTTGCAAGTCCGAGCGTCAATGCGATCGCACGCTTCAAACGCTGTGGCATTCCATGCCTCAGTGTGATCAAGCAAAGCTCCACCGCGAGCATACCTTTCCCTGAATCTGTGAACAATCTAGTAGGGGATTAGTACTTCCGTCCTCGCTGTACTGATCAAGACCCACTTAACTAAACCGATATTTAGTAATGTATTGATTCATGCAACATACAATTGACTTATCTTTCTATGTTCTCCTTAGGATCTGTTTTATGGCATATTCGAAAGTAGTAAAACATGTTATCATGGCAAGCATATTATTTTTGATTTGCATAAGTAAGCAGGCAACCAATAGCAAACTCGTATTATTTCGTGACTTCTTACCAACACTGACGCACTCGCCCTTGCACCGACGCAAGATGAATATACCTCATTCCTTCCTTATCATGATATAAGTGCTCCGTGCAGGATATCTATGTTCCTGCACTTTCGACCCACTGTTCCTTAACTATATGAAGGTCATTGGCGTATTCGTGCCGGAATGGACTACATTGATTCTCCTTTCTCAAATTGGATAACCCGGTGTCCTTTCCGTACGAGTTTACTAGCCCAATATCCGAAGGACGCCGAACTTGCCATCAATTATGGCTTATTATATCAGTAGCAGATCGCAAGTCATGTCCAAAAGATGTGCATCAACAATGATTTACGTTCCTCCTAGGCCGAACGGTCCTGGTGCCCCAGCATTTAACTCGTTCGAGGGAATATCTCACCAAACTCGTGCACATGCAATATCTCAAGTCCATTAGACCATGCAACGCACGTCTTATTTTCATACAACCAAGCAATTTGCTTATCTCTATTTCCATTGGCACAATGCCCCAACTCAATGTTCATCAACGAACGTCCCGAAGGCCATAAAGATTTCGAAGGTACCATGCCACATTCGACAGTTCCGTCACATTCATGCCACAACTGTTCTCTTCGTAATGAAGCCATCTTTTATGATTCTTGTGCACGTACGCATGCTTTAACACAATTGTTCTCTATTCTTCGAGTCGTGCATGCGATGCATGGTTCAATATCGTATTTCCATGTTCTATGCCTTAGTGTTCAACGTTCATGGCCCGTGCTCTAGGGCACTCTCCTCAATTATCTTTCAATGTGCTAGCCTTCTAACTTGTGCGTGGGGGCACGAATGACTTGTGCACTGAGGCACTCGTCGATACAGTTATCCCATGTTCTTATGGCTTGCGCACCGAGGCGCTCACCTTTACGATATTTAATGTTCAATAGCGACTCGTACATTTGATGTACGTTTTATTTCAATTGTTCTATCTAGTGTTCGACACGCACTATGTTCATCTCTCGATCGAGCCACACCTGTGGACTCGATAGGTTAACTTAGCATACAACGATATATTTTACTTAGACATGAAGGAGTAGGAAAGAGAAGTCAAGTCCCCCCAACTTAAGCTGATATGCCTTGTCATTTCGCTGAGCCGATGAGGCTCGATTTCATATCTTTGTTGTACGTCCAACTCTTCTGACTTAGCCATTCGAGCACTTCATGCTTCATTGAATTATACGACCGATTTGGCTTACCGAGCCTATGCCTCAGTCCGTTACGAGGCGTGATTTGGTTTTGCGAACCCCGTTGTAAATAAGGCAAAATGCCGACCTCTTATATTTTAGCGTAAACGTATAGCCTGCACACGAAACCAACTAAAATCAATACTTGTCCGAATCGGACTAATGCCTTACGTCGATTTGATTTCTTAGAATCTTCGAACCGACTCAATACTTTCTTTCGGGCCAACTTAACACTTGCGTTAATCTTACTAGATGCATTCTTCGGGTCAACGTAACTCTTTGCATCGATCCGACTCGATGTATTTCTCGGGACAAGGTAACTCTTGTATCGATTCACATCGATACTTAATCGGGTCAACGTGACTCTTCGAGTCAACGACTCAGCATAATGCACCGTACGAAGTGGGATATTACAATGGTCTCCAGCCGGTCACACATTGGATTAATATTTCAAATTCACTATTGCATTGATTGTCTTGTTCATTGTTTCAGTTCTTGTACTATTGTTTCATACTGCATGTTAGTCCATATGATTACTTGTGCATTTCAGATTACTCTGTATAGTATTTCTTGTCAGGGTTGTACTGTGCTTATTTTCTGACTGGATACGTTGTAGGTGAGACTGATGAGGACTTCTACTCTAGCTATGGACCACTGTAGAGGAAAATAGATGCTGGAGCAGATGTTGTTCAAGAGTAGATACTTGGATTTAGATATCGAAACCCTTTGTATAGATGTACATTTTTGTCTTAATGATGATGTAGTACCATTGATGTAGCTGGATGACTGTATTAATAATTGCTTATGGTTGCTTTACTTTTACCGAATTTGTTTCCGGATATCTACTGTAAAGATGTACGACAAAGCATAGTGATATCTGTGATGGTCGTGGTGATTTGTGGTCTGGGTACGAGTTCTAGAAGCTGTGATGAGTATGATTGATCTTATTCACTTGATGATTTATGAGGTTTATACAGCTTACTATGCTGTGTCTACAACGTAGGCTGGACATGTCTGACTCGTATCTGATTATTTGGGAGCAGGTCGTAACATGTTTTTAGTGGTAGCCTATGCAGGTCTCATCCTAATAGTACTTAGGCCTTAGAGTACCATTGGGAACCTGTTAGACTAAGAAAATCTCATTACAGCATAGGCTAATGATGTTATTGTCATAGCTAGTGTTACTCACTTATAACTTATTAATAATTCCAGGCAACATAAAATTTGGATAATTGACTCTATTTATCCATTTAGGATGGTTCAAACACAGAAAACCGGGGCTAATGAGCCCTTTGCACCCGAGATGCTAGAGC
The DNA here is from genome assembly GCA_029216955.1 of Iris pallida. NCBI lineage: Eukaryota > Viridiplantae > Streptophyta > Magnoliopsida > Asparagales > Iridaceae > Iris > Iris pallida. Next base: position 973,371 of record JANAVB010041420.1, read on the forward strand.
TTCCACCGCCTCCTCCGCTTCCTCAGACGATCACCATTGACAACACTTAACTGATGGAGATTTTCCAGAAGTTCATCGATGCTCAGAGTGATCAGGCCACTCAGTTCAAAGCCACAGTTACAGATGAACTCAGATCCAGGGAGGCTCCACCCGTACCACCAGTGAGGTAGGGGACTGGTAGAGATTTCAAGAATCTCAAGCCCATGGACTTCTATGACACCGAGGGCATTCTCTATGCTGACGAGTGGCTAGAGAACGCAGAGAGGCTACTTCAGATTGCCCGAGTTACGGAGGACCTACAGGTTGAGGCAGCCAGCATGCAGCTATATGATGTTGCTAGAGCATGGTTTAGAGAGGAACCCCAGCTAGCCGCTCCTTGACTTCTCTGGGAAGATTTTAAGAGTCTGTTCAAGGAGAAGTTTATTCGGAGGTTGCCCAAGATGAGCTCGAGAGCCAGTTCGAGTCACTACAGTAGGGCAGGATGACCGTGGACGAGTACACTTCAGAGTTCAGCAGACTCAGCCGCTTTGTAGAGAACTTAGTGAGCACCCCGTAGGAGAGAGCCCGAAGGTTCAAGAAGGACATGCTCGAGAGATTTGTCAGGCGATTACCACTAGCAGGGTGACGACCTATGCGGGCATTCTCAAAGTTGCCCAGGGAGTCGAGAAGGACATGGACCCAAGGATCAAGAAAGACATAAATGTTGGCACCAGTAGCTACCAGGGTCTTCCGAGGCGAGGCCACCTCGGCATCCAGCACTCCAGCAGCAGCAGCATTTTCCTATCCGAGCTCCAGCATCACCAATACAGCGAAGACAGATTCTGACTCACCTTTCTTGTGTGTTCTGTAAGAGAACGGGACACCATGTTGACGAGTGCCGCAAGAGATTGGGATACTATTTAGTTTGTGGATCTGCTACCCACCAGGTGAGGGACTGGCCTAGAATGTTTACTCGCTAGGGACCATCATCATGACCTCCGTAGAGGGACCCACCTCTTCAGACTCAGAAGCAGTATGGAGCAACGTCGCAGGAACGGGCCTACCTCATGACAGCTGAAGAAGTTGAGGCGATTCCAGTTTCGGATGAATACTGAAGACCGAAAGCTTCCTTTAGATTTTTCCTTAGCATCTAGACTTTCCTAAAACTTGTTTGTTTCCTGGTTGAGATTTGTTTCTGTAGTCTCTTTGCATTCCTATTTGTTTCTTAGTACCTAATAACTCCTTGTTTAGGAGACCTATCATCAATGACTAATATTTCTAGTCCTCTTAAATAAACCATTTTGAATTTCTTTGTTATTCCAAATTGACTTTCTTTGGACCAATTTAAGGTATTCTCTTTTAGAACCATAGAGTTGTAGACTAGTTTTCTAGTGACCATAAGGAATAATTTTTCCCAAAATAATTCTAGTATAATTCAATGTGTTTTCCTAAGATACTTTTGAGAGCCTTATTTAGTTCTTCAGGCCAGTTGAACCATTTCTCATGCCAGTAATCAATCAATGATTCTCAAGAGTTGATACCCACAGAACAGATACCTGCATCCCTTTCTATAATGATTAATTTGGGAACTTGTTTTAATTCTCTAAAACTTCTTTATAATCTCTATGGATAAGGTTGAGAGACTATCCGATGACCTACTATTACAGGACAGTTGCGTACTGCAACCATTTATTTGGATTATGAAAATTGTGGGTTCACTGCAGCCAGCTGCGTACTGGCGAGGCATGAACTCTAAGTTAAAATAATTTCAGGTTTTCATAGGCTTTCGGATATTTTTGAGACTATGTCTGTTTGCAAGAAAAAAGTTTTCCGAAGAAAACTGAAGTACAAACTAAGAAAGAAAAGAAATGATTCTGGGGAAGTACAACTGTAGGAATCTGATAAAAAGACGATCACTTTATCCTTTGGACGATATGATGTTAGAGAAGAAACGCCTTCAAGCTTGCTGTCGTAGAGACAAGAGTTCCGACTTCAGAGTCTATGATCTTTGTTGTGTCTTAAAAAAAGATTCTGAACTCTATTTATAGCATCCTGGAATAACTGTTAAGCAGTTATTCTGATTGGCGCATGACACTGATTGTCGCACCATCACCCATTGCACGAACGGTTGGCTTAACTGCTTTTGACACGTGGCATTCTATGAGAGAGATGCGCTTGGTTGTGGGCATCATTGCATGAACGTTCTTCGAGATTAGTGGCATGTGCGCCACGTTATCTTGCTCCTGGATGATGATTGATCAATTGGCGCCAGCTGATAAACGGCGCACGCTCTGCGCCATATGTGGTAAAGCGCAAGGCATTTCAAACTGTGAAGCACTGATTACTTTACGCAAACTCTGCATGGCGCACAGTAAATGACAAAATATAATAATGAGAATCTGACATATCCTCCTTGAGCACCGCGCGCTCGGGATTCGAAGATATTTTCTTCGTTAGAAGTGCTGTCAGTCTTAATTGCAGATGTTCAGCTTCTCGAGGAAGGTTTAGCACGTGGCCACCAGCGCCATATGAAGTTAGGCGCCATCTAATCTGATGTGCCATCTGATCACAGCGCTATCTGGCAAATATACTCTAGCGCTATCTATGAGTAACGCATAGTAATGTTTTGATAAATTTTGAGCTTCTACAAGACCCCTTTCAAAGTTTTCAAATTTTAATTTTTTTTTTTGAAATTTGAGATACTTTGAGTAATAAGCGATCTCGCGCGTTTAGCGCACCACAAAATCTCAACCAATCGTTTTATGCGCGATTCGCGCGACTGTTACACTTTTAATCTTGGCTATAAATAGCTCGCGAAATGGAGAGAGAAAATTCTTCTCAAAATTTCCTTAGCTCTCAAACCCTTTGTCTTCTTCCTCATAAATTCTTCAAAGCTTTCCGATCAATGGCGCCCAAGAGAACCGCCGCCGAGAAAGGAAAGAAAGTGGCCGGAGCCACCTCGCGCGTGCCAGAGCTAAGAGTACGGCAGCACGTGGCGCCGTTGGCGAGAGGCGAGGAGGCCAATTCCTCACTTGAAGGTAAGAAAACCCATCGGGGAAGATGAACAGCAAGCTCGCGCCATTCGTGATCAAAGCCAACGTCGACCGCCTCTTTCAGAGTGTTGGTCGGCGCTTGTGCTATTTCCAAAATATGCCACCACTTTCAGAGTGTTGGCTTAAATCAGATCAAACACAAAATGGCACCATGTGCTATTTGTTATGATTTGAGAACGGTGCGCGAATCATCATAATGCGCGAATCATAAAAACATACATAATGCATGCACAATCCATGAGAAAAATTGAGAACTGTCATATTTGTCTGCGCAAACTGAGGACTGTCATATTTGTCTGTGCAAACTGAGGACTGCCTCTTCATCATGCTCTACGCCATTCATGATTGGTGCAGAATTTTAAGAGTCCTTAATTAGTTTATATAAGAAAAATCTTTTTAAAATTCTAACCCTTCGTCTTCTTTGGCAGTTGATCTGAGGAAAGACCCCAATGCTAAAGTGCTAGCCTCAGCTTTTCGAGTGCCAGAATACCAAGAAGATCTATCTCATGTCACTTTCTCGCAGTATGACGGGCCAACACCTAGACGAACTCTTTTGGAAAACCAAGATGATAGGGCTCTGCTATGCTTGATGAATGGCACCCATTTTCTGACTACTGATGAGGCTCCTCACAAGAAGCTGGCTTTTCTCTTCGGAGAAGCAATAGACTCAGACTCTCAACCAAAGTCGAAGAAAGAGCGTCGAGCTTTCTTAAGGGGGAACACACTGGTATATCTCCATTAGATGACGAGGAACTTATCCCTGTCTCGGTATGCTCACGCTAACTCCCCAAGGAAGATGTCATGGGATCTGACTCCCTTCCAACAAGCTAGGATTGGAAGAATATGTCATAGGCGTGGGGATTACGGCAGAGACATGTTCTTTTGTTCTTCTGAGCAATATAGCACGCATTTGAGGGTCTGAGGCCAAGTTGCATACCGTTTGACGATGCAGCTGTGATGTTACCTGTCACAATACCTTTCTTCGCCAATATGTATGCTGCGTCTGAAGGAGAATGTCCTCGAAACGCCACTATGAGGCTGACAGGTTTAATGCACTCGGAGATTGTTCGTTGGAACCGACTCTCTGTGTGGGCTCTGAACAATTTCTGTGAGAAGCTGCAAGAGCTAGATCTTTACGAAGTTGTTCTAACCACTTTATGTGGGATCCAGAAAAACTCTAATATGTTTCTGGCTTTAGCGGAGAAGTACAACAGCAGTACTGACACCTTTGCCACTCCTCACAGGGAGATGAGCTTTTCTCTTCATGATATGAAATTTCTTTCTCATTTGCCAGTAGGAGAGAACCCCTATGAAGAGTATGTTCCGACAGAAGATGAGATGGAGGCTTTAGCCAGAAAGAACTATCAAATGGTAGCAGTCTTCGATGAATTGCTGTGTCACTTCATGATCTGTACTCATTTCTACTATAGCAAGCCCCTCGGGACGTGTTATTTGTCCAAATGGTTATTATACCTTTTCTTAGGTCATGCCCAAGAGAACAAGGTACAACAGCATCTTAATTGCGAGCCTCGCTCCTTTGTGCCGCTTGATGCTCCAACCATTTTACTGTTGATGGAGGAATCTGGCCGCTTCAATACAGAGTTGGTCGAAGACTAGCGTGATTATGTTGTCGATACCCCTGTCGAGAGCTACATAAGACATGCTCTTCGGATGAAAACATGTGGTGTAATCTCTATTCAAAATAGTGGATTAATAGCGGACAAGAGTTCTCGCGACTGAACTAGTCCTCTCAGAGGGAAAACAGTATAAACCTCGGTGTTTGCATTTGCTCTTCTCAACTTATTTACTTTAAGCATTTACTTATATACTGCTTGCTTTATATATTGTTTGATTACTGCCATAAATATTTTTAAGTGTGATTATTATTTCGCTGCACACACGTACTATATTCACCCCCTTTAGAGGTGCTCCATCGTTCCTACAATTGGTATCAGAGCTGGTTCTCTTTATATAGGTATTGTTGATCATACCGATTGATCCTACAGGTTGCGTGGAGGACGCGTGTCTTGAATGGCTTTGACTTATTCGGGGTCAACGTGTAGACCCTTAGAGGTAATAATAAATCCGAGAAATTTGCCACTAGAGACTCCCAAAAAAAACTTGGTGGAATTCATCTTGAGTTGATGCTGGCGCATTAGATCAAAGATAGTTCCTTTAGATGACTTTTGAAATTAATATCGTCGACATAGCACTCGACCGTTTTCAGTAAATGTTCACAGAAAATGGTACTCATGGCCCGCTGGTAGGTAGCACCAGTATTTTGAGACCAAATGGCATGATTGTGTAGCAGTAGACTCCCAGAGGAGTGCGGAAAGATGTATGCTTTTCATATTTGGGATTCATCCTGATTTGATTATATCGGGAGAATCCGTCTATAAAATACATCCTTTCAAACCTACAGGTGTTTTCGATCATGACATCGGTGATTGGAAGAGGGAACTCATCCTTGGGACAAGCTGCATTAAGGTCTCTAAAGTCAATGCAGACTCGGACCTTCCCTATTTTCTTCGAAACTGGGATGACATTAGCTACCCAGTCCGGATGCTGTTCCTTCCTGACAAAGCCGCAAGCGATGAGCTTCTTGACTTTAGCTTCTATGGCGTCCATCATATCAGGTCAGAATCGTCGCTATTTTTATTTGATGGTCTAGCATTTGAGAAAATGTTGAGCTTGTGAGTAGCAATCTGAGGATCTAATCCCAACATATCTTCATAGCTCTAAGCAAATATATCAATGTATTCCCTAATGAGTTGGATTAACTCTTGTTTGTTTACTTTCGGAAGACTTTTGCTGATAAAGATTGGCCTTGGATAAGTTTCGTCTCCGATGTCGATCTGGATTAATTGATCCTCAGTGGGTGGTTCACGTTGTTCGAAGCGAAGCTCCCATTGAGTATCCCTCATTTGTGCCGAAGGCTTTGCTTTATGAGTCTCGGTGAAGTCATTATCGTCCTCTGAGAGTTCAGTTGTTACCATATTGGAAGATAAAGTCACTCGGTGGACGTGCCCTATGCTGGTGTCTGAATCCCATGAAGAAGAGTCAGAAGAATTTGATTGTTTTTCTTTATCAAACTCAAAAATATCTGGGATTGTGGTTGGTGTAGTGTAGCCTAACCCATGTTTTGTCTTGTTATAATATTGCAACAATTTTCTTTTTGGGGCGTGTATACGAATATGAGTTCGTCTACCCTTACCACCGTTGAGGCCGGATTTGAAGTTGTAGCCCATCTTTTGAATGACATTCTTGGATTGTTGACTGTAATGACATAGTTGAATTCGTACGCTATCATCATTTTCAGGGTCGCTATCAAATATAGCCTTTTTGATTCAATCCTTTACTGAAGAGGATATGATGCTCATCTTTCTCCGAGAATGAACTATAAAGAATGAGTTTTGCACTGATTCTAACGATACCTCATTTTGGAAGGGTTGAATTGCCCCTAAGGTAAGAGTTTCAAATTAGTTTAGAATTTCTAAATAATAGTGTGTATAATTATTGACATCAAAATTTATAACAATGTTTTTAACCTTGGCTGAAGATTTGCTAAGGTTAATTACAAGAGGAGGGGAAGTAGGAGACTTGTTATGACGAAGGTCGATAACAAGAGGCTTAGAAGAGGTGAGCTCCATGTGTTCCATCTTTTCAGTAGGAGGAGTCTTGGTAGAAGGAGAGAGATTGATGGTCAACATCTGAGAAGACGAGGGACAAGAATTGCGTCCCTTGACTGGAATAACCAGGACCTCATCTGGACTATCTTTTCGATCTTCTTCGGTGTCCATAGCCATTACCACCTTCATGTATTCTGCTTCGTTCATCTTAGAGTCTGTATAATAAGCCTCGATACCTCGGAAGGGATTGAGATCAGCAACTTCTTTCTTGACTTCTCTGTTGTCATCAACGTATTTAAAGCATTGATGTAGAGTTGATGGCACAATATTATGTTCATGAAAGCATGGTCTTCCTAACAATATGTTGTAGGAGAAGTGATTGTTAATCACATAGAAGATGACTTTTGTACGGAGATTGCCAATTTGGACCTTTAGATGGATATCTCCCAACGGCTCGCATCTTCCAGAATTGAACCCCAAAATAGTCGTGACGGTCGTAGAGAGATTATGGACTGGGATCCTCAGTGCATCCAATAGAGTCTTCGACATAATGCTGATGCTGTAGAAGCATGAAAATTTCAAGACTATCCGCCCACATGAAGATAAGGTTATGCGCCCACTTGATAAATGGGCTATGCGCCCACATGGTCAAAGGGGGCTATGCGCCCACAACATTTTCTCCATGTAGTAAAAACATGCACCCAAGTGTGGGCGCATAGTTTGCTCCCAGCACTATGCGCCCAATGCGGACACAGCACCACGACTCAGTCAACATCCACGATCAGTCGTACACCGAAGCATGCGGCCACGTCAATCTCCACGAGCAGTCATGCATCGAAGCATGCGACCACGTCAACCCCACGATCTACCCACGATCATCCAGTCTTTAAGCACCTACACTCTATGCGCCCAAAGGAAGACTATGCGTCCACAGGAAAATCAGTGTACTTTCTCCCTGTGTGCGCATAATAGTTGTTTCAGTGTAAAACGACTATAAATAGAGGTCATATGCCTCTTCAAAAACACAGAATGGAGAGCATTTCAAAGCCAAATTGCTACTCTTCTTTCCAGTGAGTCGAGATTTAGCAATTTTCTTAGGTTTTCTCCCACTCTTGTCAATCGGAGTGTCAGTGGAGTAAAGGAGCAACTGTCGCTCGATCTCCATCGTTCCATTTCTCAGAATTCTTTTTGTACTCGGGGATTCTCAGTGCAGGATCTCTCAGGTGTACTCGATTTATTGTGCCTTGCACCAAAAAGAAAAGACGGTGCTTCTTCTTCTTTTTTATATGTGTCCACAAAAATGGTGACTCTGCTGTGGAGTACCTTTTCCTCTGACGAAAAGGTGGTGACGCAATCCGATATCGATAAAGTGGGGAGCACTGAGAAGATGTTGATCGTGAAGTTCGATCAACAGGCGTTCGAAGAGATGCTCTCGAGGGACGGCTCTACTCCCTCGAAATCAGTGAAGCGAAACAAGTCTCGCAAGACTTGGCTTCCGAAGGCTCGCGTTGCATATCCTGCTAGTGTCGTAGAAGATATGCAACCAAAGGGGAACTCTGTCACGGGGGCACATAATCCTTCTACAGGAGCTTCCGATGCGAAGAAGGCGCATATCGTTCCGGGCTCTACTAGTCTAGCGACTTCCCTCTTGTGCAATCAACAACAGAGTGTTCAACACTCGAGACTTGGCAAAGAAAAACATTACGATGCCAAGAATTGAAGTGTTCGACGCTCTGGACAAACTCAGCGAGGCTCGTAAATGAAGAAGGCAAAACTGGAAGAAAATAATACTATTTTCCAAAGAATGCGCCCAGAGCTATATGCCTAAGGCAGCATGTGGGCGCATAACTCCTGCCAGAGGACTTATGTCTTCGATAGGCTATGCGCCCAGGGCTATGCGTCTGTCACGCCCCGATCCCGGAGGATCGAAAACTAGCCACTAGGCATGATGTCGTACAAGTCTAGATTGCACTTGTACAAGGCAAAACCATTACAGTTTCTGGTATTTCTCAGAAAACATCGATAGCGCAGCAAAACCAAGCAGATAAATTGAAGTCACACAAGATATTGAAGAAATATATCTCTTTATTGATAATTGTAATGGATTACAAGACTTGCAGCGGAATATAGAGTTTACAACTGATTACAAGACTCTTGAATAGCTAACTGAATGTATACACTTGCCCTTTAGGCTACAACTGAATATACCGACTTCTTTACATTGAACTTGCCAATATGGCTACAATCTCACTGGTACAACTGATTTATAATGTTCTATACATTATTTCTCGTATAGCCGAAGACCTCATCTTGAAAGAAGAGCTTCTACACACCCATCCGAATCATTTATGCCAAGCACTAATCAAACGATTTCTCCCATACGCAAGCACTTGTAATGTTGCCCACAACGTGGGTCAGTACATCATCAATGTACTGGCAAGCGGTGTTGTCCCGACTCACCTAAGAAGACAACACTAAGTAATCATGTTATAGAACATTATTGACAGTGGTCTTTTCCGTTGCCTTAGGGTCGATTTCATATTTATAGCCAACAAGAAGTAAAGCATGCGAATCTCATACACAATATAATTTAAAGCATGCAATTATCACCCTTTGGTGATTCTTACCCCTCGTGTAGCTATCCCTGTTCATTTATAATACTTACTCAGCCTGCACAAGACATTGTTAGAAACAATATCATGATTCAATATACATATCACCGTTAAGGTGATTCTTACCAACAGCCGACATCCTTCCCTGTATTTGAGTAATAACTTACTCTGCCTGCATAAGACATCATTAGCACTGGACCTATCTATATGAAGGTCACTGGCGACACGCCATCTTGGACCATCTTGCAGGCGAATGGCTAACACCGAATGGGGTGCGAATCTATGGGAGGTTTCCGAAACACCGTGCTACTACTTCAGCACCATGGGATTTTGACGTCCTTTCAGTGGGCGGTAGCAAGCCTCCACTGCAAGTCTCGAAATCTCGATGTCAGTACGTCGACACCATCCTTGTTCCCCCTAGGATGAACTGGGTCCGTGGTTGCGGATTACTGTTCTGGGAACTACCTTGTATACAAGTTGTCCATGACCATACAAGTATATGCAACTTATCTATGAGAAAACATATAATGCATGGTAAAGAAAACTAAATGCTCAACCACCATTCTCATTTGTATTGCCATCTTCCCATCTTGCCATCATTCAAGGGTCTTGGCGTAATCAACATTCTACATCGGCACAGGATAATAGAATGTTGTTACCCAATCCCTTTGCCACATCTTTGATACCATACATCTTTCCAACCAACTCAAAGTACACCGCCCAATCTTGTAGGACCTAGCATCTGTATTGCCATCTATGCATCGAGCTAAGGCTCGATATACTCACCGCCCAAGTATTTGGGACTTTGCTTCACCTGTCATGTATTTCATCGCAACATCGTACAAGCATACAATTCATCTAGCAACAACAGTTTACATTTAGGTGATTATTTATCTTTCATTATCTTTTTGAATTCCATTCAAGGTGTTATTGAGCCACTCAGTAAGAAACATAGCATACTATCCTTTTTTTAAGCATGAAGCTAAAGGATCTTCGAAGGGTTCAATACTACTCACATTCATAGGACGATTTTTGCCATGATCGTGTAGCCTTCCAAGCGATCCTTCGTATATTCCCAAGTCCAACAAGGCTTCATCGAATCAACCATCCATCATAAGGCATCTTGTGGGTCGGGGCACTACAATATATACCACTCAGAAAAAGTTTCGTCCACGAAACTTAAAACAAAACACATCACCAAAACTTCAACCGACTTTTATGAAACTTCTCGACTATCGACTTGCACTATTTAATATTTCTCTGCAATCTGTCGATTGATTTCAAGTAATGTACCGTCTCGATACAATATCTCAATTGATTCAACATAGTTTATCATCTTGATCTTTCCTCCGACACTCGTGCAATTCCTTAGCACATGATAATCCTCCCTGTGGCTTCGTTTGAATTCAGCATACCACTTAATTGGAATCATACACATCTTTTAGGCGTCCCAGAAATACATGCACTTCAGCCAAGTTCAGTGATAGAGAAAACGAACGAGCTACGGTATAACTTATTTTCCGAACATCAGTAATTCTTTTCGAGCATCTCGTATAATCCCACTTGTTTATTCAATATCCCAACCAACTAATAACACAATAGATGCTACCAATTCCAACTCGAGAAATTTTTTCACAATCGATCCAAATTTTTCCAAAATATTCCGACTTAGACGTATCAAGTATTCCTTTCAAGTTCATTGTCATTCATGCCACCAAAGTTGATAAATTCTATTGCCACATTTCATTTTGATACCCCGCTTCTCATCGATCAAATCTTATACTCGTCATCATTCGCATCCGTACACTTTGTTTGCAACTCGTAACTTTCTCGATCATGATTCATCCATCAAATTGTACTTCCATTCCACTCTAGTAACATTTTCTCGTATTGATCAAGCCTACATATTATCCTCTCGCATAAGCAACTCTCATATTCTAGCAACATTAATCCCAAGGGTCCTTCCTATTCACATTCGCTCTCGCCGATCTAGGCTACATGCACTATCCAATTCCGTCGTTACACTTATTCTCAATTCTAATCCGATCAATAAAATTATTCCGACTGTCTCAAGGCACTACCATCAATTTATGCAGCTCAATATTGATCAACCAATTTCCAACTAGTTCTAACAATTTTCAGCATTCCAACAAAGGCAACCAAAATTTGAAACCAACATGATCCGTCATCCCATCCAACATTATAACACCGAATTTTCCAATCTCCATTCCATTCCAAAGTTTACCTTCCGACACATCTTACTGTCACAACTCGCACCCTGATTAGGGGCACGAGCACGTGGGTACGTCCAGCCTACGCCGCAAAATCGGCAATAGAACGCTATATAGGTCGTCTACAAAAATAATACTAAACAGTATAAGGGTACCTGTCATCTCCGCACGGAGGAATATATATGGCATAACTCAATCACAAAAAAAAACTAAGATAGATAGTATGGAAAGGAATATTATAGATATGAAAATAGGAAATGAGTTCAACATCCAACACAGTCGAAAAGAAACAAACAACATCACAGAGTCACAAATATATAACTAAAAGCTACTACAGTCTATGACGAAAGCTGGATCGCAGTCTAGGCAAGCCTAACTAAGCTAACTACTCTGGAAGTGCAAAGTCTAGTGGCTCAACTAACAGGCCACAGTCCTGGCCTAAGCCTCCATCTATCTCGACCCCATAGAAGGTCGAGCAGTCTGCCTCAGAAACATCTGTAATATATCAACAGTATCCTGTCAGGAAAATGAGCAAGTACAAACACTAACAGCAGTTCCATATGAATTGACAAATTCTATAAGAGACAGTATAATGAAATACAAGACAAAGATATAGGAAGACTTGGGAGCCATTCGAAAGCCGAGTTACAACCCGTAAACCAAACAATGACCAGGGTTGTAACCCTTCTCCCGAACAGAACCTAGCCTCCAATCAAGGTATAGCATAAGAGCATATAGAACATGTGAAATACAAGACAAAATCAACAGAAAATATGTAATAGGATGTGAGTACTGAATAGGACGACAATATATAGGATGACTTGGGAACTATTCGGAAGCCGAGTTACAACCCTTAAACCAAACAAGGACCGGGGTTCTAACCCTTCTCCCGAACAGAACTTAGCCTCCTATGATAAATAAATATAAAATGTGCCTTGAATTATTAGAGCGTTATGTGATCAGCTTGGGAAATATTACAGGACAGGCTATCCACTTGGCCCGACAATCACATAAAAATTACTGGAAAGGGTCATGCCGGCCAACCTGGATAACAAGCACATGAATAAGATCTCGCTACACCTTACGTGAGGTACGAGCGGCATAAGCACATAAATATAGTGACAGGGTAGCATTGATCATATAGCCCCTAATAATTCTCCATCCCCGAATAATATAATGGATCTGGACATAACACGTCATGACACGGGATTCCCTAAGAGGGTAGCTACTTCCTTTCAGGAATCGGTGTCTAAACAAGTATAGGGAACAAGACAGAAAATGTACCAATATATCAAGAAAATCCAAGAATAACATCTCATGTCATGATCCGACGCTTACTAGTCCGTGAACCATCGGGTCGGAAAATCAAGTAAGATACTACAACTGAAGCGGATATAGCAGATATCAAGACAATAAAAACTATCAGTGAATGTACTCGCCTGTGGTCCTGAGCTGATAAGGTGAACAGATGCTCAGAGTAATCACGGACCTAAAGATGAGATACCATGAGTCCAAACAGGGTTTAATAATGAAATGAAAGCTAATCTAGTCATGATATGCAAGTCTAAGTCAAAACTAGGTCAAACTAAGTCACACCAAGCTAAACTAGGTCATACTAGGTCATACTGAGCCAAACTAGGTCACATTAGGACAACCAAGGTCAAACAAGGTTACATACAGTCAATCCAAGTCAAACTAGGTAAATCTGGGTCAAAGGTTGACTTACAATTGACTTTTGGTCAACTGGTCAACCCTGGTCAACTTTGGTCACAACCATAGGTCAAACTAGGCTAATGTTGACCAACTGTTGACTTTCACTCAACTGGTCAACTCTGGTTTGGTTTCGGTCAATTCTAGTCACTTTAAGGCTAAGTTTGACTTTCTGTTGACTTTCGTTGACTTTTGGTCAAAACGGTCAACCGAGGTCAACTCTAGTCTAAGAGCACTATTTCTGACCATTACCAACCAAGGGAACCAAATTCTAACCATATCTTAAACCTTAAATCATATACCTTATAGTTAGCTAATTACCTTAATTTACCCTTATTACCCTTACCAGGGTAAACCCACTACCAAGTCTCTACCTTAGTTTTTAGACACTTTTCTACCTTAACACGGTATCCTAATACCATGCCCTCGTATCTCGATACCATGCCATGGTATCTTGATACTCTAACTTCTTATCTTAAAGGTACCCTAATACCTTGCTCCTCTCATAGGGTAAATGTCATATACCCTACGATACCTCCTTGGTATCATAAGATAACACAATCTCTAACTCTCATACTAGCCCATAACCAAATCTATAACACTATATATAATCATATTACTCAAAAACCAACCCTCTCATCTATATCTTACCTTCTAATATGAAGACCCTTAACATGAACCATTACCTACTCACATTCTAACTTACCCTTTCATATAAATTAACTCAACTAACACCACTTAAAACATTCACTAACCTGTCACCTACATGGGGGTATATAGTGGTCAAGAGGGGGTGAAATAGAATGGGATATGAATGAGGTAGGGACTATTATGTTAATGGGAAAATGGTATGGACTGTTGGCAAGGTCAACATATTAGACTGAATGTATAAATGAATGGATGAATTGCTTGACTGAATGTATGAATGGATGGAAGAATGAAATGGATGACTGAATGGCTAATTTGTATGTATGAAGGGATGTATGAAATGAAGGGCTGAATTTGAATGGAAGAATGGATACATGGTTGGGTGAATGGATAGGTAAATGTGTGGACTGTTATTGAATGGATTAATAGATAGTTGAATGAGTGGTCGAATGGGTATATGAATTGAATGGAGTGAATGATGAATGAAAGGGTGAATGTGTGATGACTGAATGCATGTATGGATAGATAGATATGTAGTGGGTGGCTGAATGAACATATGTGGCTGATTGGTGAATGGGGAATTATGATTGAATGCATGAATGGTTGATTTGAATGAATGGAGTGATGGATGCATGAATGGAAGGGCTGATATGTATGGGGAATAGGCTGAATTTAATGAATGAATGGATATGAAATGAAGGGCTGAAATGATGGAAGAACTGAAACTGAAATGGGGGCTGATTTAATGAATGGGTAATGGACTGCTTATGGGCTGATTTTGGACTGAAAATGATGAGTGAATGGAAAACTGAAGGGAAGAATGAATGAAAGAATGAAGGGAAGAATGGATGAAAGAATGGATGAAAGAATCGTTGAAAGTGTGATTGGGGGGGACTGATTTAAGACTGCTACTGCTGCTCTATACTGCTGTCCCGAGCAGTGCTAACTGCTCACTGCTGCTACTGCTGCAAGCATGCTGCTGCCTCGACCAGCTGCTACTGTAGCAGCTATTGCTGTGCTGCCTAGTGCCCTGCTTGCCACCCCCTCAACCACCATCCTTTCCACCGCAACTACCACTACAACCACCTCTCAACACCACCACCACAACCACCACACTACTACCACAACTCCCACACACACACCACAACACGAACAACACACACACAAACATAATTATTAAGATACATACATTATATAGACACACACACCACAAGATATATATATATATATATATATATATATATATATATATATATATATATATATATATAATATGACACTCAAAATATATATATAAAGAGACACACACAAATTAAAAAGAAAATGAATATGATACATTAAGATACTAACATAGATACATCAAGAACAACATTATAACATCTAAAAATCTGAGATTAAATAGGAAAAATATTCATTCAATCAAATCACAAACATATGAAGTATCCAACATTGGGGGTTTTCCACTTGGACACAAAGCACAACAAGGACACTCCTAATAACTCCAAATGGACACGAAATGGACACAAATGGAGACACAACCATGGGGGTCATTCCTATGGGTTCAAAATAATCCTAAATGCATGTAGGAGTGATTTAGAGGGGAGATTATACCTTCCGGTAGATCAAAACCAATGAAACTCCTCCCGATACGACACCGACACGAAAGGATCTCCAAACGGACACGAACCAAAGTCAAATCCTCCCAAACTTGGCTATCACCCTCTCTTTATGAGTAGAGAAGAAATGGAGAAGATTTGGTGGAAGAAGGGATTGATTTGGAGATGAAATCAATGGTGGTTCCTCTCAAAATTTGGAGAAGAACAAGAGAGAGAATGTTTGTGGATGAGAACAATGAAATGATGAATCATTCTCCCTCCCCTCTATGGTCGGCCAAGTGTGGGCATGTGTCCCCATTTACAAATGTCAAAAATACCCCCATTTGTCCTATTAATTAATATTATGAAAAGGTTTTAGGTTGAGGCTAATTTAGTCTAGTTTTAAGTCTCTATTTAAACCTAACATATCCATGAATAATTAGTCTAACACACTAACTAAAATATTGTCATGCGGGCCATGCCTAACTATTGAGTGGGTCCCACTAGAGTCAAAGCTACCCCGGGTCTCCGATACAAATCGAATTGAGTTGAAATTCGAACCCGACTCAAATAACCCCAAAATAATATCATAAATAATAAAATAAATTTTAAAAATATTCAAAAATGAAAAATGACCAAAATACCCTTGTTCTTGAAAACTTGGGGTGACACTTACTCATTTCGACTATACTCACGCAACATCAATAGGGACATCCTACGGTTTTCCAACAGTCAACTTAGCATTCAGTTAAGTCTCTACGGTCAGCTAATCTAAGCTAAACCAGACATTCAGCTAACTCATATGAGATGGATAGCTATCAGTGATATACTTATCTCTTATCTTAGAGGCAACCAATTCTTATCATAGGGACAACTCTATGGTCTGACCAACTTAGGAACATGGGATACCACCCCAATCTTATGAACTTATTTCCAACACGGACAACTGAAAAGACATAGCCAACCAAACTGAAACTTAGGCAACCAACCGACACTCTAGGCAACCAACCGACACTCTAGGCAACCAACCGACATTCTAGGCAACCAATCGACATTCTAGACAATCAACCGACATTCTAGGGTCAAGTCATTCTACCCGTACTCATACTCGGGCCATACCCATCATTCTAGACTTACCCGCAACCGACAAATCTATCCGAAAATTCTTATAGGTCACTCTCGAAGCTATCATATAAAACTCCTCAATCGAATATCCAAACTTTCAATTTCCACTTGCATAGACATAGCATCTGCTCGATCCAATTTGCATCCTCATATCGTACTCAAATTGTCTATTCAATCGGGTCAACTATTCTGAGTCATAATCCAACATTGTTAACTTAATAGTTTATCACTTACGATCTTTTTCCAACGGTCTCTTCGCGACATATTTATTTTCCATATTTTTAGATCATCGATAAGGTTTGTACTCTCTTTAACCAACAAAATAAGGCAACTACATAATCATATTTCTTCCAAAAGCATCCTTTATGAATTTTCGCTAGCACCCAACATGGTCATCTCTTAGCAATTCACGTTAACCATCAATATTTGTTTTGCATTATCTCCTTATGATTCCATAAGAAGATTTACTATTCATGCACCGATCCAATCTCTATGGCACCAATCATCTAACATTCGTATATCGGTCATCTTAGTGGATATAACATAACTTATTAGCTAAGTCATAATCCAACAATTATATATTCCACCAAACTTGTTATTCATACGACAATATCATCTACCAACAGGGTCTATTACACATCGCTGCACCTCGATATTTATTTGTATTTCAGCCATTCGACTCTCATAAGGAACATCTACTCTTTTCATGCATCAAGGGACAAGTACTTATCCTCTATGCCTCAAAATAGTTAAGGGTCATAACTTGTTAATTCGGGACACATTAAATCTCTTCAAGCACACTGCATAATGTGCTAAGATTATCTATTCCTCAAGCCCATTTTCTACTTTTCGGTCGTTGATGCAACTCTCTGCATCTTCTAAATCATTCGCAACATTTCGATAAGCGCCTAACATCATCATCAATTATGTTGATATCCAACATGCAATTTCTTTTACTCAATTCTAATATCGTTCAATATTCGGTCCATAGTTGTTTTCACAAAAAATTTCGATAGCAACACCACACCATCGTTACCAAGCCTACAATCCTTTTACCCAATATAATGCTAACCGTCAAAGTCTAGCAATGGTTCATCCGAACACATCAAAATCTCACAATGATTTATCTGAACATAATCATTCAAGGGATACGCCTAGCCGTCATGTATCAATCGTAATCTTAGCTACGATTCGATACTACCTAATACCTTATAGGTAAAGCAATCACTAAATTATGAACACATCAGGGTCATCTTATCGCTAAGAGAGTAAAACCATATACCACTCAGAGCTCAAGCCATACTCGACATAATATTCCCTTCGTACCAAACCAACGTCCAATATGGACTATCCATCCTGCAGTGGTTATGCTGACCACAAATACCGACTCAAGATTCTGTCGATTCACATTCACTGAAATCCATGCACATTCTGTTCCAACATACCATGCCATCGCCTACGGTCGATTGCTGCATAACAATCGACTTCAATGAATCTCACACATAAGACATCCAGCATACATCACAAACTTATTATCGCATCGCATTATTGTTATTCGTTTTGGTATCTTTTTAGAAATTTAAACAAGCACACATATCACAGCCAACATATTTAGACTTATTGTATGGAACACCCAGTGAGCGGCTAGAAGGATCAACGGACTTTCAGTCAAGGGAACAACTTAGAATAGTTTGGAAGCAACACGAAATAATCGTAGAAGCCCTATGAGTCATCATAGAGGCAACTTTGATTTCATCGTGGAAGCAACTTTGAGTATTCACGGAAGCAACTTTGATTCACCGCGGAAGCAACTTTGAATAATCACGAAAGCAGTCTTATCGCGAAAGCAGTGTAGAATCATCTTAGTAGCAACATTGATTTCAAACAAATCGAATAAGAATCCAAGGACGTAAAGTCGTGCTCTGATACCATTATGTCATGCCCCGATCCCCGATCCAGCAGCGGGACCGTCTATGGTTATTCCTGATGTTCTTCCACCGCCGCCTCCGATACCGGCAGATGCTCAGGGGATGATGGTCCTTCTGCAGCAGATGCTGCAGACGCAAAGAGCACAGGCAGAGGCACAGCACCGTCAGGCAGAGGTGCTGGACAGACCATGGAGAACTCACATCAGCTAGCGATGGCAGCAGTGGAGAGAGGTGCACCGGCTACAGTTCAGGGAGTACCAGTACAGCAGCAGGGTCAGGGAAGGCCCGGTACACACCTCCACTTCAGGAAGATGAACCCGCGGGAGTTCAAGGGTACCGAGGGTATCCTATACGCGGACGACTGGCTAGAGGATGTCCAGCGGAGTCTGGAGTTGGCAGAGGTCCCGAGAGGTCTGTGGGTGACTTCTGCAGCGAGCCAGTTCTTTGATATAGCATTGACTTGGTACCGCACGGATCCGCGTACGTCAGTGAGAGGTATATCTTGGGAGGACTTCAGGAAACTCTTTAAGGAGAAGTTCTACCCAGATGTAGCCTTGACAGCTTTGGAGGGGCAGTTTGCCAGTCTGGTGCAGGGGAACTCGTCGGTAGACGAGTATGCAGCGGAGTTCTTCCGCCTGAGCAGGTTTGCACCCAGTTTGGTTCAGGATGAGGGGTGCATGGCCCGGAAGTTCAGGAGGGGTCTCATTCATGCAGTGCGCACTCGCACATCTGGGTGACGAGATACGACCTTTGAGCAGATCTTGATGGAGGCTCAGATTGCAGAGGAGGACTTCGGCCTCAAGCCGAAGAGGAGCAGTGACGCTCTGGGACCCAATTCGAGTGCAGGGCCAGCGAAGCGCCCACACTTCCAGTAGAGGAAGATCCATCAGCAGCAGCAGCCTCAGTTGCAGATCCAGCAGGCACCGGCACGTGCCCAGCAGCATCAGGGTCAGGGTCAGGGTCAGAGGCCAGCTACACAGTGTAACTTCTGCGGGAAGTCAGGGCACAGCAGAGAGGTTTGCAGGAAGAGGTTGGGCGTCTGTTTATACTGTGGGGCGCCCGATCACCAACTGAAGGACTGTGCTGCCCGTACAGCCAGACAGGCAGGCCAGGACGGAGTACATCAGGCTAGAGGAGGCCAGCAGGGGCGTACTTTCGCCTTGACAGTTGAGCCCACTCAGGCAGTAGCAGAGCAGTGTGCAGGTTCCGATCTTTCGACCTCATTTCCGTATTTTCTTCCTTCTATACTGTTTGAAATTCGATTCCATCTGTTCCTTGTCTGTTTGATGAAAGTTTGTCCTTGAGATGTGATATTCTTCTGAGATAAGTCGTATGGGCTAGGTCGCCTCAATTATGAGATTTTAGAATCCTCTAGGGTCATGCTAGCAGGCAGAGTGAGGACATATAGTCGGACTATGGACGTATTTCTAGGGTGTGGGAATTTAAGGTTTTTGCTGCCGAGCTAGCGGCAATGCGAAAATTTTAAATACCATGATTCTAGTGGTATGTACCGTAGTTGAGGACTCTGTGATTATCGTAGCCTTGCTCACTCGCATGACGGAGATTCTGAGTATCATGATTATTGGACAGACGCATACGATATCGAATTGCATGAATTTTCTGTGTTTACTTTGTTTTAAGTTTTTGGATGATTCTTTTAAGGTGGATAGACTTATATTTGAGAATAATTTTAAATTTTATAATTTTTAGTCATTTAATTCATGTTTTGATTTTGAGATTTTAAATCATTTTAAATTTTAAACCATGACTTGTGATTTGAGATTTTACTATTGTTTGGTTTTAATTTCGAGGACGAAATTTTTTTAAGGTGGATAGATTTGTCACCCCCAGTTTTCAAGAACAGGGATATTTTGGTAATTTTCCACTTTAAATTTTTTTGGAATTATTTATTGATTATTTGTATTATTTTGGGGTTATTTGGGTCGGGTTCGAATTTCAACTCATTCCAACTTGTTTTGACTTGTTTCGGGGACCCGGGGTAGTTTTGACCTTAACGGGTCCACACACTAGCTAGCCATGACCCACAATATTACCATCAAAAGTTAGAGGGATTAATCATGACCCCATGGATTAGGTTAGACCTAATTAGAACTTTAGATTTACATTTTTAACCCCCAAACCCTAAGCAACCTTGTAAGGAGCTAATAAAACAATAGGAGGGCAAACTTGTAATTAGGAAAAAGGGGGTTTTGGACATGCTTTGGCCGGCCACAAGTAGGGGGTGGGTAGGAGAGAGAAAACCACTTTCTTTGTTCTCATCCACTTCTTCTTCTTCTTCTCCAAAGGTTCTTCCCTTTCCTTGAGAGCTCCACCATTGTTTCAACCTCCAAATAGGTAAATCCTTCTCTAAAAATAGTTTCCATTTCATATAGAATGGTTAGGAAACCCATAGGGATGTGTCCCATGGTTGTGTCTCCATTAGAGACTATTTTGTGTCCATTTGGGCATTTTTAGAAGTGTCCATTATGTAGGATTGTGTCCTAATAGGAAGACCCCCTATTTGGACACATGGATATTGTTGTGCATTGATTTTTGGGTGTGTTCCATTTATTTCAGAATTTTCATGTGTGTGGGAATGATTTTCTTAATGTATCATATTCGTATTTCCTATTTGTATATATATAAGGTTATATATATCATTCTCTCTCTCTCTATATATATATGTGTATATATATATATGGCTTATATATATATATTAGTGTAAATATATTATCTGGTGTGGTGTTTGTGTTGTGTTCGGAGGGGACTTGATAGGTTCGGCCATAGAGAGGAGCAATGGGATATGTGTGTGTGTATGTTAGTAGTGGTGGTGTTTGGTGATTTGTTTGAGAGGGAAAAAAACATGTGGAATGGTTTGAATGTGAGAGTAGTTGAATAGGAGTGATTGGTAGAGAGTGTGAGATAAGTTGTGAGTGAATAGGAGGAGAGGGAAACCTATGTAGGAGCTGTCTAAAACAGCCCATGGAACCCCCATGGCTGTCCCCTAAACAGCCCCCAAAAACCCTTCAAAACTGTCCAAGAAACCCCCCCCCAACAGCCCACATTTTTCCCACTTCTTGATGTCCCTTAAACCTTCATTTTAGTCCATATATTCCCCTCAATTTCAGCCCTGTTTTGGCCCCTATATGCTGTCCAACTCAGCCCAGTTTTTGAGCCTTATTGCTGTCCATAACAGCCCTCAACAAAGCCATTTGGCTGTCCCCAAATGTCCCTAATGGCTGTCCTAATTTGGCCTATGTTGACTGCCCTAACTCCTCTCTTGAACCCCTATGTTTAGCCCTTAACACCCTCACCAACCATTTCAAATTCAGTCCCTAAACATCACTATATGACAGCCCTATAACCCCACCAAATCAGTCCACAAGTCCACTTAAATCAGTCCATGTGTTTAGCCTTATGTGTGTGAGTGTTTGTGAGTTGTGTGTGTGTGTGTGTGTGTGTGTGAGAGAGAGCCATTAGTGAGTGTATCTAGTAACCTATAGTATATCCTATAGCTAAACTAGTAGGAAACCTATAGGAAACCTATGAGAGTGATAAATATAGGAGTGTGTCATGAGAGTGAGTGGTGTAGATGAGTGTGGTAGAGAAAAGGGTAAAATTCATGAGATAGATAAGGTAATAGGGTAAATCAATACCACGTATCCCAACATGGCCTAGATACCTAGGATACCTATATTTCTTGGTAGGTAAACCTTAGATGGGTTGATATCTAGCTACCCTAAGGAGCCTAGGCTAGTACCATGGGTATTTGCGGGATTTCATTGGTATTGGGCAAGGTATCGGGATTTACCTTAGAAGGGTAAATACTAGTTTTGCCTAGAAATAGGATATTTGTGTTAGAAGCCTAAGATAGGGTTAGAACTTGATTCCCGTGGTTGGTAATGATTAAATATGGTACTCATAGACTAGTTTTGACGTCGGTTGACCTTTTTGACCAAAAGTCAACAAAAGTCAACCGAGAGTCAAACTTAGTCTTTAAGCGACCCGGTTTGACCGAAACCAACCCAGAGTTGACCAGTTGACTGAAAGTCAACAGTTGGTCAACATTAGACTAGTTTGACCTAGGATTGACCTAGAGTTGACCAGAGTTGACTTTTTGACCAAAAGTCAACTATAAGTCAACCGTTGATCCCGATCGACCTAGTTTGACTTGGATTGACTTCCAGTGACCTAGTATGACCTAGTATGAACCAGTATGACCTAGTATGACTCAGTTTGACCTAGATTGACCTAGTATTGACTTAGACTTGCATTCATGGCTTGTATTAGTTTCCTTTTTCAGTTTTAAGCCCTGTTTGACTCATAGTATCTTATTTTAGGTCTGTGATCACTCTGAGCGTCTGTTCACCCTATCAGCTCAGGACCACAGGCGAGTACATTCACTGATAGTTTTCATTGTCTTGATATCTACTATATCCGATTCAGTCGTAGTGTTTTACTTGATTCCTGACACGACGTTTCACGGACTAGTATACGCCGGATCCTGTCATGAGATGTTATTCCTAGACTCCCTTGGTATATGAGTATGTGATATTCCTGTGTTCCTGTACTTATATAGACACTGATTTGGGAGTGGGCTGGCCCCCTGCTCTTGAACCCCGTGTCATGACGTGCCATGTCCGGATCCGTGATACTATTCGGGGATGGGGGAATTATTAGGGGTTATGTGATCAAGCCTTCCTGTAACTATATTTTGCTAGCGTCCCCCTCACCTCACGTAGGGTGTTGCCGACACCCCATTACCAGTTATCCAGGTTGGACGGCATGACTCTCCGTTGAGTACACCGCGGATTGCCGGGCCAAGTGGATAACCATCTCTTGCTTCCCTAGCCGATCGCATATCGCTCTAATAATTCAAATCACCTTTTTACATTTATTGTCATATCTTATATTCCAGTTCAGCTTTACTTACTGTACTTTCACCATGCTATGATTCATTTCTCACATGCTCTACCTGTCTTTTATACTGTGCCATGATTTGAGACCAAGTTCTGTTTGGAAGAAGGGTTACAACTCCGGTCCTTGTTTGGTTCAAGGGTTGTAACTCGACTTTCAAATGGTTCCCAAGTCGCATATATCTTTTGTCTTGTATTTCATTATTGCTGTCTCTTATAGTATTTCTCAATTCATATGGAACTGCTGTTGGTGTTTGTACTTGCTCATTTTTCTGACAGGATACCGTTGACAAATTTTACAGATGACTCTGAGACTGACTGCCCGACTTACTATGGGGTTGAGTCTGAGGGACTAGATTTAGACCGTGGCTTATTGGTAGAGCCACTGGACTTTGCTCACCCTGAGTAGCCTAGTTTAGTTAGGTTTGTCTGGCCTGCGAGCCAGCTAGTACATTTCAGTTTGTAGTATCTTTATACTTATATTATCTGAGACTTATCTGAGACTCTGGATGTTGTGTTAGCTCTGACTTGTGGATTTTGGACTCGTTTCCTGTTTTATCTATCATATCTCTTTTCATGCTATCTACCTTAGTTTTGATTATGTGATTGAGACTGTATTGCTATGTCACCTCCATTCGGAGTGTATATACTGTACAGGTACATTTATCTGTTTTAGTCGTAGTATTTACAGATCCTATATACAGCGTTCTACCGCCGATTCTGCGGCGTAGGCTGGACGTAACCACGTGCTCGTGCCCCTCTAAAGGGTGTGGGTCGTGACAACACCTATAGAGTGATCCATGGCCACGAATCCTAGTATCAACACTTTCCACAATGAGGGACACTCCATAAATAGGCCTCCCCTATTTGATGGAACCAACTATAACTACTGGAAGATTAGGATGAGCATTTATCTGAAGTCCATAGATTTTGACTTATGGGATTGTGTGATAAATGGTCTTCCTACTCCTTCCGGAGTTATTGAGGATGTAGTTTCTGACACCCTTAAAGATGCCAAAGCTATGAACGGTCTTTATTGTGCTCTCGATAGTAGTAAATTCAATAGAATCTCTACTTGCAAGACTTCAAATAAAATTTAGAAGTTGCTTGAAGTCACACACGAGGGTACATCACAAGTAAAATAATCGAAGATTAGTAGACTCACACAAGAATATGAATCTTTTAAGATGAAACAAGATGAGTCTATTACTTGCATGTTCACTCGTTTTGGTGATATCATTAATCCTCTTTCTTCTCTTGGTAAGGAATATCCTGCTCATGAAAAGATCATGAAGATTCTCAGAGGATTGACCAAATGATGGAGTCCTAAAGCTACCGCCATCATTGAAGGGAATGACTTGACAGTCATGAACATTAAGACCCTCATGGGAAAGCTTATGACTCATGAACTTGACATGAAAGATCAAGAAGAATCTCCCATGCAAGAGAAGGAGAAGGAGAAGGCCAAAGAGAAGGAGAAGTCTCTAGCTCTCAAGGCTACAAAGTCTTGCTCAAAGGATAGCTCCGACGACAACGAGTCGGATGACGATGAAAAAATAGATCTCACAGCTAAGCATTTCCGAAAGTTCTTCAAATTCAACAAAGCCAACCGCTTTAGACAGGACAACGATGAAGATCCGGCATGCTACCAATGCAGAAGAACCGGTCACATCAAGGGAGATTGACCCATGACAAGAAAAGACTCAAGCAAGTACGAGAAGCCTAGCAAAGGAAGCTCGTCCTCCAGAAAATTTGCCAACACAAGCATTTGGTGTGAGAGTGACGCAAGCGACTTCGACAACGACAAAGATTGCAAACATAATGCAAACGTTTGTCTCATGGCAACCGATGAGGTACTCGATGATCTCTCTCTAAATATTCTTACTTATTGTCACGACCCGCACCCTAGAGTAAGGGCACGAGAAGTTGGTACGTCCAGCCTACGCTGCAGTGTCGGCGGTAGAACGCTGTCCTAGGTCACAACATCTAACAGTATAATGCTAAGCAGTTTATACTCCCCGAATGGGGGTGACATAGCTGAATGTAAACTCAATCACAACTAAGGAAGAAGAAGTACGATAAAAGATAGATAAAACTGAAATCCACAAAAAATATAGCAGATGGAAGTCTAAGTGTCTAAGATATCACAAATCCAGAAGTATCTCAAATCTCAAATACAGTAATCCATAAAGTAAATACAACTCGAGACAACTGAAAATAAAATAAGAAAAACTCTAGCTAGCTACTCCAACCTCTACTTTGTCCTCTAGGCTAGCAGGTAACTTCCAAGCTATCTGTAAAATTTATCAACAGGTCCAGTCAGGACGGGAGCGAGCACAGTACATCTCAACTGATCATAACAGATTAGAAAATATAAACATGCAGTAGAGTAAGATACAAGAACTGAAAGGAAGTACATGATGTAAAAGAAAGAGAACTGTAAATAAATAGCTACTGTATATAGAGAACTAACTGTGGCTAGTGATGTAGAGTACATGATAGCACATGTGAACAGGACAGATTAGTACATGATCTACACTAAGGAGTTTCACATGATATACACTACCATGGAATTTGTTCACATGACTATTTGCACTCTCCCGTTTTCCCCAATCAATACACAAGGATCTAAGCAGGTTATGTTATTATACGTGATATCACATGAAGGCCCATGAAAGGGTGCACATGATAGTATACATGAGGGTTCCGTGAACATGAGAGGACATGATTCACAAGAGTGTACATGTATGGTGAAAGCACAGGAGTACATGATGAACGTGAAACGCACATGACATGATGTACCCGATGCTCCCGAGGGGGATAACATCGCATGAAGAGATCCATATAGTACTAATCCGTGATAATGTCGTGACAGCATCAAGTAATCTAAAGCAGGAATATAATTCTAACAAGATATGAAATAATCAGAGAATGTACTCGCCTCGATTTGGTTGGAGTCGACGTGCGCGACATAAATGTGTCGACACGAGGTAGGTACAATGCTATGTTCCATAGTGGGTCCCAGACGACGACACGGGCAATCCCAATGAGTCCAGAATAGTCCAAATAGCCTAGTTTGGTATATAAAAGTCTAAAATCAGGGTTTGGTACGATAATCAAATCAAGAAATATGAAAAGAATTTAATAGTCGTGATTAATGTTTTCAGAGGAAAAATATAATTAAATAAATATAATAAATTTTTGGAAATCCTTTATAATGTTAAAAACTATATCTGAATAAATCAACATATTTTAGATAATATTTCAAAATCCATAAAATCATTTCTGTACTAATATTCCTATTTTGTCAAATATGAATTTAGGGAAAAAGATTAACTATACAAAACTATCCAAAAATTGTTTATAATAATAATTTAGGAAAAATAGATATTATATTAATCGAGATATTTTGATATTAGTTAATAATAAGGGAAAAACATTCTAGTATCAATATATTTATAATTATATTAGTAAAACTTACTCTTTGGCAAATATCAATAAACGAATAATTAAACTAATAATTTAGGTCAAAAACTTACTATTAATATTTTAGAAATATTATTATATATTAACAGCAAAACTAATTAACTAAAAATTTTCTAACTATAAATTAATAATTTAATCAATAATATTAATAATACTAGTAACAATATTACAAATAATAAAATAATAATAATAATTATTATTATTATAATTATAATAATAATAATAAAATAATAATAATAATACCATCATTATATACTATATATAAATTAATAGTATGGTCGAATTAGTTTTGGGCACAACTATTGATTTGGCACTATAGTTAGCACGATCAAGATAATCAACTTGAAATTGAAATTGTTTGGGCACAACTATTGATTTGGCACGATAGAATCATAGTATGGTCGAATCAACTAAGCACGATTTAGAACGAAGATTCAGTATCTTAGGCACGACTCGAGTCACGACTAATATAATCAATTGTTGTTTTGGTTTTGATAAAGGTAGGGTCAAATCTGAGTATAGCACGATCAACTGAATCTAGGCTCGATAAGATCGGAGTTAAAGCCGCACAAACACGATCAAAATCTAATGGACAAGATTAATTAAGTCATGAATCAGGGCTCGGTCGTGATTAGAAATTTGAAGATGATTTAAATCACTTACGCATGACGTAAGTAGAGTGACGAAAATCAAAAACTTCGTCATGAATAGAAAGGAAATAGCAGCACGGTGACTAGAGGATCGAATTTTTGGCACGATGGAAAAATTATTCGGATATGATCACTCAATTTATGACATGTTCATAATCAAATCGGGGAGTCGTGATCAAGGACAAAATTTTCAAGCACGATTTAGAGGCAAAATCGGTACGTATAGTCATGATCGTTAGAATCACGACCATGGGATTCATAGTCGTCTAGTCATGCCATGTCATCTAGGCAGGACTAATCACAAGGAGTTCAGATATAATCAGGAAGTAAATCATGGTCAGAAAAGAGTTTGGGTACCAGTGTTAAAATCTGACCATGATCATAATCGTTAGTTTGACACGATCGAAGATAAAGTCAGTCTAACTATGGTCAAATAGTATTTAGATATGATGAAGAGTATGGTAGTAGCGTAGGCATAACCTACCATCAATTTTCGGTACGATCAAGAATAGTATGAAGCTTAATCGTGATTGGAACAGGATTTAGTCATTTCCCAGAATAAATCAGAGTTTTATGCACGAGTGATATGGGTATCGAAGTTTGATTGCGATCAAAATTAAAATATTGACACGATGAAGAATAAGGCTAATCAATATTTGAATTTAGGTTCGAAAAATTTGAAGTCGCAATTTTTGAGCACGAGCAACATATGATAGAGATCCAGGTCACGATGGAATTCAAATAAATTGAGTACGGTCAAGGGTCAAGACTATTGGTACGATAAAGGGTACTATTCAAGGAAAAATCAAAATCAAAAGTTTAAGAACGAATATCAATGGCATTGAATTCAATCACAATATATATATATATATTAAGAATATATAGTCTCGATACGATCTAAGTTGATCAATTCTGGGAATCAAGATTTGGGCAATATGGAGGACAAGGTCATCGAAGTCTGAGCACGAGCATACAAGGATGGAGATTCAGGTCATATTTAAATTTGATTCAATTGAGTACGAACCCAAGACATTAATGTGATAAGAAAGGATGATCAAGGTTGATTGGTCGTGATTAAGGGAGCTAGGATTCAATGATATTGAAAACCCTTTAGGGAAAACAAGAAAAGATTTCATAAGAAGTCAAGTTAATCATCTCTCTCTAATACCATCAAGTTTATCATTTGCCAATCATATTTTTATCTCACAAGTCCCAATATAAAAATCAACCTTTATATGACTATCATCAAAATTTATAACCTCCAGTCATCTAAACCTTTACCACGATCACCATAGACAAAATTTAAAACTTCTAAAACATTTCCCACAAAGCATACCCTTCTTATTTAGGTATCAACACTTATTCATTTAATCCAATTCCAAATTCTTTCACCTCGTCCTAAATTAGATCCGAAACCTCTAAATCCAGTTGATGAAATCCTTGTACTTGTTTAAATCAAGTCTCGTATTTACTCAACTCTAATACCACTATGTCATACAAATTTATTCTTATTTATAAATCAACCTTCATATTTTCTTCAACGTTCACCTTCAATTATTATCCTTTTTGAATTCTAAATTTTTTTTCCATCATCTAAAAATAATTCCTATAACTAAAATCCTTGTGTTCTCTCTGTCTCCAGTCACCCACTTACAATATCTAGTTCAATTTCGCATAATCATTGAATACAATTAAATCTCTTTTCCATTACTAAATTTCTACATAGCCTCAGAATAAAAGTTCTCAAGAATCAATAACCAAGATTTTCTAAGTTCTCAAAACTAGGTTGACCTTGGATATCCTCATTAGTTTTTGAAATACATCCAGGAATTATTCATAACCAAAATTTCTGTGATTGGTTCTAAATTGATAACATTTATCTCTCGATTTCATTCTAAACCTTTACCACATCTCCATCTCAATTTTTTTTTTACATCTAACATTTTGATTCCTACAAAATTATCATATGATAACCAATTACGTCATTTTCGAACTAGATGATTTACGTCACTTCCACAACATTTCTCAAGTAAAATGATATGAAGATTCAAGGGTTTCAAGGTATAGCTGACAGAATTAGATATGAGACAGGGAATTGATGTAATCAGGACAGTTATATAAGACAAAGAATGATGGTAATAAAATATTGGCAGGAAGAGAAATGATAATAGGATCTGTTCTGCTTATCTGTTTAAAAGAAGGAACCATTTTGAAACCAGAACTATAATATCAAATCCAAGATAAGGTCTTAGCAAAAATCATCAATTCATTGTATTATGAAGAAATTCATAGCAAAGTTACACAAAGGTTTATAATAACAGCTAAGCTACTCCTACTCCTACTCCTAAGTTAAATAATAAGAAGCAAAACAAAAACAACCAATAATTATTTTTCTGAAAGACTGAACAAAAGTAGAGAAAACATGTTCAAAAGTTTTCAAGGTACAATCTGATAATCATATGCGTCTATCCAAAGTCATAGTACTCTAAATCCTCGTCATACTAGTGAGCAAGGCTACGATAATCACAGAGTCCTCGACTACGACATATACCTCTAGAATCATGGTATAAAATTTTTGTGATACCGCTAGCTTGGCTGCGAAAACCTTAAATTCCCACACCCGAGAAATATATCCAAAATCAGACTATATGTCCTCACCATGCTGGCTAATGTGACTGTAGAAGACTAGATTCCATAACTGAGATGACCTAGTCCATATAATTTCATCTTGACAAAATTTAAATCAATAATGGATACCCAAAAATCAAATTTATCAACGAACATCAAGATTCAAAACTGAACAATAATCCATCAAATCATATAAATACAAACTCGGATGCAACAGCTAACATCAAGATTCAAAACACAACAATTATCATCAAAATCAATAAATACAAACTCAAATTCAACAATAATCCATCAAAATCAAGTTCAACAACAGAAAGTAAAGATAAATCAAATCAAGGGAGGAAGAGTTTTCAAATCGAAGTTAAAATAAGATTCTCAAGGGTCGTCCCAGGAATCTTTCAAGAAATCCTAACTATGATTGAGTACCTTCAAAAATATATCCTAATCCTACTGCAGGCTGTAGTGGTACTCTAGTTCTGTAGCTTCCCTTCCCGAAATTTTTTTCAAAATATTTTTATTATTTATTTGATTTAAATAGTGATTTTAAAATTTTATAAATGTTTATTTAGTTAATTATTACGATAGATGACTTTAGCTATTATGGAGTTTTGAAGTACAAGACGACTAGGAATCATGGCACGGATAGTGTAGTGGCGTGCCTTGACCAGTGTATTAGCCATGCCAAGGAAGGCCGAGCCATAGAGATGTCATAACTAGGAAAACCAGGCCAAGTTGTAGCATGACCATTATAAATAAGTTTTATTAATTATTATTAGATTTATGGATTTTGCAGGAACGCGGTTGAACCAAGTTAGTCCGAACTGGGCCGAACCAAATCCAAGCCCAGGTAGGCATGTAGTGGGACCAAGTACGGCCTTGTAGACATGTTTGGTAAGTGCAAGTATTTTTGTATATATTTTGGAATTGGCAATTATTTTCTAAGAATATTTATTATACGTAAATTATAGGTATTATTAATATTAAATAGCATATTGGAATATTTATACGATTTTCTGGGGCCCAGTAATAGAAGTTTATGATATGCCCATCCAGGAGCCACTATTGAATTATTTTAACAACTAGTGGAATTATTATTATTATTATTATTATTATTATTATTATTATTATTATTATTATTATTGGGGTTATTGAGAATAAACTATTTATTATAATTAGTTATTATTAATTTATTCTTTATCAAAAGAATAGATATTTGCGTGTATGTGTATTTATATAAATATATATATGTATATGGGTCTATGTGTATTTATCTGTAAATATATTTTAAATATATATGTATACGAGTGTATATATATTTATGTATATGTATATACATAGATATTGTATACGTGAGTATTTATATATATAAATATCATATGTGTGTATTGTGTGTGTATTAAATATATTATACATATGTATATATGGGTATATATATGTATATACAAGGACAAATGTATTTATGTGTATTTGTGTATTTATATGTAAATATATATTATATATTTATGTATATATATATATATATATATATATATATATATATATATATATATATATATATATATATATATATATATATATATATTTTTTTTTTTTGGTGTTGGAAAAGGGGAAACAAAATAAACAAAGCCAACCGGCCCAACACCATATCTCCCCAGCCCGAGCGTGGGATTGAATCCCACAGCAGGCCGACCTCCCCTGCTATTCCTAAACCGAACATCGGCATACCAATACACATATAAACCGTGAACGAGATGAGAGAGGAGTTGCATCCAAAACCCTAATCTCCCCACGCCACCACCAGGGCGCACCCCGCGTGCGCGCGCCGCCCTGGACCGCCGTCGGCCGCCGGCAGCATGGCCGAGCGCGCACAGGAAGCGCAAGGAACAGAGCAGCAGCCTTCGAGGCCAACTTCGCAGCACGTTTTCTCGACGCTCGATCGATCATTTTTCGATGGTCAATTCAGGTATCATGACAACATGTACGCCTTCCAATCCCTTCAATTGGTTTTTATTTAGACGAATTAGGTCGTCCAGAAAATCGGCACGAACTTTGCCGAAAACTGTTCTTGAACAGTCCATAGAACTGTCCCGAAACCCAAAGTTGGCGGTCGAGTTACGACCAGGATATCGCGAACTTTGGAAAACCGTTTGAAAAGACTTCTAGACAACATAACCGAGACTGAGACCCCACTTTTAGTTTATATTCTAGTGGTTTATACAGGATGTTAAATCAGTTTAAAAATCATGAAAAATCTGTTTATAAAACTGTAGAAAACATCGAAAACACTCCGATACCACGTCCGTCCCGTCAAACCAGGCGACGTGGTCGCGAACTGAAAGCATCGAAACCTGCGTAACGACTTCGTGGTCGTGTGGGCTTTGACAGAATTCAAATTGGTCGCATGTGCGCGACGGATTTGATGCGTATCCATCGAAATTCATCGTATCGGCCTCTGTGCAAGTTTCTCAATTACTTCGTGCACGCTCGTCAGATCGAGACGAAACTTGTGCCATCAGGATCGTATCATTTTTCTGGTCCTGTATGCCAAGTTTGGTTCGATTCTGAGACAGTTGATAAAATTACCGTATCGCGGGCCCCCCGGTCCGACTCAACGGGTGATTTTGTGCACGGCTCGCCGGAATCTAACTTTGGACATATGGTTGGGTTAGTATCGAAAAATCAGATCTGTAGACATATAGTTTAACGACTTTAGAGACCATTAACTCTGGCACGATTTTCGGTGCAAAGCGGGTCCAACGGCGGACATCGTTTTTTGCCCAAAATTACCGTTTTGCCCCTGTGTCCAGAATTGGACTTAAGGACAGGCAATCCTAGGTAATTTGACTATTCTGAGAATATTGGTAACAATTAGTTCAGCTTTCGGAGACAGTTGTGATGACTTGGACTTTCTGACTTATGATTGGCGATACATTGTTGGTTCTCCGTGCAACCCCCAGGCAAGTATACCTTGCCTTCCTCTACAGTTTTACTTACATGCATTTTCTTTCGTTTTTCAGTCATTAGATTGTTTTTGGACATGTGCTTTTCGTGTTATTTTCTGTGGAGTTATTTTTATTGTTTATAGCCATGTTCATGTTTTGGCCTTGTGTTTCACATTCGGAGTTCTCGTCAGTACCTTGCTTGAGTCGTGTCATAGAACGAGTATGTGTAAGTGAACTGCTAAATCCTTGACATTGTTTTCTTAGCACCAGAGAGTCCACACTCGGGACGAGGGTGTTTTCCTTGATCTGTTTACATCCGTGAGTCCACGCTAGGGACTAGGATGTCGATTATTTGCACCAGAGAGTCCACGCTCGGGACAAGGGTGTAGACTTGACTTGACTTGACTTGCACCAGAGAGTCCATGCTCGGAACGAGGGTGTTTACATCAGAGAGTCCACACATGGGACGAGGATGTAGTATTTGCACCAGAGAGTCCACACTCGGGACGAGGGTGCCTTGCCGTGAACTAACCAGAGAGTCCACACTCGGGACGAGGGTTAGTACTAACCAGAGAGTCCACACTCGGAACGAGGGTTAGTGTTTAGTTCAAACCCGTGAGTCCACACTCGGGATGAGGGTTTGGTTTCTTCCATTGATCTTGTGATTATCGTTCATCCAGCAGTTCATTTATACGTAGTTGTTCTAGTATTCGTGTGTTCGTATTCGTGTTCGTATTCGTGTTCGTGTTCGTGTCTGTGTTCGTATTCGTGTTCGTGTTCGTAGTCATTTGTCTTGTTCTTGTTCTTTCTTGCTTATTTTCTTGCGCATGATAAAACTGTTAGATAGGCATATATATTATGTATCTTGCTATGTCCTTTGAGGACCTGATGATCTCCTCGGATTTAGTGATTGCATGGAGTTAGCTAGTAGTTCTGGATGGCGGAGGATTTGTGGTTCTTGCGGGATTCAGGTACCATTATTGTGCTTATTATCCGCTCGTGCTTTCATACCTTATCATGAGTTATCCTGTTTCTTGATTCAGTTTTAGACTCTTGTTAATTCCTTTAGAGTCTTATCGGGCATTTATGCTAGTGGGCTGCAGACCACGACCCATAGTGTTCATTCATGTTTTATATTCTTATTGTGGATTGAGATATAGATTTGTTTGCCATGATTTGGCAGTATACCATTGCCTTGACAGCGTTTACGCATTCGAGTCATACTGGAGTCCGTTCGATACGTAGCTGGGCTTGCTCACGGACTCGCGTCTGAAAAGCGGGTGCGGGTCGTGACAAGTTCGAATACCACTACACAAACTCGACCTGCAAGGGCCACCACTAAAAATGTGTCACGACCCGCACCCTAGAGTAAGGGTATGAGAAGTGGGTACGTCCAGCCTACGCCGCAGTGTCGACGGTAGAGCGCTGTCCTACGTCACAACATCTAACAATATAATGCTAAGCAGTTTATACTCCCCGAATGGGGGTGACATAGCTGAATGTAAACTCAATCACAACTAAGGAAGAATAAGTACGATAAAAGATAGATAGATAAAACTGAAATCGATAAAAGATACAGCAGATGGAAGTCTAAGTGTCTAAGATATCACAAATCCAGAAGTATCTCAAATCTCAAATACAGTAATCCATAAGTAAATACAACTCGGGACAGCTGAAAATAAAATAAGAAAAACTCTAGCTAGCTACTCCAACCTCTATTGTGTCCTCTAGGCTAGCAGGTAACTTCCAAGCTTTCTGTAAAATTTGTCAACAGGTCCAGTCAGGACGGGAGCGAGCACAGTACATCTCAACAGATCATAGCAGATTAGAAAATATAAACATGCAGTAGAGTAAGATACAGGAACTGAAAGAAAGTACATAATGTAAAAGAAAGAGAACTGTAAGTAAATAGCTACTGTATATAGAGAACTAACTGTGGCTAGTGTTGTAGAGTACATGATAGCACATGTGAACATGACAGATTAGTACATGATCTATACTAAGGAGTTTCACATGATCTACACTAATATAGAATTTGTTCACATGACTATTTGCACTCCCCCGTTTTCCCCAATCAATACACAAGGATCTAAGCAGGTTATGTTATTATACGTGATATCACATGAAGGCCCATGAAAGGGTGCACATGATAGTATACATGAGGGCTCCGTGAACATGAGAGTACATAATTCACAAGAGTGTACATGTATGGTGAAAGCACAGGAGTACATGATGAAAGTGAAACACACATGACATAATGTACCCGATGCTTCCGAGGAGAAAAACATCGCATGAAGATATCCATATAGTACTAATCCGTGATAATGTCGTGACAACATCAAGTAAAGTAATCTAAAGCAGGAATATAATTCTAACAAGATATGAAATGATCAGAGAATGTACTCGCCTCAATTTGGTTGGAGTCGACGTGCGCGATACGAATGTGTCGACACGAGGTAGGTACAATGCTATGTTCCATAGAGGGTCCCAGACGACGACACTGGCAGTCCCAATGAGTCCAGAATAGTCCAAATAGCCTAGTTTGGTATATAAAAGTCTAAAATCTGGGTTTGGTACGATAATCAAATCAAGAAATATGAAACGACTTTAATAGTCGCGATTAATGATTTCAGAGGAAAAATATAATTAAATAAATATAATAAATTTTGGAAATCCTTTATAATGTTAAAAACTATATCTGAATAAATCAACATATTTTAGATAATATTTCAAAATCCATAAAATCATTTCTGTACGAATATTGCTATTTTGTCAAATATGAATTTAGGGAAAAAGATTAACTATACAAAACTACCCAAAAATCGTTATAATAATTTAGAAAAAATAGATGTTATATTAATCGAGAAATTTTGATACTAGTTAATAATAAGGAAAAACATTCTAGTATCAATATATTTATAATTATAATAGTAAAACTTACTCTTCGGCAAATATCAATAAACGAATAATTAAACTAATAATTTAGGTCAAAAACTTACTATTAATATTTTAGAAATATTATTATATATTAACAGCAAAACTAATTAACTGTAACTATTTAACTAAAAATTTCCTAACTATAAATTAATAATTTAATCAATAATATTAATAATACTAGTAACAATATTACAAATAATAAAATAATAATTATTATTATTATAATAATAATAATAATAATAATAATAAAATAATAATAATAATACCATCATTATATACTATATATAAATTAATATATAAACTATTATATAAACTAATATATTACTATTATATATATTAACTTATATAAACTATTACATAAACTTATATATAACATTTACATTAACTTATACATAACATTAACAAAGGGGGAAAGGGAACCTCTGTTCCCTAAATCAACAACAGAGGAGAGGGCTCACGCGGGTTTCTCGGCGAGGCAACCGGCGGGCAGCTCGCCGGCGCGGACGGAGGGCTCAGCCTTGGGCGGTTCGGGGAGAGATCGGGTCGACGGACCTGAGGTTCGCCACCCGCGCGGAGGTCCGCACGGTCCGACGGAGGGAGGCGGCCAGGTTCTGGCGGCGCCAGCGGGGTCTCGCCGTGTTCGGGTGGAGCACCATGTCGTCCGGCGGATCTGGAGACCCGGGTGGAGACAGCAGGTTCGATACTCTCTCTCTCTCTCTCCTTCTATCTGATTGTGGTGGCGGCGGTTATTGGTGGTGATGGTGGCGGCTATGGCGGTTGGGGGCCGGTGGTTGGAATTGACAGTGGCGGTGGTTGGTTTGATGGTAGGGGCGGTGGTTGTTTGGTCTGGTGGTTTGGCTTCGTCGGTTGGGATGGTGGCCGGGTCTGGAGGAGGTGGTCGATGGTGGTGATGGATGGTGGCGACGTGTTCTGGAATGGGCGGCCGGAGGAATGAGGACGACGGCGGTGATGGTTTGGTCGGTCGGGAAGTCGAGGCCAGTGGGTGGCTCTGTAGCTCCCCTTCCCGAAAATATTTTTTAGATATTTATTTATTCCTTTATCTGAGTTAAGGGTG
>JANAVB010041420.1:1013014-1149739 GCA_029216955.1 Iris pallida
AGCTTTCGGGGACTGTTGTACGGGTTTTGACTATTGTGGCACATTGAGTGGTTCAGATTATCGGTTTCACCAGCAGAGGACCATAGGCGAGTATAGTTTATTGTTTGCATTTCGATATTGATCTTTACTATATTTCATTGATTAGTCATTGGTTATGTGATTTTTATACTCTATTATAAATTGTTGAGTCGGGAATGAGAAGTACCATGGATGTGTGATCCGACCGTAGACTATATTTATTTTCATGCAGTAGACCTCGTAGACCGTATTTATTTTCATGCAGTAGACCTCGTAGACATTGTTTATTTTTATGCAGTAGACCTCGTAGACATTGTTTATTTTTATGCAGTAGACCTCGTAGACAATGTTTATTTTTATGTAGTAGACCTCGTAGACATTGTTTATTATCATGCAGTAAACCTCGTAGACATTGTTTATTTTCTGCAAGTAGACCTCGTAGACATTGTTTAATTTCTGCAAGTAGATCTCGTAGACATTGTTTAATTTTTGCAAGTAGACCTCGTAGACCGTGCGGTGTAGTGCCCCAGACCGATCACATATCAAAGGTACTTCTAACAGTTGGGAAAAGTATTTTGTGTCTATTTATTGCTATTGGTTTTTCGTATTACTGTTTATTTTAAAACTCATGATTGATGTCTAACCTTTGTTTTATAGTCATTTTCTTTATTTGAAATTGCATTCAGTGAATTGTGCTCGTTCCATTCCTGACTGGAAACCAATATTTTTCAGGTTAGTCGTGGTTTCACTTAGCTTGGGGAGTGACGGGAATACTTGCCGACAAAAGCCTAGAGACTAGCTAGATAGCGAACTTGTAGTCATTCAATATTTGTACCAGTTTATATTTTTCTGCGAATGTAAAACTTGTGAAATTTGTAAGTTAAATTAATTATGTGAATGAGCATTATTTGTGATTTTGATCTTCATAGCCGTGACAGCGTTCTACCGCCGACACTGCGGCGTAGGCTGGCTTGGACACGTCTTGTATCCGTTTAAAAAAAACAGGTGCGGCTCATGACAAGTTTTTGTGGTAGCCCATGCAGGTCAGTCTTTGTAAATCATACGAACTCGTGATAGTACTTAAGTTAGTCGTACTATTACGAGCCTGCGACTAGAAATGCTCATTCACGAATTAGAAATTAATTTAATTTACAAGAATAACTAGGACTAGGAGTCCCTTATACAAATTTACCGATGGGTAGTCTAGGCCATGCAATGTAGATAAGGAGTTATTAATTTTGATAGTTATCAGATCCCCATAGGTACACCAGTATCTCTTGATATGACGATGTAATCTAATTTGGATAGAGTATTCCCTTGGTAAGGCAGGATTTCATAGAATTAATGATCTAACCTTGATAAATGGTGCAATTCCTTCTCCTTGACCTTTGGATATCATCCTCACATCTTAGTCAAATTGCCTATTTAGTTCCTATTTTTGCCCTAAGAATTGTTATTCCTATGTTATCCATAGATGAACCTCAAGTTAGTTTCGATTCAAGTTTTTCCTCAAAGGCTTGAATACACATAGAATGTTAGAATGTTTGTATTTCTTTTGTCCTCAGTAATTTCTCCCTGTTCAATCCTTTATTTTAAGGGTTGTGACTGATAGGACAAATGATTACGCTTTATTTCATAGTCAACTTGTTTGAATCTATAGAAGCCCATGAAGTTTTACATATATAGTTAAAAGAATATTAGTTGACTCATAATGGCAGAACAGCAGCGCACTGTCGCCATTTATTTGAATTATGGAGACTATGGACTCGCTGCAGCCAGCAGCGCACTGGCGAGACACGACCCTAGAGTTAAAATTTTTAAGAAAATTATAGGTTATAAAATATTCCTAACACTATGGCTAGTGGTCCTCTTTGATCATAGTTACCCGGGTGTCGAGATAAGGTAGAGTATCTGATAGCATATCCCATCTGAATCACAGAACCAAGAGTTTACCATCGCCCAAGTATACGGACGAGGCATAATCCTCGGTGAAATGATTTCAGACGTGATTACAAGTTTAGGGTACTATAGAGGATAGGACCGTGCCATGTATGTCCCATAAGATCCAAAGCTAATAGTAGTGGAAGTTTGTAAGTTGGTAGCATGTCTCCCGATCTGGCACTCCGTATGATCCTCGTGATCTATTGATGAGAAAATTGACTAACACTAATAGGTTACCTAGAATATAGAATTCAGAAGTCCATAAACCATTAGTCGACCAAGGCCTTAAGGATAAGATGATAGTGGGATGTCTATAGAAGCAAGAACACCAGGTGAAGTTTGATTCCCTCTAAACTCGAACTACTTGTGCCTTCTTTCAAAAATCTCGCATAATTGTATTCGATTATCTTAACAAACGCTGCTGTTACAGCTTAGTTTTACAAGCTCACTCTGTTCTCGAGCTTGATTCGAGGTATATGTTTAGTGGGGACGCCTGCTAACTTATTGTCTACTCAGAATCAATGTATTATGGTCTGATTAACCATGATGCATTTGGTTCGCTCTTTGTTTAATTACACTACGTGGATGGAGATATATAGGTATCTAGGATCTCATCCGCGACTGCTTTGACAATTTCTCTTGAATTATACGTTCGCCCTTGAATCACGTGATTGTATTCAGTAACATCTTTCTTGAACTCTTTATTGTTTTGTCTTTCACTGGTTCGAAAAGGCAGAAGCTCGTAATTGGTAGAGAGATACCGCGTATCCCCATGGCTATGGTAGTTGTATACACAAGGGTAGTTATCTTCAGCCAGCCATGTGGTCGAGTTACTCGTTCTCCTCTCGACCCCAAACTGTTATCGGGACTTTCAAGTCA
The DNA here is from genome assembly GCA_029216955.1 of Iris pallida. Lineage (NCBI taxonomy): Eukaryota > Viridiplantae > Streptophyta > Magnoliopsida > Asparagales > Iridaceae > Iris > Iris pallida. Next base: position 1,015,853 of record JANAVB010041420.1, read on the forward strand.
TCTGAATTTAAGAATGTTTAGGGTTTTCCCCTTAGTCATAATGCCAACCCAGGAGACTATCTATTCTCAAGAAACAATTCATTGTGTCTCTAAATACTTTCTTGAATATTGCCTTTACTTTCAACCCTTATGCCTTGACTCAACCGTCCCTCGACCAAAGCCCACAGTTTAGACATGAGATGAATAGACAAGGCTGAGGACAATGATTTACCGTGACTATGGTAGACACTCATCCCGAGATTGGTTTCCAAAAAATATTAGTAAATTTTATTATTAAGATCTAACTAGTGTTGGAACACCACAGTCACTAGCTTAGCCAATACCATAGCTTAAATACCCTGTCACACTATGACCTACCAGCTGTCAACAGTAATACCTGATCACTATAACCCATGTGACCATAGTCTGGCAGGTTTGACATAAATAGAATTTCTTGACTCAATTGTTAGAAATCTTTTCTTATGTGCCTTGGAGTTAGTTACCCCGTCGATAACTCTAGTATACTATAGACAAGTAGATCATCCTATTTTATCGACCATGTGTCATGGTACACACTCGTTCTCCATTTATTGAGGAACGATCCTTGACTTGACTTGTATCTATCGTATCCCGATACGCCGTGCCTTATTCCCTATTAACAAAGAGTCGAGGTACAGTATCCGGACTTTGGGAACCCTCTAATGCAATATTCCTAAGACCTTGTCCTATTTTTAAGGTGGGTAGACTGTAAGCCTTCTAAATTTCAGGATATACCAGGATTATCGAGTGGTTAGAATAACTTCCATTAGGATGATTAGTGCCCTTAGACTCCCACTTTTCATTTAGATCATTTTGTGTCCCCGGCCTTGTCATTAATATTCGGAGCACGAGACCAGTTGTTACCTTCCAACAAATTTTATATGCAAGATTTAGACAAGTCTACCTTCATCTAGGTATAACATGTCCCACTCAAACCCGTCCCCTTGTACTCTATTTTTATGGTACGACTTTCAGGTAAAAATGACTAACTATAACCCTTACCATACTGCCGGTATACTTTTCCGACTACAATTAGAGACTCAACCTCGACCCCATTCCTTCGACCCAATATATGGTTGTGATCTACTCGAAGCCCATTACGCACATGCCACTATTGTGCCATTCAATTGAGGCCTCATGTGATACTTAAACACAAAAGTCACCGAAAGCGCATTTCGGGCTTTAGGGACCTAGCTAACCAACCTGACTAGCAACAAGCTCAACCACTCGAGTGAAAACCTCTTCTAGGTGACCCTAATCTAGTAGAAGTAGTATAAACATTGGGATCTTGACCAGACAATATAGACTAAAACCCAAAGTTCATCCAACCAACGAATGATGTCCAAATAGAGAACCCATTAAGACCCAGTAAAACCCATCCATGCATACCACCATATTGGACTATAAAATCGAACTAATTGAAATAGGTCCCTATAACCATTATGTAGTCTCCTCCTTCTCAGAATGTGAGGTCATTCGTAACCATTATTCCATCCACCTAGAAGTCGCGATACGGTCTTGTATTGCATTTATATACTTGCCCGTGTGTTTAAATAACCACGAAAAAGACCACAATCTTGATTTCTCAAATTCCGTTCTATTATAGAACCTTGTTTGGAATTTCGAGAAACGAAATTTTTCGTATTCCATGGATTGGAAGCCCCTCTAAGAAGCGAAAGGTTCTTCGAGTTAGCAAGTGACTGGACTAGAATAACCCAATTTTGTAAATAAGGCAGTGGTTCATAAACTCCCTTTCTATCTGTAACATCGGATACTCTCCACTGCTCTTGAAACTTCACAGTTGCTCCCGATCATTCTGCCTATCTTCCTGTCCTCCCTACTTCGGCGCGACGAATAGTCATGCTTACTAGAGTTTTACCAATATTTTCATAGCTACTTGTGTAAATTTGTTGCTTGTTAGATTTTGGGTTATTTGATAGGTAAGGAGGATTATAGAGGCCAAAAGCAATAGAGATCCATTTTAGCAAGTAGCTGGTAGATTATAAGTTTTAGGGACATACCATTGAGGGAGTAGTGTGACCAAAAGGTGGTAGAAGACCTTAGAGGTTCGTAATTACAAAATGGCTAGAAGGACGATACAACTATTTTTTGAGGAATTAAAATTTAGGAGATTTAAGGTTCAGGTAGACTTCTTATTGAATCTTAAGGAATAGTTATGGAGTAGAAATTTCGAGGACAAAATTATTTTTAAGGTGGGTAGATTTGTAGCTCCCCTTCCCGAAAATTTTTTTAGATATTATTTATTCCTTTTTTATCGGCATTAAGGGTGATTAAATAAATATATTTATTACTTTAGATATATTAAATTGGTCATTTAAAATTTTTTGCCTATATGGAAATTGTGGTATTTATATATATATATATAATATATATATATATATATATATATATATTATATATATATATCTATATATAAATAATATATAATATAATATATATATATATATATTATATAATCGGCATGTAAATGTATTTATAATTATTAAGTGTATGTATATGTATATATATCTAATTGTATACGTATATATATATAATATATATATATATATATATATATATAGATATATATATATTATATATATATAATATATTATATAATAGATAATATGTATGTATAAAAAAAAAAATAAAAAAAAATGTATATATGTATGTATATGTGTACGTAATATATAATATATATAGAGTATGCGTATATGCGTATATAAATAAATAACTATATATATATATATATAATATATATATATATATATATATATATATATATATATATATATATATATATATATATATCTATATATATATATATAGTGAATAGGTATATGTGTATAATATATATATATATATATATATATAATATATATATCTATATATATATTATATATATATATATAATATATATAATATATATATATATATATATACTTAAGAAAAAAAAAAATATATATATATAAATACTTAAAAAAAGAATAGATTAGAATGATAACCAAAAACCATCCTAAAATAAATCCCTCCCCAGCCCAGGGCCCAGACCCCAGCCACCCAAGGCCTTTTCCCGCAGCAGCAACCCAAAACGTTCCGCAAACTGTAACAACTACTTGTAATGGTTGACAGTAACAACACATATAAATACATAGGAAATTCATATATGCCAGAACATTTGTCATGACCTTATTTGAACGTATCTGACAAGGACGTAACAACTGTATCACTCTTTATTAACATGGTTTATCGCGTGAAGTTGTCCATGCCAGTACAACATAGCCTAAACCAATAAGCCATTTCGTCAGGTATAGGTGTGAGAAGGTCCTGGTAACCTTAATTCTTTGTGTTGAAGTTACTTTCCTGAGCAGAATCAGAATTTCGAAAGCTAATTCAACTTACAAGAACCAACTGCAGCATTGAGCCCGAGCTCTGAAAAGAGCCCAACCCGAGAGTAATCCCCCTCAGCCGAGTTCCTTTTCACAGCAGACCCAAGTCTGTTAGTTCCCAAACCCGAACTAACTTACGTTCGTATATAAGTATATATATAAAGATGAGAACGAGAAAGAAGAGGATTTCGATAAAGCCCTAACCTCCACAGATGACCAGTGCCGCCAACCACCCCAGGCGACCCCCTCTCCGCGTGCGCCACCCGCCGTGCACCGCCGGCCAGGCGCGCGAAGCGACCACGCGCGACAGCGCACCGGAAACAGAGCAGTAGCAGTGCGAGAAGAGGCCCACTTCGTCGCGATGGTTCGTCGCCTTCGGCGGGTCGTTTTGCGAGCCGTTCGATCTGGTATGAACCAATTATAACCCTATTAAATTCCTGTTAAATTGTTTGATTTCTAGTTATCCGAGACTCGAGAGAAATCGAGTCGAAAATCATCAAAAAATCTGTTCTAAAATAGAGTATATGGCAGTCTCTCAACCCAACTTGGCAGTCGTTTTCTGAACCGAACATTAGGGGATTTCAAAAACTAATTAAAGACAGTTTTAGAGAACCTATACGGCTCTGCAAACCATTTTGTAGAAGTCGATTTGATCGACTGAGCGTCGAGAAATCGGCGTCTCAAGTTAACCAAAAACCTATTTTCAAAAATTAGAAATTCCTTCGATACGACGTGCATCCCGCCAATCCGGGCGACGTGGTCACGAACCGAAGGCATCGAAAGGTGCGTAACGGCTTCGTGGTCGTGTGGGTTTTGACGGAATTCAAATTGGTCGCGTGTGCGCGACGAATTTGATGCGTATCCGTCAAAATTTACCGTATCGACCTCTGGGCAAATTCTTCAATTACTTTGTTCACGCTCGTCAGATCGAGACAAAACTTACACCAACAGGACCGTATCATTTTTCTGGTCATGAATGCCGAGTTTGGTCCAATTCCGAGACCGTTGAATTGGAACGCCGTTTTGCAGGCCCCACGGTCCCACTCAACGGGCGATTTTGTGCACGGCCTGCCGGAATCCAACTCTGATATACGGTTGGGTTCGTATCGGAAAATCAGATCTGTAGACATGTAGTTTGACAACTTTAGAGACCGTTGACTCTGGCACGCTTTTCGGTGCAAAGCGGGTCCAACGGCGGATACTGTTTTGGCCTAAAATTACCGTTTTGCTCCTATGTCCAGAATTGGACTTAAGGACAGGCGATCCTAGCTATTTTGAATATTCTAAGAATATTAGTAATGTTTATTTCAGCTTTCGGGGACTGTTGTATGGATTTTGACTGTTGTGGCACATTGAGTAGTTCAGATTGTCGGTTTCACCAGCAGAGGACCACATGCGAGTACACTCTATTGTTTGCATTTCGATATTGATATTTACTATATTTCATTTATTATTCATTGGTTATGTGATTTTATACTCTATTATAAATTGTTGAGTCGGGAATGAGAAGTACCAAGGATGTGTGATCCGACCATAGACCGTATTTATTTTCATGCAGTAGACATCGTAGACCGTGTTTATTTTATACAGTAGACCTCGTAGACATTGTTTATTTTATGCAGTAGACCTCGTAGACATTATTTATTTATGTAGTAGACCTCGTAGACATTGTTTATTTTTATGCAGTAGACCTCGTAGACATTGTTTATTTTCATGTAGTAGACCTCGTAGACATTGTTTATTTTCTACAAGTAGACCTCGTAGACATTGTTTAATTTCTATAAGTAGACCTCGTAGACATTGTTTAATTTCTGCAAGTAAACCTCGTTGACCGTGCGGTGTAGTGCCCCAGACCGATCACATATCAAAGGTACTTCTAACAGTTGGGAAAAGTATTTTGTGTCTATTTATTGCTATTGGTTTTCCGTATTTACTGTTTATTTTCAAAACTCATGATTGATGTCTAACCTTTGTTTTATAGTGTCACGATCCGCACCCGTTTTTTTTAAACGGATACGAGACATGTCCAAGCCAGCCTGCGCCGCAGTGTCGGCGGTAGTACGCTGTCACGGCCATGAAGATCAAAATCACAAATAATGCTCATTCACATAATTAATTTGCTTACAATGATCACAAGTTTTATATTTGTAAAAAAATATGAACTTGCACAAATAATTGAATGACAACAACTCAACTATGTAGCAAGTCTCTAGGCTTTCGTCTGCAAGTACACATGTCACACCCCAAGCTAAGTGAATCCACGGCTAACCTAAAAATGTTGGTTTCCGGTCAGGAATGGAACGAGCACAATTCACTGAATGTAATTTCAATAAAGAAAATGACTATAAAATAAGGGTTAGACATCAATTATGAGTTTTGAAAATAAACAGTAATTTTGGAAAACCCCGTTTTGAAAATAAGGGTTAGACATCTAATGGATTTGAAGGTGTATATATTGGGTTCATTCCTGAAGAAGTGGCTCAGGAAATAGTCGACTGTGCGCGGAGATATCTCGCGATGAATTTGCGCCTCCGTGTAACTGCTGCTGCTTGCGATCCGCTGTTCGCGCGCGTTGTTCTCGGCCAGCCGCCGGCCGACGGTCGTCGCGGTGGCGGCGGGCGGCGCGCCTAAGGTCGCCCTCGAGGTCGAAGGGTCGCCAGGTAGTCTGGGGATTAGGGTTCTTTCGTTCTCTGCCAATCTCTCCTTATAACTCTCATCCGATTCTTGTATATATGCATATGTCGGTTCTCGGTTGAGAATAGAACTGAAGGGATCGGCCTATGGGATTTAAGTAGGGGCTCGGGCCTATCAGCTGTTGGGTTTTGCTGTGGGGGTCGGTTGGGATTATTAGGTGGGCTCGGGATTGCTGTGTTAAATGGATAGGTGTATAAATTCCTATATGTATATATAAATGCATGTTTTAATATATAATGACTTATATACACATATTTCCATCAATACAAATTTAGGTATATCTATATATATATACATATATATATACACATATACATATATGTATAATATATATATTTATGTATAAATACACATATATACATATACAATATCTATTTATATATATACATATTCACACCTAAATAATATATTTATATATATATATATATATATATATATATATATATATATATATATATATATATTTTTATATATATATATATATATATATATATATATATATATATATATATATATATATATATATATATATATATATATATATATATATATATATATATATATTCACACTTATACACCTGTATATTTATCTATAAATCCACACATATATACATCTGTATTTATATACACATATATATCTATATTTCTATATTTATATATACACATATATCTTGATGATAATAACTAATAATAATAAATAATTTATATTTATTAACCACAATAATAATATTAATATTATATAACCCCAATAAAATAATAATAGTAATAATAATAACGAAATTCAATAAACCAATTATTGTGTATATATCATCAGGCACGGTCTAATAATCCCAAAAATGTACTAGAACCTATTTTATGCTAATATCATTGAATATAACTAATAGCGATATTTATAATATTTAAATAAGAATACTTGAATATTCATTAGATCGCTAAAATAGAATACGAGACAATCATACCAACATACATCAGCATGAATGTCAATGGACGTACCGCATGACTGCATGGACTTGGCGCAGTTCGAGTTGGTTCGGTACAACCGGATCACTACGAAGTCAATAAATTTAATAATAAATAATTAAACTATTTATAATGGCCATGATATAACTTGGCCTGGTTTTCTTAGTTAGGACATCACTATGGCTCGGCCTTCCCCTACCATGACTAAATACTAGTCAAAGCACGCCACTGAGCTATCCATGCCATGATTCCTAATCACCTTATACTCCAAATCTCAACTATGGCCAAAATCATCTACCGTAATAATTAACTAAATAATTATTTATAAAATCTAAAAATCACCATTCAATTAAAATAAATAATAATAAAAATATTCCAAATTTCTGGGAAGGGCAGCTACAAATCTACCCACCTTAAAAATAATTTCGTTCTCAAAATTCTAATTCGTAACTATTCCTTAAATTCAAAAAGGTCTACTATTACCTTAATCTCCTTGGTTTTAATTCCTCAAAAATAGTTTATATCCTTCTCATCGGCCATTTTGGCAACTGCAAAAATCTCGAGGACTTCTACCCACCTTTGGTCACCCTACTCCCTCAAAGCTATGTCACTAAAACTTTCTAATCATCCTACTAATTGCTAAAAATTGCTATCCATAGGTATCTACTGTATACGGCATCTATAATCCTATCCTATCTATCAACCAACCCAAAATCTAACAAGCAACATATTTACATAAGTAGCAAAAAAATATTGGTAAATTCTAATAAGTATGACCATACGTCGCTTCGAAGTAGGAATGACATAAAGATAAGGAAGAACAATCGAAAGTAAAAATGAAGTCTCAAGAGCAGTAGATAGTATTCAAGGATACAGATAGAAAGAAAGTCTATGAGCCATTGACCAATTTTTGCTAGATTGGGCTACTCTAGTCCAGTTACTTGCTAAGTCTAAGAATCCTTCATTCTTATAGGAGCTTGCAATCCGGCAATACAGAAGTTCCGTTCTCGAAATTCTAAACAGTTTCCATAATAGAACGGAATCTGGGAAATCAAGATTGTGATCTTTTTCGTGGTTATTTAAACACATAAGCAAGGGATGTAAATGCAACGCAAGATCGTATCGTAACTTCCAGGTGAATGGAATAAGGGTTACGAATGACCTCACATTCTAAGAGGTGGGGACTACATAATAGGTGTAGGAACCTATATCAAATAGTTCGGTTTTAATAGACCAAATATAGGGGTATGTATGCATGGGTTTTACTGGGTCTTAATGGGTTTCCTGATTGGACATCAATTGCTGGTTGGATGACCCTAGGATTTCAATCTATACTGACTGGACAATATTCCCATGATAAACTATTTCTACTAGGTTTAGGGTAACCTAGAATAGACTTCAAACCTAGTGGTTGAACTAGTTGGGCAGTCGGAATGGTTAACTAGGTCTCTAAAGCCCAAAAATGCGTCTTCAGTGACTTTTGTATTTTAAGTGGCACGAGAAGACACAATTGAGTGGCACATTAGTGACATGCGCGTAGTGGCTTCAAGTCGATCACCACCATATATTGGGTCGGAAGATTTGAGTCGAGGTTGAGTCTCTATTTGTAGTCGAGAAGTTTACCGGTACTATGGTAAGGGTTATAGCTAGTCTTTTTGACCTAAAGTCGTACCATAAAATTAGAGTACAAGGGGACGGGTTTGAGTGGGACATAATATACCTAGATGAAGGTGGACTCGTCTAGATCTTACATATACGATTTGTTGGAAGGTAACAGCTGGTCTTGTGCTCCGAATATTAATGACACGGCCGGGGACACAAAATGATCTAAATGGAAAGTGGGAGTCCATGGGGCACTAATTGTCATCCTAATGGAAATTATTTTAATCACTAGGTAATCCTTGTTTATTCCAAACTTTAGGAAGCTTACAGTCTACCCACCTTAGAAGCTAAGTCATGGTCTTAGGAATAATGAGGTCAGAAGAATTTTCAAAGTCCGGTATCGTACCTCGACTCTTGGTAATAAATAATAAGGTACGGCACAACGGAAATACGGTAGATATAAGTCAAGTCAAGGATCGTTCCTCAATAAATAGAAAACGAGTGTGTACAATGACACCCGGTCGACAAAATAGAATGACCTACTCGTCTCCAGTATTCAAGAGTTATCGACGGGGTAACCAACTCTAAGGCACATCATTTGAAAAGATTTCTAACAACTGAGTCGTGAATTTCTATTTGTGTCAACCTGCCAGACTACTGTCACAAGAGTTGTAGTGATCGTGTATTGCTGTTGACAACTGGTAGATCATAATATGACAGGGTATTTAAGCTATGGTATTGGCTAAGCTAGTGACTGTGGTGTTCCAACACTAGTTAGGTCTTAATTATAAAATTTACATAACTAGAGTAATATTTATTGGAAACCAATCTCGGGATGAGTGTCACAGTAAATGATTACCCTATTGTCCACTCATCTCATGCCTAACTGTGGGCTTCGGTCGAGGAAGGGTTGGTTCAAGGCTTAAGGGTTGCTAGTTAAGGCAAGCTTCCAGCAAATAATTAGAGACTCACAACATTTGGTTTCTTGAGAATAGATAGTACCCTAGGTTGGCATTACGACTAAGGGTAAAATCCTAATCATTCGTAAATTCAGATGGCTTGAGAGTCCCGATAACAGTTTGGGGTCGAGAGGAGAACGAGTAACTCGGTCACATGGCTGGCTGACGATAACTACCCTTGTGTATACAACTACCATAGCCATGGGGATATGCGGTATCTCTCTATCCATTTACGAGCTTCTGCCTTTCCGAACCAGTGAAAGACAAAAATAATAAAGAGTTCAAGAAAGATGTTACTGAATACAATCACGTGATTCAAGGGCGAACGTATAATTCAAGAGGAATTGTCAAGCAGTCGCGGATGAGGTCCTAGATACCTATATATCTCCATCCACGTAGTGTAATTAAACGAAAGAGCGAACCAAATGCATCATGGTTGATCAGACCATAATATACTGATTCTGATTAGACAATAAGTTAGCAGGCGTCCCTACTAAACATATGCCTCGATTCAAGCTCGAGAACAGAGTGAGCTTGCAAAAACTAGGCTGTAATAGCAGCATTGGTCAAGATAGTCAAAATACTAGTACGCTAGATTTTAAAATGAGGCACAAGTAGTTCTAGTTTTATGAGAATCAAAGCCTTATCCGACGTTCTTGCTTATACAGTCCTCATGCTATTTATTTATCCATAAAGCCTTGGTCGACTAAAGGGTTATGGACATCTAAATTCCATATTCTAGGTAACCCTATTAGTGCCAGTCAATTTTCTCGTCAATAGATCACAAGGACCACGAAATACTAGGTCGGGAGATACGCTACCCAACTTACAGGACTTTCACTAGTTTTGGCTTCAGATCTTATAGAACATACAGGGCACCGTCCTATCCTCTATAGTATCCCTAATTTGTAATCACGTCTGAAGTCATTTCACCGAGGACTACACCTCGCCCGTAAAATCGGGCTGTGGTAAACCCTTGGTTTCGTAACTCAAATATGATACAAATCGAACATTACTTAACTCTATCCAATATTGGCTCAAGGATAACTACGATCAAGAGTGGACCACTAGTCATATTTCTAGCAAAATTCTATAACCGATATTTTCTTAATCTAATTTCAACTCTAAGGCTCGTGTCTCGCCAGTGCGCTGCTGGCTGCAGTGAATCCATAGTCTCCAAAATTTAAATAAATGGCGACAGTGCGCTGCTGTCCTGCCAGTATGAGTTAACTAACATTCTCGTAACTATATCTGTAAATAAATTCCTGAGCTTCTAGAGATTCAAACAAGTTGACTATGAAATAAGGCATAAATATTTGCCCTATCAACCCTTAAAATAAAAGATTGACTGGGGAGGAAATAAATGAAGACAAAAAGATATACAAACATTCTAATGTCTATTCCATGTGTATTCAAACATTGAGGAAAACCTTGAACCGAAACTAACTCGAGGTCCGTATGGGGATAACAATAATCAGAATTTATACAAAATATTAATTCCTAGGGAAATAGAAACTAAATAGGCAGTTCGACTAAGATATGAGGATGATATCTACGAGGCAAAGAGAAGGATTTGCCCAATTCATCAGGGTTAGATCATAAATTATATAAAGCCCTGTCTCACCAAGTGAATAATCTATCCACTTTGGATCGTGTCGTCATATCGAGAGATAATAGTGTACCTATGGGGATCTGACAACCTATCAACATTAATAACTACTCATCTAAATTGCATGGCCTAGACTACCCATTGGTAAATTTGTATAGGGGACTCCTAGTCCTAGTCATTCTCATAAATTAAATTAATCTTAATTCGTGAATGAGCATTTCCTTGCCGCAGGCTCGCAATAGTACAACTAACTTAAGTACCATCACGAGTTCGCATGATTTGCGAAGACTGACCTGCGAGGACCACCACAAAAACTTGTCACGATCCACACCCGTTTTTTTTAAACGGATACGAGACGTGTCCAAGCCAGCCAACGCCGCAGTGTCGGCAGTAGTACGCTGTCACGGCCATGAAGATCAAAATTATAAATAATGCTCATTCACATAATTAATTTGCTTACAATGATCACAAGTTTTACATTTGTAGAAAAATATGAACTTGTACAAATAAATGAATGACTATAACTCAACTATCTAGCTAGTCTCTAGGCTTTCGTTTGCAAGTACACCTGTCACACCCCAAGCTAAGTGAATCCACGGCTAACCTGAAAATGTTGGTTTTTCGTCAGGAATGGAATGAGAACAATTCACTGAATACAATTTCAATAAAGAAAATGACTATAAAATAAGGGTTAGACATCAATCATGAGTTTTGAAAATAAACAGTAATTTCGGAAAACCTATAGCAATAAATAGACACAAAATACTTTCCCCAACTGTTGGAAGTACCGTTGATATGTGATCAGTCTGGGGTGCTACACCGCACGGTCTACGAGGTCTACTTGTAGAAATTAAATATTGTCTACAAGGTCTACTTGCAGAAAATAAACAATGTCTACGAGGTCTACTTGCAGAAAATAAACAATATCTACGAGGTCTACTTGCAGAAAATAAACATGGTTTACGAGGTCTACTGCATGAAAATAAACAATGTCTACTGCAGAAAATAAACAGTGTCTACGAGGTCTACTGCAGAAAATAAATACGGTCTACGGTCGGATCACACATCCTTGGTACTTCTCACTCCCGACTCAACAATTTATAATAGAGTATAAAAATCACATCACCAATGACTAATCAATGAAATATAGTAAAGATCAATATCGAAATGCAGACAATAAACTGTACTCGCCTGTGGTCCTGTGCTGGTGAAACCAATAATACCATACCACTCAATGAGCCACAATCAGTCAACGCATGTAGAAGTCTTCGAATGCTGAAATAAACAGTACCAACGTTCTCAGAATAGTCAAATTATCTAGGATTGCCTGTCCTTAAGTCCAATTCTGGACACAGGAGCAAAACGGTAATTTCGGGCAAAAATGATGTCCGCTGTTGGACCCGCTTTGCACCGAAATGCGTACCCGAGTCAATGGTCTCTAAAGTCATCAAACTACATGTCTACAGATCCAGTTTTTCGATACGAACCCAATCGTATGTCCAGAGTTGGATTCCGGCGGGCCGTGCACAAAATCGCCCGTTGAGTGGGACCGTAGGGCCCGCAAAACGACGTACGATTCAACTGTCTCAGAATTGGACCAAACTTGGCATACAGAACCAAAAAAATGATATGGTTCTATTGGCGTAAGTTTTGTTTCGATCTGACGAGCGTGCACAAAGTAATTGGAGAATTTGCAAAGTGCACGATACGGTGAATTTCGATGGATACGCATCAAATTCGTCGCGCACACGCGATCAATTTAAATTCTGCTAAAGCCCACACAACCACGAAGCCGTTACCCAGCTTTTGATGCCTTCAGTTTGCGACCACGTCGCCCGGAATGGCGAGACGCACGTCGTGTAGATGGTTTTCGATATTTTGAAAATAGATTTTTCTCTAACTTTGGGATTCGATTTCTCGGCGAGTAGTCGATGAATTCAAATTCCGTAAGAAGGGATTCGAAGCCCTACATGTTGTCAAAAAGTGTATTCAAATAGAAATTTTAATATGGCATTAGATCGGTCTGAATCGATCTCCAAACATGGATGTTTGGACTGTTTTCGGTCCTGTTTCGGGACAGATTTTTGGGTCAACTTCACGCCGATTTCTAGGTCGATTCCTACTCGTTTCCATCCAAACTTATCTAATGGATTTGAAGGTGTATATATGGGGTTCATACCTGAAGAAGTGGCTCGGGAAATAGTCGACTGTGCGCGGAGATATCTCGCGATGAATTTGTGCCTCCGTGTAACTGCTGCTGCTGCGATCCGCTGTTCGCGCTCGCTGTTCTCGGCCAGCCGCCGGCCGACGGTCACCGCGGTGGCGGCGGGCGGCGCGCCTAAGGTCGCCCTCGAGGTCGGGGGGTCGCCAGGTAGTCTGGGGATTAGGGTTCTTTCGTTCTCTGCCGATCTCTCCTTATAACTCTCATCCGATTCTTGTATATATGCATATGTCGGTTGTCGGTTGAGAATAGAACTGAAGGGATCGGCCTAGGGGATTTAAGCAGGGGCTCGGGCCTATCAGCTGTTGGGTTTTGCTGTGGGGGTCGGTTGGGATTTATTAGGTGGGCTCGGGATTGCTGTGTTAAATGGATAGGTGTATAAATTCCTATATGTATATATAAATGCATGTTTTAATATATAATGACTTATATACACATATTTCCATCAATACAAATTTAGGTATATCTATATATATACATATATATATACACACATATACATATATGTATAATATATATATTTATGTATAAATACACATATATACATATATAATATCTATTTATATATATATATATTTATATATATACATATTCACACCTAAATAATATATTTATATATATATTCACACTTATACACCTGTATATTTATCTATAAATCCACACATATATACATCTGTATTTATATACACATATATCTCTATATTTATATATTTATATATACACATATATCTTGATGATAATAACTAATAATAATAAATAATTTATATTTATTAACCATAATAATAATATTAATATTATATAACCCCAATAAAATAATAATAGTAATAATAATAACAAAATTCAATAAACCAATTATTGTGTATATATCATCAGGCACGGTCTAATAATCCCAAAAATGTACTAGAACCTATTTTATGCAAATATCATTGAATATAACTAATAGCGATATTTATAATATTTAAATAAGAATACTTGAATATTCATTAGATCGCTAAAATGGAATACGACACAATCATACCAACATACATCAGCATGAATGTCAATGGACGTACCGCATGACTGCATGGACTTGGCTCAGTTCGAATTGGTTCGGCACAACCGGGTCGCTACGAAGTCAATAAATTTAATAATAAATAATTAAACTATTTATAATGGCCATGATATAACTGGGCCTGGTTTTCTTAGTTAGGACATCACTATGGCTCGGCCTTCCCCTACCATGACTAAACACTAGTCAAAGCACGCCACTGAGCTATCCATGCCATGATTCCTAGTCACCTTGTACTCCAAATCTCAACTATGGCTAAAATTATCTACCGTAATAATTAACTAAATAATTATTTATAAAATCTAAAAATCACCATTCAATTAAAATAAATAATAATAAAAATATTCCAAATTTTTGGGAAGGGCAGCTACATATAGTCATTTTCTTTATTTGAAATTGCATTCAGTGAATTGTGCTCGTTCCATTCCTGACTGGAAACTAACATTTTTCAGGTTAGCCGTGGTTTCACTTAGCTTGGGGAGTGACGGGAATACTTGCAGACAAAAGACTAGAGACTAGCTAGATAGCGGACTTGTAGTCATTCAATATTTGTACCAGTTTATATTTTTCTGCGAATGTAAAACTTGTGAAATTTGTAAGTTAAATTAATTATGTAAATGAGCATTATTTGTGATTTTGATCTTCATGGTCGTGACAGCGTTCTACCGCCGACTGCGGCGTAGGCTGGCTTGGACACGTCTTGTATCCGTTTAAAAAAAAACGGGTGCGGGTCGTGACAAGCTCGACTTGGGTTTCCTGTGGTGATGGCGTTGGGACAAGGAAGATGGGGGTGGCGGTTATGGCTGAGTGTAGGAATTTAGGGTTTTGGGAATGTGTGTGTGTGAGTTTGGGGAAGTGTGCTATTTATAGGGGAGTGGAAAAAAACCCTAAAAATGTAAAATGTAATAGAAATTAGGAAATTAGTGGAAAACTAACACACTAACCACTAACTGCTGACCCTAACGTTATTTCTATTTGTGGATTTAGTTAGCACTAAATATATATTATCTATAAATAATTAATTACTAGTTACGGCTAATTAATAAGTGGCTAATTACAATTTAGCCAAGATTTTCTAATTACTAAAATAATACTAATTTATTCACCAATTATTTAAATATATTTAACAATCATTTATTTTGTAAATAAATATATTTTGAAATTCCAAAATTCAATAAACGTTTTCCATATAGAAGAATAATTAAAACTTATTGATTTTAAGGAATGGAAAGAAAAATTCCAATAGTATAAAATTGCATGAAATAGTAGACCAAAACCAAAAAGGACCGATAGCAATCACGGTCAAAAATTATTTTCTCAAAATTTAGAATTTGCACGTTCTTTGAGATTCAGAAAATTCGGAGTTTTAAAAAAGAAGAAGAAGAATTTAAGAAATCAATTAACGTAGGTTACACTTATGATGACTTGGAAAATGCTATTCTTGAATTACACGAAGAACACAAAGGTGTTAGAAATAAGTACAAGAAATCTCTAAAAGTGGTTGATGCACTTCAACTTGAAGTAGAAAGACTCCAGCATCATTATTGATGTAAAAGGGAAATCTTCTGCTTCTGACACGGATGAGATAGAGTCTTTGCGACTCAAGTTTCAAGAATCCCTTGTCACCATCAAGAAAAATGATGATGAGATTCAATCCCTCATAGAGGCTTATGTTTTTGCTATTCATAAAATTCAAGATACGAATAAAAGAGAATAAGATACTTTTATTAAGTATGATCTTCTTACGCAGAGTAAGAGATTAGGTAATAAGAACACTACTCACACACATGCTCCAAGACACCCTCACACCCATCATAATATTAGTCATACTTCTTACATGAACAAGAACACTACACAAAAGTCCTTTTCCAACACAAGAAAAGGACCGTTTGTTAAGAAGAACACCTCACATCATGCATTCTATTATCATCATCATAACACTCATGATAGAACTCCTCGAACTAGAGCTTCACATGTGCATAACAATCACTCGTTTTCTTTTAAATCTTCTATGATGTACAACTATTGTGGCTTGATTGGAAATACTTCTAATTATTGTCATATAAGGAAACAAGTTGATTTGAAAGTTTATAAATGGGTTCCTAAGACTAACAATCAAGGACCCAAACGATCATGGGTACCAAAATGTTCATCTTCAACTTATGTTGTAGGTGAAGAATCCTTCTCATGCTAGAAGCAAGTGGATTCTCGATAGCGGTTTTTCACGGCACATGACCGGTGATGCTTTACTATTTACAACGCTATCGATGAAGAAGGAAGGACACGTCTCCTTTGGTAACAATCTTAAAGGTCACATTATAGGAAACGGTAATATCGGTTCCCCTCCTTATCCTTGTATTAAGAATGTGTGTCTTGTTACAAATCTCAAACACAATCTTCTTAGTATTAGTCATCTCACCGATAATGGTTATGATTTTAAGTTTGTTAAACTCAAATGCTTCATTACCGATAGCTCTAGCAGATCTATTGTTTATGAAGGCATTAGAGAGAACAATATATATGTTCTATATCTTGTTGAAGGTACTAACAATGACAGATGCCTAGTTGCAAAGAACGATGAAAGTTGGCTTTGGCACATGAGGCTCGGACATGCCAACATGGATACCATCTCTCGCATTGCAACCAAGAAGCTTGTAAGAGGAATTCCAAGTATCCCTTTCAAAAAGGATATGGTGTGTGAAGAATACGAGAAAAGTAAGTTGACCAAGTCATCTTTCAAATCCATCAACTCTGTGAGTACCACTAGACCACTTCAACTTATTCATATGGATCTATTTGGTCCTAGTAGAGTAGCTAGTCTTGGAGGCAAGCTTTATGCTTTTGTTTTGGTTGATAATTTTTCGAGATTTACTTGGGTTATTTTTCTTGCTTGTAAAAGTGATACTTTTTGTGAATTTTTTACTTTTTGTAAACGTGTTCAAAATGAGAAAGACATTTCTATTAACAAGATTAGAAGTGATCATGGAGGAGAGTTTGACAATGCCGATTTTAAAAGATTTTATGAAAAGAATGGTTTTGGTCATGATTTTGCTTGCCTTCGAACTCCTCAACAAATTGGTGTTGTGGAGAGAATGAATAGAACCCTTGGCGATATGGCCCGGGTTATGTTAAACCAATATAAGCTCCCCCAATATTTTTGGACAGAAGCCGTTAACATGGCATGTTATGTTATAAATAGGGTCTTGATTAGACCTATTTCTAAAACGACTCCTTATGAGCTTTGGTTTGATAAATTTCCTTCTATTGAATATTTTAAAGTTTTTGGATGTAAATATTTTATTTTGAATACCAAGGACAATCTAGGCAAGTTTGAAAAAAAGCCTATGAAGAAATTTTCCTTGGCTACTCAATACATAGCAAAGGTTTTCGTATTTTTAATAAAAGAAGTCTTGTTGTCGAAGAGTCAATTAATGTATCTTTTGATGAACTTAATCTTCTACATTCTCCTCATCCGATGTTGTTGATGACATCTCGTTTGGTTTGGAGAACTCTTCTATTGGAGATCCTCGTCCTTCTTCATCTAACAATAAAATTGTGACTCCTCCAACAAAAGATTCTCTGCCACTCGAGCCTCCTCAAGAGGATCTCCCAAAGGAATGAAGATTTGTCCTTAATCATCCTAAGGTGCTTATCATTGGGGATCCTTCTTCCCGTGTTAGTACTAGATCCTCCACTCATGATCTTTGTGCAAACGTGGCTTTTATTTCTCAAATAGAGCCTAAAAATATTAATGATGCTTTTCATGATGAATTTTGGATGATAGCGATGCATGAAGAGCTAAATCAATTTGAGTGAAACAAGGTTTGGGAACTTGTCCCTAAACCTAGCAACCACCCCATTATTGGCACTAAATGGGTGTTTCGAAATAAATTTAATGAAGATGGGTTAGTGACTCGTAACAAAGCTCGATTGGTTGCTCAAGGCTGTAACCAAGAGGAAGGCATTGACTACGATGAAACCTATGCTCCGGTTGCTCGTCTTGAATCCCTTTATATGCTATATGCTTTTGCTTGCTTTAATGATTTCAAACTTTTTCAAATGGATGTAAAAAGTGCGTTTCTAAATGGTATTATTAAAGAGGAAGTTTATGTTAAACAACCTCCTGGCTTTGAAGATTTTTAATTTCCTAATCACGTGTTCAAACTCCACAAAGCCCTTTATGGCCTCAAACAAGCTTCCCGTGCTTGGTATGAGCGCCTTAGCTCCTTTCTTGTTTCACATAATTTTTCTAAGGGTAAAGTCGACACGACACTTTTTATCAAATCCCATAATGGCACTCTTTTATTAGTTCAAATTTATGTCGATGACATTATTTTTGGTTCTACTAACAATGCACTTTGTGTAGAATTTGCTAAAGTAATGCAGGACGAATTTAAAATAAGCATGATGGATGAACTATCATTCTTTTTGGGCTTGCAAATCAAACAAGGACCCAAAGGAACCTTCATCAATCAAGCAAAATATACAAAGGATCTCCTCAAGCGTTTTGAACTTGACTCATCCAAATCAATGAGGACTCCTATGGCAACAACGACAAAGCTTGACAATGATGAAGATGGCACTTCGGTCGACATTCGTAAGTATAGAGGTATGATCGGTAGTTTACTTTATCTCACTGCTAGCCGACCTGATATCATGTTTAGTGTATGTCTTTGTGCACGATATCAAGCAAATCCAAAGGAATCGCACTTATGTGCTGTCAAACGTATTTTTTGATATCTCAAGGGCACCGTTAATATGGGCCTTTGGTCCTTTGATCTTCACGGCTTCTCGGATACAGATTTTGCCGGATGCAAGATTGACCGAAAAAGTACTAGCGGCACATGTCAATTCCTTGGGAAATCCTTAGTATCGTGGTTTAGTAAGAAACAAAATTCTATTGCTCTTTCAACCACTGAGGTCGAGTACATAGCGGTCGGTTGCTATTGTGCATAAATTCTTTGGATGTCACAAACACTTGTAGACTATGGCATTTCTAATACTTGCATCCCTATAAAATGTGATAACACTAGCTCGATAAATCTCACGAAAAATCCGATTTGTCACTCACGTACGAAGCACATTGAAATTAGACACCATTTTCTTCGTGACCATCAACAAAAAGGGGATATTCGCCTTGACTTTATTGACACTACTTATTAGTTAGCCGATATTTTCACCAAACCCCTCCCGGAGGATCGTTTCATTTTTTTTGCCAAGAATTGGGTATCATTAATTTTGACACTTAGCTCATCTCTAACGGCACACCGACGGTATATGGCGGTATACCGACGGAATGCCAATTTTGATTCAGAATTCTATTCTGTGTCAAAAATCGGTATACCGTCGGCATACGCCGGCATACCGACGGCATGCCGATTTTGATTCAGAATTCTATTCTGTGTCAAAAATCGGTATACCATCGGCATACGTCGGTATACCGACGGTATGCCATTTGGAGGCGGACTGCTGGTGTCATATTTGTTCGGGCCCCACCACTCTTCCACCTTCTCCTTATTCCCTTCTTCCCTCTTAACTACCCATCACATCAACCCTCTCTTTATTTATTACCCATCCCATCTTCTCTACTTTCTAATACCCTAACATCCCACCCTTTCCTCTCCTCCATTAACTACCTCCATTATTTCTTTTCAAACAACCATACTTCCCCATTTTTTCTCTCTAACCGTTCAAAACCCTTCCTCTTCCCCACACTTCTCTAAAAACCCCATTTTCTTCTTCATCCTCTTCCATATTTCAAAATCCTCTTTCCTCCTTCAAACTCCTTCCATTCTTCCATGGCCACCCACAAGCGTCCTCGCTCCTCCTCCACCGCTGCCAATCCTTTCACTCCTGTGCCTCTCTTCCATGGCTATGACCAGCGGATCTTCACTTCTTCTTTGGCTGCCGACGCGTGGTTCCAGCGTTTCGTGCACCATAATGTCTACAAGGGGCACGCCATCAACTGGAACCTCTTCTTCGGCCCTCTCTCTCTTCGAGGAGGCCGATCTCTCTTCTCTCCTTCGACGTCAGGTGACTGTCTACCCCGTCGCGGTGCGCTTGTTCTACTGTAACATGGTTCCTAACATCGAGAACGGCGCCATTGAGACGATGGTGAACGAATGCCACTTTCGTCTGACGGCTTGTAACATCGCTGGCAATCTCGACATCCTTGACCGAGGAGAGGCTCTGCCGGCCTTGGCTGCTCTTTATCCTTCGGCCGAGGTCTCCTTCGATATTTTTTGCGGAATCATCTGCAAAGGACCCAATCCTTCGGCCTTCCCGGCCCTTTCCTTCCAGTTGGAGCCGTTCTATTACGAGCTCCACCGGATCGTCTGCCACACCATCTATCCTAAGGGCAACAACTATGATGCCATCACCGCTGATGCCCTGGTTTGTATGTACTTTCTCTATTCGATGAAGTCTTGGTCCTTCCCCAAGACTCTTCTCAATGCCTTCTTCAGCGTCCTGCCCGCGGGGAAGCAGTCTCTTTACTATGGATCCTTCATCACCCTCATCTTGGATGTGAAGGGCGTCGATCTCTCCCTCTGCCAGTCGGACGACGTCCCATCTTTTTTTGCTCTTTCTCGTTCCCTCGGTGGTGCCTCCTCATCTCGTGCCTCCTCCTCCCAAGGGTCATCGGCCACTGCTCCTGCTGCGCCCACCTCTACTCCTCCTGCTTACGGCCGTTACATGCCGCTGTCCCAACAACATTTTGATATGCGCATGGCTCAGGCGGAGGAGCAGATGCGGGCCAACACTCGTGGCCTTGGAACCCTCATCCAAAGCCGCTTCCATGACCAGGCCTACTTCATTCAACGCACCCTCCAGGACCGAAATGCATTTCTTGATCTCAATCTTCAGGATCCTATGTACCAGGCCTCCCGTTTCTCTGATCCCAACGCCTAGGAATTTATGTACCCGGACGACATCGATCCTTTTGGTGCTTTTTGTCGGACTCATGATGGGGATGATGATCCGGCCGATGCGTAGGCTACGGCTTCCAGTTGTTGGTGGTGTCAAATAATTGGTTGTCTTATTTTTAGTGTATCTTTTGAGGTCCTTCGGGGACCAGTATTTTGTTGGTTGTTGTGTGCAGTCCTACGGGGACTCTTATGTGTTTTCATCTTGTCTTGCCCAACTCTTATGGAGGAGAGTTTTTATCTTTGTCATGTTTTATGAAGTGTCATGCATGTACCCAATTTACTACTTTTAATATATATGCATACTTTTGTCTATCTTACTGTTTAAGCTTTTCCATGCTCTATTTCTGTATTTCCCATCTTTGACTAAGTGACAAAGGGGGAGAAGAAAACGTATTGAGAGGAAGATGTCTACCTACGGGAGATTCACTTCCTGAAGATGCTATCTCTCTATTTTATCAATTATCAAAATGGAAGAGATTGTTGGCACAGTTTATTTTGATAACATTAACAGCATCTTCGTAGTCTAGTTTTTTTTGTCTTCAGATTGATATTAATTCAGAAGATCTACTACATAAAGTCTGTCCATTCAAGACAAGTCATCAAAGCCTTGAAGACTGAAGCAAAGACCGACGATCCTTGAAAGACGGCTCTCTACACTTCAAGATTTCGAGTCTGTACAAGTTCTAGGTCTTTCTGTAAAATACTTAAGGTTGGATGACAAAACTAAAAGCCTTCTATTCTTTCAGTCAAAAATTAATGTGTTAGAGAACGGCATACCGACGGTATACTACGGCATACCGACGGTATACCGTTTTCATTGGCCATAAAACGTTCTGTGACAAATATCGGCATACCGATGGTATACTCCGACATACCGACGGTATACCGTTTCGCTTGACACAAAAACGTTCTGTGACAAATATCAAAATACCGACGGTATACTGCGACATACCGACGGTATACCGTTTTGTGAGCCATAAAACGTTCCGTGACAAACATCGACATACCGACGGTATACCATTTTGTTTAGTCACAAAATGTTCTGTGACAAACAGCGGTATACCGAGGACATACCGCGGCATACCGACAGTATACCAATTTACGAAATTTGATTTTTGAATCTACGAAAACTAGCATTAAATGCTAGCATTAAATGCTCATAACGGATATAATTATGACCGTTACTGTTCAGAACGGTATACCGACGGCATGTCGGTCCATACCGACGGTATGCCGTCTGGGCTATATCCAGAGCATTAAATGCTACCTACTCTTGGTTTCCTTATAAAAGGAAGTCTTCTCTCTCTTGAAGACTTATCCACTCTTTGCCATAAATTTTTCAACAACCAAGAGCTCCACCATTAATCTCTACACAAGCTTTGAATTGTCATCCATTTCCAAAGTGCTAGAGTATTCAAGAGTTGTACCTTTCGATCTTCAAGTGTTAGAAGATCAACAAGTTCTCTTCCTTTTCTTTTGAAGTTGGCGAGCCTTCGTAAGAAAACTCGTGTGTAAGAAGTTGGTGAGTTCTTCGGATCCAAACTCGTGCTGAATTTGGCGAGTTCTTCGGATCCAAACTCGTGTGTACTATTTTACTAAATAGTAGATTTAAGCCGGAAAGAGTTTCGGGACTGGATTGCCTCTAGAGAGGATACCAGGATACATCGTGCGTTTGATTTTCTTTTTCTTTTTAATTGAAGAATATTGCTTGTTGTGTTTAAATTATTTTATTTCCTTATTCATCCCCCTCTAGGGTTCTACAGTTGTGGCAGTCATAGTAGGTTGAACCCTATAGTCTTCCTGTTCAGATCGACTGTCCTTAAGCTGGCCTCTAGTTGGGCAATCGCCTTTTGGATCTGCACAATATAATTGTACTTTTCAGTGATCTGGGCGGCCAGCTTATTCTTCGAAGCAATACGGGCCTATTTATAGGCAAAATAGGATACTATGCGCCCACATGACCTATGTGCCCATATGGTCTATGCGCCCACGAAGACTTAGTCTTTTGCACATTATGTGCCTGCTACTTGCTGATGTGGACAATGCATAGACATCGCACGAAGGATGGACCTCTTCAAATTCTGTTCCGATGAATCTGTCAATTCAGATTTTCGAGAAAGATCTCAACAGCCATCGTTTGACAGCCTGGCAGCATCTATGCGCCCAAAGAGAGAATCTACTATGCGCCCATAGAGCCATAAGAAGACAGTCTCACATGCTTCTTTCAAAGTATTTCGAACTCGTTCGAGTATCAAAAACTTTGAAGGGGATCTTGTAGAAGCATAAAAATTTTAGGACTATGCGCCCACATAAAGATAAGGTTATGCTCCCACATGATAAAGGGGCTATGCGCCTGCATAGCCAAAGGGGGCTATGCGCCCACACCATTTTCTTCATGCAGTAAAAATATGCGCCCAAGTGTGGGCGCATAGTTTGCTCCCAATACTATGCGCCCAAGGCAGAGACTACACCACGACTCGGTCAATATCCACAATCAGTCGTGCAACAAAGCGTGCGGCCACGTCAGTCTCCACGGGCAGTCGTGCATCAAAGTATGCGTCCACGTCAACCCCACGATCTACCCACGATCATCCAGTCTTTATGCGCCTACACTCTATGCGCCCACAGGAAAGTCAATATATTTTCCTCCTGTGTGTGCATAATAGTCGTTTAAGTACAAAATGACTATCAATAGAGGTCACATGCCTATTCAAAAATACAGAACGAATAGCATTTCAGAGCCAAATTGCTGCCCTTCTTGCCAGTGAGCCGAGAGTTAGCAATTTTCTTAGATTTTCTTCCACTTTTGTAAATTGGAGTGTCAACGGAGTTAAGGAGCAACTGTCGCTCGATCTCCATCGTCCCATTTCCCAAAATTCTTTTTGTACTCGGGAATTCTCAGTACAGGATCTCTCAGGTGTACTCGATTTGTGGTGCCTTACGCCAATAAGAAAAGACAATGCTTTTTTGTGTGTGTCCATAAATACAAATCCAGGGTTGACCAGAATATGATCAACCTTCATTGTATCGACATATCCCATCAAGTAGAGAGGTCGGTCATGTCGATTGTCTTCCAGTAACATATCATCCTGAGTGGAGGTGATATTAGGAATCAACTCCATCATACTATGGCAATGGGAGCATGCCACAGGCTCTTCGTTTGGTTTCTTGAGGTGTGCTAGACAAGTGTCTGCTTGTATCAAAGCTTCACTTAATGATTCTCGAGTTTCCTTTGAGAGACGCAGGAGTTCAAAAATCGATAATCTTACTAGAGTATTGGCTAGTTGAGCCAATATGTCAAAATTATATGATTTTTTGAGTCCCTATAGTAGAGTTTTCTTCAAGCTTTCGTCAAAGTGAGTCGGCTGCTTTTCCTTGACAGCTGTTGTCGATTTAGGAGCGCTTGGTTCTGCTTGGGGTGGTGATGCCGCAGGAGCATTGGTGGCAAGAGGAGATGCTATTAGGGGAACATTAGATGCCGAAAGAGGAGTGATAACATTCTCATGTCCCTCTGGATAGTCTCTGAGGTAGAGCCTTCCAGACCTGGTACCGGTCATAGCTTACTCTTCCAGAATAGGCAAAAAAAACCATGCTACAATCTTTCACTTGTTTTTTATTTCTGGAAGACTTCTTCTTTTGAGGATATGAATGATCTGTCCAGAATCCTAGGCCGATATGGGACTGGTTGTCCTGAAGATGTAAAGAAAGAGGTATCAGAGACCCTTCTCTATTGTTCAAGCCAGGGGCTTTCTATAAGTCATATCCCATCTTCATCATCAGTTCGCTGGACTTATGGCTATACTGATGGAATTCCAGTTGGTATTTGATATCTGACTTCGGTGACATAGTCATTGAAGGAGAAGGCGAAGTTGCCGCTGGAGTAAATGTCGTGTTAAGAGGAGGAACACGACCATCCAGTAAGATAGATACAGTTAAAACCATATAACACAACTTATATTTGGCCATTTCATTGACTTGGTAGAAGAAGTAGATGTCTTCGGTTCAAAGTCGGTGACCAAGTCAAGGTGAATCCATATGATTTTGCCTTTGTCAGTTGATAAAGGTACTAAGCCGTCACTTCTTGCTGGTGGAAGGTTGACGATCTCCAAGGTAGCCTTTGGGATAGGGATGACTCAATCCTATACCAGTTGAGTAGGAAAGTCACCAAACTGCAGAGAGACGACATTGGCGGTCACTGTCCTCTTGTCTTGCTAAAGAGTGATTGTCTTGGCATTGACCAGCTCTGGATCTTTCCTTTAAGTGCGTAACACACCCTGGTTGGAAGCCCCAAGAACCTGTAATATATACAATATTTGGGATTGTCAGTTTTACCTACTTCATACGGCCGTTTAGCTTCGGGCAGTTGAAGTTTGTTGCTCTTAATTAAATAATCAAATATGCTCAGGATGTCGTCTTCATCAAAGGAATATTCCTCTATGGGACGTAGTGCCCTTTACGGAGGTGCTGTTGTTGTAGGTGCCGACTAATGTACGTTGATGGCCAAGGCTTCTTTGCCTTTACGGTTGTTTTGACGACTACCGCTGTTAATAGCAGGATGCTCATCTTTATCGAGATTTGGCATCAAAATGCCTAGCTGCTTGAATTTATCAGTACTATCTTCAGCCGCCCTGACACTTACTATGAAGAAGTCCCAGTCTTGGAATTGTGTGGGTCCCGTCCACATTCTGACTATAGGTAACAAGTTGGATTTGCATGTATCTATAGTAAATTCGTCAAGAGTGCCCAAAGGCATTTTGAGTGCTTCACGGCGGAAGCGCTCTATGAAACTTTCAACGGTTTCATTAGGCCTTTGTTTGATTTTAGTGAGATCGGACATGGTCATGTCATGGGTCCCTTCATAGAAACATTCCAAGAATATTTGTTTTAGTGCGGCAAAGGATGTGATGCAACCGTCTGGCAAGACACGATACTGGTCGTAAGCAACACTGGCCAAGCATCCAACAAATACTCTAGTAAGCAAAGCATCATTTTGTTGAAGGTGGCCAGTCATCATCTTGAAGTGATTAATGTACTGACTCGGAGATGTACTTCTATCGAATAATATTATGGTTGGCGACTTGTACTTAGGTGAAAATGAAACTTCCTTCCATTATACAGGATAAGGTTGTTTGATCCCTAATTTCTGTAGGCCATCCTTTTGGTTAAGATCTTCAAACTGATTTCATTGAAGCTTGACTGCCTCAAGAGGGTCTTCTGATGCTTGAAGAGCGATAGATTGATTTGGTGGGTTGGGAGGTGGAACTGCCTGATGAGTACCACCCCCAGCACCAGACTGGCTTGGGGTAGCCTGAGCTGGTACAACAACATTGAGAGGGAATTGTACCCCTAGACCGGTGTTGATGGGTGCAGAGACTGCTGCGTGTTCTTGAGTCAGAATTGGATTCGCGATCAATGGAACAACATGTTGTGTCATAATCACGGCATGCATCCCTGTATCCATGTCATCCATGGCTTTCAGGCTGGCCTCTAATGCGGCAATTTGTTGCTCCTGACTGACAGAGATAGAAGTATCTTGTTCTTTATTAGTGACATAGGCAGTCACCTCTCTAGCCACCAAAGATGAACTGGTGGATAAGATATTTCGATCGAAATCTTTATTGTCAACATCAAAGTCCGGCAGAGTGCTACCCCTAATGTTAGGGGTGGAAAGATTCTTTTGACCGAGAAAATCTCGGTTTCTTGCTCTTGTGTTCTGGTATACACCTTCGCCAGAATCATAGATTCGATCAAGATATTGTTGACTAGGATTGCAGGAAGCATTACTTTTTGGACGGTTTCCACCACCAGTACTACGAGATGTCATATTGACCGAAGCATATAGCAATTCATATTCATCCACCATGATCAGTTCAGGAGTGCGAGTATAATTCAAGCGATCAAATACAGACCATTTAGCTGACTCACAAGAACACTTGATTACTATCTCATGAAGTTGATTACAGCGATGTCCATGATGTGAAGTGGTAGGTGTTTGTGGTGATCCTGTAATCTTCCGCTTGTGTACAATAATTTTGTGGAGATCAGTCACTTTGATAGGAGGAGAAGAAGAAGAAGGTACATGCTCCCAGATTATGTTAGGAATATGGTTCTTATTCCTAAGATTTTGTGTTCCCTGAGTATGCAGGGAAGTGCTGAGTTCATTAGCATAAGTGAGGGGATTCTTAATCTTAGAAGCCTTTACTGTACACAATTTGGTAGTTGGCGCAGACTGCACTTGGTGCACCAAACGACTTGATGAAAGATGTTCTGTTCTGTATTTGTTAAGATAAGTGCGCATGTCAGTATCATGCGCCACTTGTCTATCAGTTTGAGATACCCTCAGTTTTTTTTGCTTTGTTCTTACTATGTGCAGAGTAGGAAGATCCTGACTATGACCTGACTAGCGTTGGCCAGTTTGATGTGGAGTAGGCAAGATGCCCTGTTGTTCTGAGCATATTGTCCCAACGTGTTTGGCATGGCACTGATTGGCAGCAGGAAGTGCACTTTGAGTAGAGTTCACTTTCTTAGAAGTGAAATTCCTATTCAAGAGTGTTTTACCATTGGCTGGCGCAGGGGCACAATCAGATGATTTTTCCACCGAGCCCAAGATTGGGGAAGAGTATGGAGTAGCCATAGGGCATTTTCCTTTGTCCTGTGCAGAGGTAGTATTCTCCACCAAGTTTAGAGTTGGAAAGGAGTGAGGGATGGCCACATGGCACTTTTCCTTACTTGGTGTAGAAACAGTGTTTGCTGCGCCTTCCACCAAAGTTTAGAACTGGGGAAGGGCGCTTTCCCTCGTTTTGCGCAGAAACAATGGTTGGAGCACCTTCCACCAAGTTTATAATCGAGGAAGGACACTTTCTCTTGCTTAGCACAGGAGCAGTGTTTGGCGCGCCTACGGACATCGAAGTCCATATTGCGCGAGTCTTTCTATCGTTGGAGACAGCAGCAGATGCGCGCTTAGCAGCAGTGCGCTTGGCACCTCCGACGCCAATCATTGCTTCGTAGGCAGTTTGGTCGACTTGTACGACTAAAGTTTTCTGCATCGTGTCGATCGACGCAACATCACATTGAGTTGTCACTTTTTCGTTAGAGAAGAAAGTCATCCCCAGCAGAACCGCCATTTTGTTTACAAGAACAAAAGTTTTCCAAAGAAAACTGAAGTTCAAACTAAGAAAGAAAAAAATAATTCTAGGGAAGTACAACTGTAGAAATCTGATCAGAAAACGATCACTTTATCCCTTGGCGGTGTTATGTTGGAGAAGAAATGCCTTGAAGCTTGCTGCCGTAGAGACGTGAGTTCTGACTTCAGAGTCTATGATCTTTGTTGTGTCTTAAAAAATGATTCTGAACTCTATTTATAGCATTCTGGAATAACTGTTAAGTAGTTATTCTGATTGTCGTGTGGCACTGATTGGCGAACCATCACCCATTGTGCGAATGGTTGTTCTAACTGCTTTTGACACGTGGTA
Source organism: Iris pallida (assembly GCA_029216955.1). Lineage (NCBI taxonomy): Eukaryota > Viridiplantae > Streptophyta > Magnoliopsida > Asparagales > Iridaceae > Iris > Iris pallida. The sequence goes on from JANAVB010041420.1 coordinate 1,044,751, forward strand.
TTTTATGAGAGAGATGCGCTTGGTTGTGGACAGTATTGCGTGCACGTTCTTCAATATTAGTGGCATATGTGACATGTCATCTTGCTCCTGGATGATGATTGATCAATTGGCACCAGCTGATAAATGGCGCACGCTCCATCTGTGGTAAAGCGCTAGGCATTTGGAACTGTGAAGCACTGATTACTTTATGCAAACTCTGTTTGGCGCACAATAAATGAAAAAATGTAATAATAAGAATCTGACATATCCTCCTTGAGCGCCACGCGCTCAGGATTCGAAGATATTTTCTCGAGAAAGGTTTGCCACGTGGCCACCAGAGCCATATGAAGTTAGGCGCCATCTGATCACAACGCTATCCGGCAAATATACTCTGGTGCTATCTATGAGTAGCATATAGTAATGTTTTGATAAATTTTGAGCTTCTACAATGTCCTAGATGCATCATGTTTTGGTCCTTTGAGTTGTTCCGTCAATATTGTTTGGAAATAGATAAAGTTGATGGACTATTTGGTAACCTATTATTATTTGAGTCATGGAACCAACGGTTTGCTGCAGCCAGACGTACACTGGCGGGGCATAAATTATCGGTAAAGTAACTTCAGATATATATATATGGTTTTCGGATAATATAGAGATTACATCCTATTATCATACGATTATTGATTTTATCCGAGTCACAAATTCTTGTACTCTCATTTCAATTTGATTTGGTATTGTTTCTTAGTCCCTCATTTCCGTAGATTCCATTATCTTATGCCTTCTCAATAAATCGTTGACGTTCGTTTCTTTCTTGCCTTTTATGTTTCATGAGACATTATTTGATTTTTTTTCCCTATTTTATGATCATTGATTATATTTTAATCGTGCTTATGTTTTACTTGTGTCTAAAATAATTTTGATCACAACAATATTCCAATTCTATCTGTGATCATATCTAGATAATCCTGATCGTGCCTATATTTTATCATGACTATATTTTGATTGTACCTATTGATCATGTCTAGCATTCGATCATGCCTGATGATTTAAATTCCGTTTTGATCATAGCTAAGTGGTTTTGATCGTACCCAAATGACTTTTTCATATCTAGACAATCATGATTATTCTTATAATTAGTCGTACCTAGGTGTTTTGTTCGTGACCATTTTTTTTTGTTCTATTTCAATCGTGCCTCCATTTTGATTTTGATCATGCTTAGGTGATCGTACTAAGATAATTTTATCTACTAGCCATGACTAAATTTTGATTCTATTTTTTTTTTACTTGTTTTTTCAAAATCTCTGTAATTGGTTATTTGGTCGTGCCATTTGAAATTTTGAAAATAAAATTTTTCTAAGGGGGATAAATTTGTAGCCCATATTTTTCAAATTTAATAAAGTTCCTCTTTGACATATTAATTATTTAATTTAGTCATTGGTCATTGTTATATTATTTTAATTATTGTATTTATCATTAGTTTATCTATTATGGTTAAGTTATAAACTTTAGGTTGGCAATAGCTAAAAACCAAACCTTTCAAGTGACCAAGTCCATAAAACCTAGATCAAATCTTTATTTAGATTGGGCCATTTTTATTAGCTATTATATTGAAATAGACCTTGGGCTGATAAGGAAATAGTTTATTGTGTCGAGTGAACCAAGCCCACATATTAGACTCAACAACAAATCGATTCACATATAAACCTATTTCTTCACACCAAGTCGGCCTACAACTAAAGGCCTACGATTTTAAAAACTCCAAATTGGACCCACCTGACAGCAGCTCATGATTCATTATTATTCTTCTCGTTCTTCTCAAACTTGGTTGTGATCACTCGTCGGCGGAGGAGCCAGCACCCGTCCGTGCGTCCGACAAGCGGCGACCCTCGAGCTTCTGGAAAGATCCTGAAGGTTCTTCACCACCGACATAGTCCGGTTCATCACCTCGGTCCATCTACAACCGCCATACGCCGGCACATCCCCACCGTTCGTGGCTAACGGCCAGTCCCCAACCACCGCGCCTATAAATAAAGCACTTCCAACTTCATTTCTTTATCCTCACTCCAAATATCGAAGCTCTAGCAAAATCACAACTGAACTCCTCTTCTTTCCCACTTCCTACTGGTGATCGACCCTTTCTCTGCCGTTTCTCTTTCACGCGTCTCGACGGTTGTAGGCAGGCGTTTGAGTCCTCCGTCGTGCCTTGGCGTTCCTCCACCGACTCGAGTGAGCTCATGGCGGTGCATGTCAGCGTCTCCGGTCAATCATTCTATTCCGATAATGAACTCCTCCGGTCAACGTCGATGAAGCGATCCAGTAAGCAAACCGAACTTCTTCTTCTGATCGGTTGATTCTTGATTCTTCACAGATCACAATCAACGAATTGATCAAAGTCTATTTTGATTGGTTAGTTGGCAACGAGACTAATTCATTCTAGCTCGATCAATTTGAGAACACTTTCGATCGGAAGGATTCTGTTCGAATTTGAATTAAGACTCAAATCAGTAAGCATTGATGTTCTTTTAGTTTTATTCACTGAGCTTCTCAGTTTTTTTTATCTTTAAGAATCAAGAAATCACTTTTTAAACTTCATTCTATGATCTGTAAGCTATCTGTTCGATAAATTGTCTCAACCAGGATTGAATAAAGTTTCTGGATACGAAGGGGTTGTACCGTCAAGCCTAAGACGCAGGTATGATTCTTTCCGTTCTTTATTCTTATCCTATTTTTTCTGCTTTGGTAAATCAATCAACTGTCCGAACCGTTCTGTGTTTGACACCAAGTTGATATCTGGATATTGTGTCCGGTTGGACATAGGATTGTATCGTGTATTAGAATGATGCAGTGTCCTAGGTTCGGTTCAAGATTAACTAAGTTATGAGGAGATCAGATCAGAGTATAGGATTCAAATCTAGGTGACCGTTGGGTTTGAATGAAGTATAGATAATCATATAGGCGGGCTCTGGGATTTATTTGAAACATTGTTGTGACTTGGGCTTGTAGGCCTATTCGATAAACTGGTATTGAGTTGTGGGCTAAATCCCAGTGACAAAGAGAAGGATGACAACAGACTTTATTCACTCCCTGTTAACCTTCTGACCATTATATTAAATTTGGCTTGATGGGCTTATATTGGATTAAATGGCTAAGATTGAAAGTTGGGTTCCAAATGTTAGGACGGTATACAGTAAGTAAGTTAGGGTATCCACATAGTCACTATTGACTTAATAATTTGGGATTGCTAGTGGTAGGCTTGTTTGTAAAGAATTGGGCCTAGGTTGTTAGAGTAGAAGCCAAGATTAATAGGAAATAATTGAAAGAGTTGGACTAAGGCAAGAGGAATAAATGGGGCCAGGCTCAGTTTTGGTGATTTAAAGAAAGTCTAAGTTGGGTCGGGCTCTAGGCTGCCACAATAACTAGGTTAAAAGAGTTGTTACTGTAAGAACGAATCATAAAGAGCAATACTCTAGAGGGGAGGGGGTGAATAGAGCTGGCAGCGGAATATTGCTAATTTAAAAAGTTAGCAGCAAGATCATAGAGAAATATCACAAGTAAATAAATGTAAAAGCAGAGATCAGAAAGCAAACGCAAAGATGGCGAAGTATACTGGTTTTCGTCTTATGAGGACTATTCCAGTCGAAAGAACTCTAACTTCCAGTTGAATCTACTATTGAAAAATATCGCAAGTTTTCATACGAAGTCCTTGCAACTTCTATAAACACGAGCTTTGATCCGAAGTACTCGACCAACTTCAGTTATGAAGTGTCTTTCTTCAATCAAGCCTCTGATTACAATCGCTCTGACGCTTCTAGACTGTACCGCACTGGCAAATCGACTGGAGGATTGTACCTGGCTTAGGATTTGAAAATTAAAGCTTAGAACACTTTGGAAGAGAGCAGTAGGCTTTAGAAAGAAGAGGCGAAAGTGAATGAGTGAGTTGAAATGATTGAAATCCTTCTTTATTTATAGCTTTTCGAAAGGCAGAACTCTGTCAGAATTCGGACAGAATTTGGGCAGAACTCTATGAGAAAATCTCGGCAAGATCCGTAACTACAGGAGTACCAAGTTCAAAAAGCAACGTTCACTAACCAAACTCTGGCCGAACTCGGGTCGAGTTTTGTCAGGGCTTTGTTAGGTTTCTGCAAAAATAATTTTTGGATTTTTTGTAATTATTTTAAGCAGTTAGGAGCTTTTTGTAAATAGAGGGCTGTTTTTCAAAACGTAGGATATTTTGAAAATATTTTTAGGGTAGCCTATTTGCCAGTATGACTCGATGTACAATATATTTCTAGACTCAAGAAATGTGAAAAATATATTGCATAAAGGAAATACAGACTCGAGTGGCAAACACAGCTTCGATCTTGAACAGAATGGATAACAGTTCTCTGGCAGTGTCCAAGAGTCCAAATAAATTTGAGTAGCCCTTATATATAGACATAGATTGATCAATTATTAAAATCAGGTTTGACCATGACCAGTGGGCCAACAATCTCTCCCATTTTGATAATTGACAAATCTTGATCGATATAACATCTTGATCAATAAGATTTGAAAGATAATCAAAATTGTACTGTATCCTGAAAGAAAATGTTCCTGTATCCTTACAAACATGTTAAATCCTATTTCTCCCCCATTGTGACTTAGCAAAATAATAGCAAATAGAGAAAGCTCCTCCGCAATTTATGCATAAGGAACAATCACTGAAGAAATACAAAATATAATATATAGAAAAATAAGCATTTCACAGGCAGTTTATATTGAAGCATAAAGAGATAGTGCTATAACAAGAAATAAATGCTAAACTGAAATAAAATATGCTAAGAAAAGCATAAAAAGATGTTCATCATACATCAGCTTAGTCAATCACAATCTCAGTGCAAAATAAACTAAAAGATAGTACTAATGATATCTTGGAATGTCGGAGCATTTCCAAGTAAACATAAATATAACAAAATCTCAAAAAATGACATCTAGACAAAAGACAATGCGTCTAGATCAAAAATCCTCTGAATCATCATCATCATCAGTAGTGCCAGCACGACCACCATGTCCGGATGGACCAGCTCCAGAAGTGCCAGCTCCAGAATGGTGTGGAGTAGCACCAGAACCATGGTACCAGTCATATGCGTTACCGGGCTAAAAGAGATTGTGTACCGCCTTATCCTCATAGCGGTAGCCGGAGACAGCTGGATCTCTGGTAAGAGAACTAGCAGAATGTCCAGTCTGGGTGAAACGAAAATCGACAAAAGAGTTGGCGAGTACCTGGAACCGACTCACATCACGAAACTCACGTTTCCTGGATGTATCAGCGATGAATGTCCGCAGATCATAGAGATGCTGATGAATACCCTTAAAAGAAATAGGGTAAGCCTGAGAAGGTGGAGCAGGAGCAGTAGGAGGTACAGGAGGAGCGGCTGCGCTCCGACGTGAGAGCTGGAGAAACTAGGGCTCAGGGTCCATAGCACAAGTGGAAAGATCAACATCAAAGCACTGAAAGATGCGTGGGATGAACATCGCATAAGAGAGATTTTGATCTCTTCCGCGACAACGTCCCATCTTCTGAATGATAGTCTTGGGAACCGAAAATGGAATTCCCTTAATGATATGATAGAGGGCAGATAGTTCAAGATCTGTAACATCATCTTTTGAAGTCGATTTAGGAAGAATAGTGAAATAAATGATGCGATGCAACTCATAGTTAAATAATTTCAAGTTTGCAGCCTTGAACTTTCCAGAAGGAACACGGGCAGGTGCACAAAGGTCGTTCTTGAAACTGATAAGAGTCATGCCATCGAGGAAATCGAACTCAGTGATATCATCAAGCGGGTCACCTTTGTTAGGAACACTAAGGATTTTCGCTAAGATGGTATCATCGAACTTGATGTTGATACCGCCGACACGAGTTCTAACAGAGAAAGTGTCTAAAACAAAGTTGCAGTAGAACAGTCTAAGGGCATTAGTAGCTATTTGGTATTTGAGGGTAACAAGTCGGTGTAACCCTAATGCCTCAAGCAATGGACGGTAGTCAGGAAACACAGTCCACTTAATCGGGGCTCCAGTGCATATGTTACGCATGGCAAAGTCAGCGTACCATAACAATGAGTGATCATAAGTTTCAAAGAAAAACTTATTGAACGCACGATCGGCAGATTGGACCAGAGATAAGAGGAAATCCTCTGGTGGATTCGAAGATGATGCCTCTTCACTGGCATTTGTCGTCTTCCACTTGGATGGAGTGAATCCCTTAGGCATTTTCTCCCAAAATTGAATTGAAACTAATGAATTGAAAGAGATAGAAGGAGAATGTTATACTTTTCGAGAATTGAGTATATGGTAGAGATCGAGATCCATACGAATCCAAATTTTGGATTGAAATCTCCAAGTAGAATGAAAGCAATGGGTTGGAGAGTTTCTAGGGTTTGGAGAGGGCTCGGGCGGCAGCTGCTACTTGAAAGAGGAGTTTGGAAGAGATGAAGAGAAGGGGGTCTCGGGTTCTGACTTAAAAACATATACCATCAACAGAACTCTGGCCGAACTCGGGTTGAGTTCGCCTAGGGTTCTTTTGATGAAGCTTGAAAAAAAAATTATGTAGGCCACATTCTTTTCATCATCCATTTTCAATTATTTAATACCAAGTTCAGTAATTTTAAATTTTAATTACTATAATTAATATTATTTTATAAATTAAATTTTGTTACACAGCAAATGTTTCAGATTAGCTATAGGGGTACTGTCCCAGCTAGCAGGAGTTCACCGAGGAACAATTAAATACCGCTTCGCTTTGACCGTAGTCGTGGTGACAACAGACCCTTTGTAGGCTTGTCTCAAAAACAGTTTTTGAGTATTGAAAAATAATTGATAAAACAAAATTAATTAATATTATTGATATCTAAAATTCCTATCTCGACTTAAATAATTGAAGCGATCTTTCGCTAAAGGTTTTGTAAAGATATCAGCTAATTGATTCTCTGTGTCTATGTATACAAGGTTTGTATCTTCATTTTGTTGATGACCTCTAAGAAAATAATGTCGAATCTCAATATGCTTAGTGCGAGAGTGACATACAGGATTCTTGGTCAAATTGATAGTACTAGTGTTGTCACAGAAAATGGGTATGTGTGTGTATAGTAAACCGAAGTCTTCTAAGGTTTGCTTCATCCACAAAATTTGTGCACAACAACGTCCTGTGACGATATACTTAGCCTCAGTCATTGATAATGCGACAAAATTTTATTTTTTGCTAAACCAAGAGACTAGAGCTTTGCCTAGGAAATGACATATATCGCTGGTACTTTTTCTATCTACTTTGCATCTAGCAAAATCAGCATCCAAATAACTAGTTAGGTCAAACGACGTAGTTTTGGGATACCATAAGCTGACAAAAGAAGTGTTTTTAAGGTATCGGAAGATATGCTTAACCGCGCATATATGTGATTCCTTAGGGTTAGCCTGAAAATGTGCACACAAGCAAACACTAAACATTATATCAGGACGACTAGCAGTTAATTAAAGTAAGCTACCAATAATACCTCGATACTAACGTATGTCGACCGGTTTACCATGTTCATCAATATCAAGCTTAGTCGAAGTTGCCATCGGAGTGCCAAGTGGTTTGATTGCTTCCAAATCGAACTTCTTTAATATGTCTATCACGCCCCAGAACCAGAATACTGGAGAGCGAGGGAATGACTCAGCCAGCTACGTATTACGGGTAGATGAATACCGTATAATACGATCAATGCTGTCTAACCAGACGAGGGGGTGCATACTATATGAAAGTCTTACTATGGTCACTTCACATCTATTGTCTCAATCATTCAAACAAGAAGCAAAAATAGAGAACATGTAAGATAAAACAGTAAGGCGTCCTAAACGCTCAGTCAAAATGTTCTGGAGATCTGGCTTTACAAAACATAGCCAGATGGTATAGTAACATATACACAATTGTTGTCAGCTGCAGTCTGACTTTAGTTATAATTATGCAAAAGTAAGTGCAAGACAATCCGACTAACATGTCGGTGCCAAACGGCTAAGTATAAAGTAAATGACAAAACGAGCGGTGGAGTAAGGAAACCCACTCGAGTCCTCCTGCGATCATCCCTCTAGTATTGACCATCTTGGAGGTAGAAGTAAGCTGGATCCTCGGGGACTGGCTCTAAATCTGGCCATGTAAAACCAGAGAGGTTAGACCTCTAATAGCAAGTACCACAAGGGAGCACAATATGAAGGATTAAACCAATAAGTAAGAGGATATAATAATAGATCTCTGCTTTCCACTAGGATTCACATAACATCACGACACTTCGATCTAACCTCCCAACCAAACAAGGACAGAAGTTGGTCCGTCATGTCCTGACATTCTGATCATCTCAGTTAGGCAACAGAGTAGGTACAGTACACAAACTAGTCATCTTGAACGGCCAATCAACTACTACGGCTTGCTACTGTGAGTCCCAAGTTATCCTGGAATTATGCAAATAGGGATTCCTCAGTTATAACTATGTGCGAGCAAGGCTAGTCTATCCAATCAATCAATTGCGCCAATCATGTAATTAGACGAGTCCCAGCGGGATGCCCGCCGTTAATATAGCATGTACAATAATATAAGCAGATACTGTTTCCTGCCCGTGTGACAGATTTACAGTATCTGTGGGAACCAGTCGGCCTGTCGGGCACTTAATAGTCCCAAGAGGGCTGCCATGTAAGAACTCAAAAATCCATTCTCTCCATGCCATCATTATTTTATTTAACTTAATAGTCTCTACGTTGAGTGAAGTTCTATGCCGTGGATCATAGTCATTCAAATGAGTACTTTTGTACGGGGTACGATATGCGCAACTCTACAACGATACTCGTGCGGCTAAGTTGTAGGTTTTACATAGCGTGATGCAACAATCAAATCTAACCACGGAGTAATCATGCCTTGACCATAAAGTACACATGCTGTTTTTGTAAGATAAATAAATAACTAAATAAATAAATAATTAATTTGAAGCCTGCATGTGCCTGTATGCCAATATTCGGGATCGGCTAATCGAGTACAATAGTTCATTACATGAACGTGTCTCATTCATTCAATTCAATAAGACGACTAGCCAGTCTCTTAGTTCCAACTAGGAACGCATGATCAATTAGTCAAGATAACCATTATTATCAATGGTATCAAGGTATGAAAGTCAATTAGTATTACATGGGGTCGAGTCTATAATTCTCAAGGTTATGTTCCAGTCATACTGGATATCCATGAATCAATCAGGACACAAGGCACATTCTACATAACAATCCATATTAACAATATTAACATATCATGATTTTATCAAGTTCATGCCAAAAGGCGTAAGGATATAAATAGAAGAATTATCATGCCATCATTAAATGAATAAGTTATAGAGCAAATAGTAACACCCAGGTTAGAAAGTCACGCCAACAAGTCTAAGCTAAGGCCAAAAGTCACGCCAACAAGTCTAGGCTAAGGCCAATAAGTCACGCCAAGTCTAGCAGGTTGGAGTGAGCGTGTAAACAGCGTGAGCGTGAAAAGTGGTTCACGTTGGTACGCACAGTGTGAGCGTGAAGAAAAATTCACGCACTCATAAGTGAGCGTGAAGAATGATACGAAATTCACGCACGCACAAGTGAGCGTGAAAAGTGTGACAAGAAATTCACGCACGCACGCAAGACGTGAGCATAACTCAAAATTCACGCTGGCATGTAAGGGCGTGAGCGTGACTAAAATTCACGCTGACACGTACAGACGTGAGCGTGACTAAAATCCACGCTGACACGTACAGACGTGAGCGTGACTAAAATCCACGCTGACACGTACAGACGTGAGCGTGACTAAAATCCACGCTGACACGTACAGACGTGAGCGTGACTAAAATCCACGCTAACATGTAAGAACATGAGCGTGACTAAAAATTCACGCTAACACGTAAAGACGTGTGCGTGACTGAAAATCCACGCACGCACGTAAAGACGTGTGCGTGACTAAAAATCCACGCACGCACGTAAAGACGTGTGCGTGACTAAAAATCCACGCAGACACGTAAGAACGTGTGCGTGACTAAAAATCCACGCAGACACGTAAGAACGTGTGCTTGACTAAAAATCCACGCAGACACGTAGGAACGTGTGCGTGACTGAGCCTTCGTCCCAAGCCAGAAAATGGAGTTCCCAGCCAGAAAGCACGCCAAGTTGGGAGATCAAAACCCATGAACAACCGAGAATATAACAACTTAGATCTAGGATAAACATCCAAAGAAATCAAAAATGCTAAGTAGTAAACTCTCTCAGAATCATGAGAGGAAGAGAAATGAACCATAAAAATGGTTCTCCAAGCAAGAAGCAAGATTGCACTTGCCTGCTGTTGGGTTGGTGGAGAGAGTGATGAGGAAGAAGAAGAAGTAATGGTGGAGAAGAAGTTATGAGGAGAGAGAAAGGGATGGAAGCTTAAATAGGAAGAATGGTAGTAGGTGGGGTTTGTGGGCCGGGTTTGTGGGTCGGGTTCATTCGGATCCACCATGAACCCGAGAAGAACCACTATGAACCCGAACCTAAGAGCAAGAATAACAGCAGGAAATAAAATACAGAAAATAAAATACAGGAAATAAAATGCAGATAATTAATTAACATGAAATTAAAGGAATTTAAATACAGGATAATACATGATAAATACTAAATAAATCTACATGAGTTGTATATGTATAAAAATACGCATTCTGGGAACGGGGAGTGACATCTCTACCCACCTTAGAAAAATTTCGTCCTCGGAATTTCAAATCCAAGCAGGTAGAAATATCGGAGCTAAACTAATACAAGCAATTCTAGTGAGCAAGCAATCATTTTTACCATATCAAAAGCAAGTACTATATATGTAAATTCATCAATCCACGATATCAAGTAGCCCTACCCATAAGGTGATAAGCATGAAAAATCAGGACAATCAAGGTATACAGAAAGATATATACCTTGTGAGTCAAACATGTGTGGATACCGTGATCGGATATCATCCTCATGTTCCCACGTTGACTCTCCCAAGGAGTGATGACCCCAAGCAACACGGACAAGACTAATTGTTCGGTTCCTGAGTATCTTCTCTCTTCGGTCCAAAATGGACACAGGCTGTTCCTTGTAAGACAGGTTGGTACCAACAACCAGCTCAGAATGATCGAGGACATGGCTTGGGTCCGATACATACCTACGTAATTGAGATACATGAAACACGTCATGCACCTCTCGTAACGAAAGTGGGAGGGATAAACGATAAGCAACATCGCCTATCCGATCAAGGATAACAAATGGGCCTACGTACCGCGGACTCAATTTCCCACGAACGCCAAATCTAATGACCCCACGAGTAGGTGAGATCCGCAAGAATACGTGGTCCCCAACAGAGAATTCTAACGGCCTACGATGCTGGTCCGCCCAATGACGATGCCGGTCCTGCGCAACTCGAAGTCGCTCTCTAATTCCTTTAACCACTTCAACCGTCTGAATAATCATTTCTGGGCCTAACATCTTCCTCTCTCCGATATCATCCCATGCAAGCGGTGACCTGCACTTCTTACCATATAGTGCTTCAAATGGCGCCATCTGGATACTGGCTTGATAACTATTGTTGTATGAGAACTCGACTAAGTGCAGGTGACTCTCCCAAGACCCTCCAAAATCTAGAGTGCAAGCTCGTAACACGTCTTCTAAAGTCTGAATCGTTCTCTCTGATTGCCCATCCGTCTGCGGATGGTAGGCCGTGCTGAACCTTAACTTGGTACCCAGACTATGATGTAAGCTCTTCCAAAAATATGACGTAAAGCGGGTATCTCTATCCGACACAATACTGACAGGGACTCCATGCTGCCTGACTATCTGTTGCATATACAATTCTGCCAATTTTTCTGTAGACTGTCCTACTCTGAAAGGAAGAAAGTGTGCTACCTTCGTATGTCGGTCCACTATTACCCAAATAGCGTCCTTACCACTTGGTGATCTCGGTAAACCGGTCACAAAGTCCATTGTAATATGCTCCCATTTCCATTCTGGGATAGGAAGCGGTTGTAATAACCCAGATGGCCTCTGCTGTTCTGCCTTCACTTGCTGACATACCAAGCAACGGGAAACAAATCTAGCTATCTCCCTCTTCATCCCGTTCCACCAGAATGCTGCTTGATATCTTGGTACATCTTGGTCCCTCCAGGGTGAATAGAATACTGAGAACTGTGAGCTTCTGCCATAACCTCCTGTCTGATATCTCCACTAGGCACACATAGACGTGATCCAAACCTAAGTGTACCATCTTCATGAATTCTTATCTCCTTCCCGAGTCCTGACTCACATTCTGCCCTAAGCTTCTGAATCCTTGGGTCTTCCGCCTGAGCTGCCTTGATTCTGCCTACCAAGTCGGATTGAACTTGCAGACTTGATAGAACTCCTACATCACTAGGAAGTATAACTTCGATACCCATCTCCTGAAGGTCTTCTAAGATATGCCTCTGCGTTGTCAACATAAATGCGCCGCCTCTCCTGCTGAGAGCGTCTGCTACTACATTAGCCTTGCCTGGATGATACTGAAGCTCTACGTCATAATCCTTAATCAACTCCAGCCATCTTCTCTGCCTCATGTTTAGTTCCTTCTGAGTAAAGATGTACTTCAGACTTTTATGATCTGTGTACATCTCCACTCGGTCACCATATAAGTAATGCCTCCATAGCTTCAGAGCAAACACTACTGCCGCTAACTCCAAATCATGAGTTGGATAATTCTTCTCGTGGTCCCGAAGCTGCCTAGATGCATATGCTATCACCTTTCCATGTTGCATAAGGACACATCCAAGTCCTTTACCTGACGTATCACAATATACTGTAAAACCTCCGGGTCCAACTGGCAATGTAAGAATATGTGCTGATATCAACTTCTGCTTCAAAGTCTCGAATGATGCCTGACATTCTGCCGACCAAACGAATGGTACATCCTTCCGGGTCAAGCGGGTCATGGGTGCAGAAAGCCTTGCAAAGTCTGACACAAACCTTCTGTAATATCCTGCCAATCCCAAGAAACTCCGCACATCTGCTACGGTCTTGGGTACTGGCCAACTTTCTACTGCTTCTATCTTCTTGGGATCTACTGCTACTCCAGCTCCTGATATGATGTGACCCAAAAATAAAATGTGATCTGTCCAGAACTCACACTTACTGAGCTTGGCATACAACTGGTTCTCTCTCAGAACCTGCAACACTTTCCTGAGGTGGTCTTCATGCTCCTCTTCACTAGCAGAGTATACGAGAATGTCGTCAAGAAACACAACGACAAACTAGTCTAAGTATGGCATAAAGATGCGGTTCATCAAATCCATGAATATTGTTGGAGCATTGGTCAAACCAAACGGCATTACTAAGAACTCATAATGCCCATACTTCGACCTGAATGCTGTCTTGGGAATATCCTCCTTCCGAACCCTCACCTGATGGTACCCTGAACGAAGATCTATCTTGGAGAAAACTCTAGCTTTGCTCAACTGATCAAATAAGTCGTCGATCCTGGGTAATGGGTACTTGTTCTTCACTGTTGCCGTGTTAAGCTTCCTGTAGTCAATGCATAATCTAGATGACCCATCATTCTTTCCCACAAGTACCACTGGTGCTGCCCATGGTGACACGCTAGCTTGGATGAACTTCTTCTCCTTCAGTTCCTCTATATGCTGATATACCTTGGCCTGCTCTGAATCCGCCATTCTGTAAACTCGATCTGATATCGGTTTAGTTCCTGGTGCCAATTCTATACTGAACTCAATATCTCTAACCGGTGGTAGACCTGGAAGTTCTTCGGGAAATACGTCTAGAAATTCTTCAACTATCTTCGGAATCTGAACTTCTTCATTGTCGCTACTACTCTCTGCTCTTGCTGAGTTGCCTCTGATCTGACTAAGGTGAACCGCTTCATGCCTGGAATATCAAAAGATACACTCCCTCTACGACAATTTATTGTCGCATGACTGTCTTTCAGCCAGTCCATGCCTAAGATAACGTCGAAATTTCCAACAGGAAATTCTATCAACCGGGCGGGTAAGGAATGCCCGCAAACTACAACGCTACACGCTAGAATAACTCTACTAACCCCTACGAGCCCATTACCAGTGAGTATATTCAACCTCCCTGGCAATGCCTCGAATTCCATTCCTAGTCGTGTCGCAAATCGTGCAGATATAAATGAATGTGATGCTCCCGAATCAAACAATGCTACTGTGGGATATGAGGCGACGAGAATGTTACCTGCCACAACATCTCCCGATGCCAATGCCTCATCCAAGGATAAAGTGAATGCTTGCCCTCGACCTCCTTGCTGATTTCCATGCTGCGGCCTAGCCTGATGCTGCTGCTGGCCCCTTCCTTGATGATGCTGGGGTGGTCTATGCTGGTGTTGCTGCATCGACGGTCCCTACTGCCGAAACATCTGAGCCTACGGACGCTGTGCCAACGGCCTTACTGCCACTGCTGGTCCTCGATACTGGCCTGCCCCTGGTGCTGGCAGAGCAGGAAACTGCTGCCCTGGTCCTCCTGACCTCGAATTCATGGGACATGTGGTAACCCGATGGTCTGGATTTCCACATATCAGACACAGTCCATTCAATGTCCGACACACATCTCTAGTGTGCCCTATCTTCCCACAATAAGTGCAGCCCGCCGGGGGTTGCTGGTTCTTCCTCTGTTGCTGTTGCTGCTGTCTGGGTGGTGGTGCTGGTCCTCGTATCGCCACATCGTGGATACGAATGCCAGTGGATGGTGCTGTTGTTCGGGGCGCTGCTCCCCCTCCTCCTTCAATCTGACTGTGGGATCTCTTCTGACCCCCAGTCCTTACTGCAAGCCTCTGAATGGTGATCTCATGCCTTCGAGTCGCCGTCAATACTTCGTCAAAAGTTTGGTAATTGTGCCCCTCTATCAATTGCAAGAGCTCAAGATGAAACCCTTGCTGAAACCTCATAGCCCTCTGGCTCTCTGTTGCTACCATCTCTGGGGCGAATCTACTCAATCTGCAGAACTCCGCTGCATAAGCATCTACAGTCTTGTCGGCCTGCCTGAGGCTGATAAACTTCTGTTGTAGCTCAAACTGCGCCACAACTCCATAGTACTTGGTCTTGAATCTGGCAGTGAAATCGTCCCAAGCCACAGGACGTCTGATGCCCACTTCCTCTGACTCCCACCAATCACGTGCGAGATCCTGAAGTAACAACTTCACTAGATCCACACGTTCTTCTGCCGGTACCTTAGCTGCTGTCAGAATAGCCTCCATATCCTTAAGCCATGCATCTGTTGAGATGGCATCCTCCGTGCCCTCAAAACGGCGGGGGTTGTACTTGCAAAACCTGGCTGATGCTCCTGAATCTGTCCTCACTCCTCTTTCCAATGCCGTCTGCAGTCCTTGGTTGAGCAACACATTCTGCTCTTGTAGCTGAGTGTGCATGCGCTGCTGGGCCAACATCTGATGTTGCTGAGTAGCCATCATTCCTCTCATGATCTCCAGAAGGGCTGGTGTGTCCACTTGGGTAGGTGGAACTGTCGGTGGTGGTGGAACATCCAGATACTGCGATCCAGCTGCTGGTTCCACTATCACTTCTTCCTGGGTAGCCTCTTGAGTTAGTTCTGGCCCTTGCTGCTGAACAACAGGGTCAAGTTGTCCATGTTGCTCCTGCTGTTGTCCAGCTCTGACCGATGCGGACGAAGTGCCCCTAAGAAAAGGGACAAGAGAACAATCAAACAAGGACATGAAGGATCAATGAAGTCAAAGGATACCGGAATGTCAAGCAAGGGTTGAGAATAACGAATCATGAGATCAAGGGGGAAACACGTGTGATTGAGACATCCTATAAATCAAAACACCCCACAAGTCTGAAATCAGACCTGCATGGGCCACCACTAAAACCTTGTCACGCCCCAGAACCAGAATACTGGAGAGCGGGGGAATGACTCAGCCAGCTACGTATTACGGGTAGATGAATACCGTATAATACGATCAATGCTGTCTAACCAGACGAGGGGGTGCATACTACATGAAAGTCTTACTATGCTCACTTTACATCTATTGTCTCAATCATTCAAAAAAGAAGCAAAAATAGAGAACATGTAAGATAAAGCAGTAAGGCGTCCCAAACGCTTAGTCAAAATGTTCTGGAGATCTGGCTTTACAAAACATAGCCAGATGGTATAGTAACATATACACAATTATTGTCAGCTGCAATCTGACTTTAGTTACAATTATGCAAAAGTAAGTGCAAGACAATCCGACTAACATGTCGGTGCCAAACGGCTAAGTATAAAGTAAATGACAAAACGAGCGGTGGAGTAAGGAAACCCACTCGAGTCCTCCTGCGATCATCCCTCTAGTATTGACCATCTTGGAGGTAGAAGTAAGCTGGATCCTCGGGGACTGGCTCTAAATCTGGCCATGCAAAACCAGAGAGGTTAGACCTCTAATAGCAAGTACCACAAGGGAGCACGATATGAAGGATTAAACCAGTAAGTAAGAGGATATAATAATAGATCTCTGCTTTCCACTAGGATTCACATAACATCACGACACTTCGATCCAACCTCCCAACCAAACAAGGACAGAAGTTGGCCCGTCATGTCCTGACATTCTGATCATCTCAGTTAGGCAACAGAGTAGGTACAGTACACAAACAAGTTATCTTGAACGACCAATCAACTACTAGGGCTTGCTACTGTGAGTCCCAAGTTATCATGGAATTATGCAAACAGGGATTCCTCAGTTCTTACTATGTGCGAGCAAGGCTAGTCTATCCAATCAATCAATTGCGCCAATCATGTAATTAGACGAGTCCCAGCGGGACGCCCGCCGTTAATATAGCATGTACAATAATATAAGCAGATACTGTTTCCTGCCCGTGTGACATATTTACAGTATCTGTGGGAACCAGCCGGCCTGTCGGGCACTTAATAGTCCCAAGAGGGCTGCCATGTAAGAACTCGGGAATCCATTCTCTCCATGCCATCATTATTTTATTTAACTTAATAGTCTCTACGTTGAGTGAAGTTCCATGCCGTGGATCATGGTCATTCAAATGAGTACTTTTGTACGGGGTACGATATGCGCAACTCTACAACGATACCCGTGCGGCTAAGTTGTAGGTTTTACATAGCGTGATGCAACAATCAAATCTAACCACGGAGTAATCATGCCTTGACCATAAAGTACACATGCTGTTTTTGTAAGATAAATAAATAACTAAATAAATAAATAATTAATTTGAAGCCTGCATGTGCCTGTATGCCAATATTCGGGATCGGCTAATCGAGTACAATAGTTCATTACATGAACGTGTCTCATTCATTCAATTCAATAAGACGACTAGCCAGTCTCTTAGTTCCAACTAGGAACGCATGATCAATTAGTCAAGATAACCATTATTATCAATGGTATCAAGGCATGAAAGTCAATTAGTATTACATGGGGTCGAGTCTATAATTCTCAAGGTTAAGTTCCAGTCATACTGGGTATCCATGAATCAATCAGGACACAAGGCGCATTCTACATAACAATCCATATTAACAATATTAACATATCATGATTTTATCAAGTTCATGCCAAAAGGCGTAAGGATATAAATAGAAGAATTATCATGCCATCATTAAATGAATAAGTTATAGAGCAAATAGTAACACCCAGGTTAGAAAGTCACGCCAACAAGTCTAAGCTAAGGCCAAAAGTCACGCCAACAAGTCTAGGCTAAGGCCAATAAGTCACGCCAAGTCTAGCAGGTTGGAGTGAGCGTGTAAACAGCGTGAGCGTGAAAAGTGGTTCACGTTGGTACGCACAGTGTGAGCGTGAAGGGAAATTCACGCACTCATAAGTGAGCGTGAAAAATGATACGAAATTCACGCACGCACAAGTGAGCGTGAAAAGTGTGACAAGAAATTCACGCACGCATGCAAGACGTGAGCGTAACTCAAAATTCACGCTGGCATGTAAGGGCGTGAGCGTGACTAAAATTCACGCTGACACGTACAGGCGTGAGCGTGACTAAAATCCACGCTGACACGTACAGACGTGAGCGTGACTAAAATCCACGCTGACACGTACAGACGTGAGTGTGACTAAAATCCACGCTAACATGTAAGAACATGAGCGTGACTAAAAATTCACTCTAACACGTAAAGACGTGTGCGTGACTGAAAATCTACGCACGCACGTAAAGACGTGTGCGTGACTAAAAATCCACGCACGCACGTAAAGACGTGTGCGTGACTAAAAATCCACGCAGACACGTAAGAACGTGTGCGTGACTAAAAATCCACGCAGACACGTAAGAACGTGTGCGTGACTAAAAATCCATGCAGATACGTAGGAACGTGTGCGTGACTGAGCCTTCGTCCCAAGCCAGAAAATGGAGTTCCTAGCCAGAAAGCACGCCAAGTTGGGAGATCATAACCCATGAACAACCGAGAATATAACAACTTAGATCTAGGAGAAACCAGCCAAAGAAATAAAAAATGCTAAGTAGTAAACTCTCTCAGAATCATGAGAGGAAGAGAAATGAACCATAAAAATGGTTCTCCAAGCAAGAAGCAAGATTGCACTTGCCTGCTGTTGGGTTGGTGGAGAGAGTGATGAGGAAGAAGAAGAAGTAATGGTGGAGAAGAAGTTATGAGGAGAGAGAAGGGGATGGAAGCTTAAATAGGAAGGATGGTGGTAGGTGGGGTTTGTGGACCGGGTTTGTGGGTCGGGTTCATTCGGATCCACCATGAACCCGAGAAGAACCACTATGAACCCGAACCTAAGAGCAAGAATAACAGCAGGAAATAAAATGCAGAAAATAAAATACAGGAATAAAATTGTAGGAAATAAAATACAGATAATTAATTAACATAAAATTAAAGGAATTTAAATACAGGATAATACATGATAAATACTAAATAAATCTACATGAGTTGTATATGTATAAAAATACGCATTCTGGGAACGGGGAGTGACAATGTCTTTTGTGTACTTGGCTTGATTAATGAACGTCCAATTGTTGGTTTGTTTGATTTGCAGTCCGAGAAAGAATTTCAGTTCTCCCATCATGCTCATCTCAAACTCATTTTGCATACACTTTGAAAATTCTTGACAGAGAAATTCATCAGTAGATCCAAAAATGATATCATCTACATGAATTTGAATTAAAAGAAGATTGCCATTAAAGGATTTTACAAACAGTGTAGTATCAACCTTCCTTTTGTAAAACCGTTGTCAAGTAGAAAAAAGCTTAGACTATCGTACCAAGCACGATGGGCTTGTTTCAAACCGTATAAGGCTTTCTTCAAGTTGAAAGCATAATCAAGATTTTTAAAATCAGTAAAACCTGGAGGTTGAGCTACATAAACTTCTTCATTTATAAAATCATTCAAAAATGCACTTTTGACATCCATTTGAAATAATTTAAAGTTATGAAAACATGCAAATGCACATAACATGCGAATGGATTCTAATCTTGCAACTGGGACATAGGTTTCATTGTAGTCGATACCTTCTTCTTGATTGTATTCTTGAGCTACGAGTTGAGCATTATTACGAATTATTAACCATTCTCATTCAGTTTATTTCGGAATACCCAGCGGGTGCCAATGACCGGATGATCAATTGGCTTGAGAACAAGTTTCCAAACTTGATTCCGTTCAAATTGGTTCAATTTCTCTTGCATAGCATCTAACCAAAATTTATCAGTACATGCTTTTCAATATTTTTGGGTTCAAGCTGTGAAATAAAAGAAAAACATGAAGCTATATCTTTACTAGAGAAACGAGTACTTACACCCCTGATAATCTCACCAATTACCAAGTCCTTTGGATGGTTTGCCAAAAATCTTATTTCTTTTGGCATATCCTAGCTGGTTCCGGCTTCTGGTTCTGTACGTGATTTGCTTGGAGAATCAGCTAGTACTTTGTGTGAAGGTTCTACAGGAGCTGTACTTGGTATACTTATGTCTTCATCATCATTATCGACTGAATGTTGATTTAGTTCGTAAAATGTAACATTTATTTATTCTTCGATGATCATGGTTCTCTTGTTGAAGACTCTGTACCCTTTGCTCTTTGCTGCATAATCTAAAAAGATACCTTCATCGACCTTTTTGTCAAATTTTTCCAGATTGTCTTTAGTATTAAGAAAAAAACATTTACAACCAAATACTTTAAAATAAGAAAAAAAGGGAGTTCTATCAAACCATAGCTCATAGGAAGTCTTCTTCGATATAGGTCGAATTAGAACCCTATTGAGAACATAGCACGCTGTATTGACAGCTTCAGCCCATAGGTATTTAGGTAGACTAAATTGGCTTAACGTAACTCTAGCCATTTCAGATAGAGTTCTGTTCTTACGTTCCACAACTCTATTTTGTTGTAGAGTCCTAGGGCAGGAGACCTCATGCAAATAACCGTGTGTGTCAGAAAATTGCTTGAACTCTGCATTTTTAAAATCGCCGCCATGATCACTTCGAATACGAGTAATCATGAAACCTTTTTCCTTTTGAACTTTCTTGCAAAAGGTGACGAATTCTAATAATGCATCGTTCTTGCATGCAAAAAAATATACCCATGTCTATCTAGAGAAATCATCTACTATTACAAAAGTATATAACTTACCACCTAGGCTAGCAA
Organism: Iris pallida; assembly: GCA_029216955.1. Taxonomy (NCBI): domain Eukaryota; kingdom Viridiplantae; phylum Streptophyta; class Magnoliopsida; order Asparagales; family Iridaceae; genus Iris; species Iris pallida. Next base: position 1,065,376 of record JANAVB010041420.1, read on the forward strand.
TTCTACTAGGTCCAAATAAATCCATATGCAGTAATTATAGAGGTCTAGTGTCACGACCCACACCCAGTGTAGGGGCACGAGAAGTGGGTACGACCAGCCTACGCCACAGTGTCGGCGGTAGAACGCTGTCCTAGGTCACATACATCTAACAATTATAAGGTACCTGTATAACGTATACGCTCCAAATGGAGGACAATATAGAAATGTACAACTCAATCACAGTTAAGGTAGAAAGTACGATAAGATAGATTGATATGAAAGTCGTCAAATGAAATACAATAAGAGAAGAAGTCTAAGAGTCTAAGATAGCATCTCCATAACATCCAGAATAACAAAATCTCCAATTAAGTACAAAGTGTATCCAAACAGAACAAGACAATAAGTAAGATAACTAGTCTAGCTAACTAGCCTAGACTACTAGAGTAATGTCCTCTACAAGTGCTGGGTCCTCCTGGGAGTCGAGCTGACATGTGTCATCTAGGCCTGCTTCATAGTATGTAGGACATAACTCCTCTATGTCATCTGTAATATTTTAATAGGTCTAGTCAGGACGGGAACGAGCACAATACATCTCACGCAGTTCATAATATGACAGGATATGTAAATATGCTATAGAGTAAGATACATGAAACGCTAGGAAATATATGAAGCAAAAGAGATGACTATAAAGAAGTATCTACTATAAGTAAAGAACTAATAGTGGCTAGTGATGTAGAGTACAAGATAGACATGTGAATGACTTGAATTTGCACATGAGTAATCTAAGAGTTTGCACATGAGTACACTACTTTGGAATTGTTCACATGACCATTTATACTCCCCCGTACCCCAATAATACTCATGGATCCAAACAAGTTATGTTATTGCACATGATATCACATGAAGGCCCATAAATGGCTGCACATGATTGTATACATGGGGGCTCTGTGAACATGAGAGTACATGAATCACAAGAGTGCACATGAATGGTAAAAGTATCGAAGTACATGATGAAAGTGAAACGCAAATGACATACTGTAACCCGATGCTCTCGAGGAGGATAACATCTCATGAAGGGATCCATATAGTACCAATCCGTGTTAACAACGTGACAACATCAAGTAAAGTAATCTAGAGCATAAATGTAAATCCTATCAAGTATGAAACGGTCAGAGAATGTACTCGCCTGGTTTCCTGAGTATCCGATGAATATATATATCTAGACAGAGTAGATGAGTCATAAATAGAGAAATACAGGTCACAACATGTCCAGAATGGTAATACTGAAGATTACGATGCATTCTATATGATTTCTAGGTCAAAGTCAACTATTGGTCAACTGTTCAACTAATCTAGGTTAGTCAACAACAAGCCTAACCCAACACTCCTATACAAAATAAACCATGGTCAACATCTAAGGCCTATAGGGTAAACCATATGCTAAACTATACAACCCTATACCAAAATCCTATACAACCAACTCAAGGGCTAATACAAAGTCATATACAAACATACAATATATCAACCTATATGTGAAATCCAATATAAACTCATAGGCTAAACCAACTATCACATATAGTGTCTACAACCCAATATCAAATACAACCACAATATGAGAACTTCAATCAGTTCTCACTCAATACTTGAGAATGAAATCTCAGGGTATTTTCTGAGAATGAAATCACATACATATGCTATTCATCAATACAAAGCCAAGCCAAACCTGAAAATATATGTTCCTGAGAACATATGAACCAACAAAGCTCACAATTGATATGAAAACCCGAGAACTAATGAAAAAACCCCAAATCTGAGATCAAATGAGACATCTAAAATCAAACAAATTGCTCACAGTATATGAAAACCCGAGTTGAAAACAACAACCAAATCAAATCAATGTTCACAGTTGTAAAAACTGAATTCACTCAGTTTAAAACTTGAGAATTCACAAAGTCTCAAATAGTTAAACCCATAATGTTCATAGCCCAAATCAAGTGAGAATGCATTGAACTGAAACCCAAACGAATACAAATGAAAACATCCACACAAGCCACATGAAAACTGAGATTGTAAAAGAGAAACCAAAATCTGAGAACTTTAAATCAGTCCTCATTCAAACTGAGAACATAAGCCAACAACTGAGAACTGTTCTACAAAATCTGAGGATTAAAGAACCAACCTAGCAATGCAAACTGAAAACATCAACAATCTAAGGATTACTTCTCAAAAATCCTGAGAACTAAAACTCAGTGCAAACCTGAGATTGATTTTACTCTTAACAACAACAACATGAGTTCTCTCAGGTATCTGGTAATGCCTATTGGCAGTTCGAACCTAGTCACCTGAGATCATTACCAACCAAAGTTCACAGGAAACTGAAGATTAAATCATGAGATCATTAGGGAAACAAAACTATGAATGAAGACTTGACAATCCTGAGAATATATACATAAATCAAACTAGGAAATATAAGCTGAGATTTAAATCAACAAAACTAAACCAAAACTGGGTATGAATGAATAACAGTGTAAACTGAGATACTCACAGTTAACACAATCAAACCTGTTTCGAAAACTAATTTGAAAACCACAATCAACATAATGTTTACAAACCAAATTCTAATGCTCACATGGATATTGATAACTTCAACATCTCAAAATATGAAAATAACTCAGTTTTACATTCAAATAAAGTTCGAACCCAATTCAAAACCAAAATCAATACGAAAACTTAAAATCCAAGAGTGAACAAATTGTGCAGTGATATAGGCATGACACACGTGTCCCAAGGGGTCTCCTCGTGTCCCAAGAACTGGATACGAAGTGACACAAATGAAATCCACATTGTATCAGTGCACAGTGCAAAACCAGTACACGTGTCCGTGCTCCCTCGACACGACACGATACCGTGTCAAACTTCTAGGGTGTTGTGTCAGTAAGTACCCCAACGTGTCTACCAAGTCTCAGCCCTCCACCTGTCGTGTCCTACGTGAGCCCCGAGCAGCAGGTTACTGCTCGTGTGTGCAGCGAGCGTGTTCGTGTCCGTTTTGGACACGGACACGACTCGAAAATCTGCTCAGTTGTGTGGGGAATCAAAGCATACATACAACTCAGCAAATCTATTCAAATACCTTTCAAAAATATCAATTAAAAATCCTTTGTGACATTTCATCAAACACATTCATACAATCTATAATACGTGTCCGATATGGACACCAAAACGACACGAAATCATACAAGACTAACTCCACAGCTAGGGGACACCTAGCTCTATGCATTCATGCAAAGAAATCAAGAAATGGAGGTAGTTTAGGGGGTTTACCTATTGAGTGTCAAACTTAATTAAAAAGCTCAATATAGGAGAATCCTTCTAACAACTCAAAAGGCCCAAATTGCACCAAAGCTGAGATTACTCGCCACCAATCACTAAATAGACATTAATTAGATCCTAATAAAAAAGACTAGAGTCAAAAAGGAAGAGAAATGAAGAAATTAGGAAAGATTGCAAAGGGGACAAACCTTGTTCTTGCCAAAAGTGAAAGTGGTGTAAAAAGAGAGGCAAGAATAAATATAAGGGATTAAATAGGAAGGGGGATCCCTAGGCCGGCCACATTAGGGAAATTAGGGTTAGGGTTGATGGCTAGTGGGCTATGGGCCAAGTTTAAATGTTAAATGGTTCAAACCCTTAGCTTTTAGTTCAAACACCTAAAGCACTTAATCTCTCCATGCAACTTAGTCCAAAGAAAAGTCAACTTGGGTCGACTTAAGTTAGACTAGGGTCCACACCATGCTAACCAAGTCACCAAAGTCCTAGTCAAAATCCAGGTTAGTCTCCAAAGTCACAAATAGCAAAAGTCAAAAATAACAACCATCACTCAATCAATTCAAATTAAATTCAAAATTTTCAAAATGACCAAAATAACCTCAAGCTAAAATGTGGTAGTGACATCTAGTGTTACCTACAGCGTTCTTCAACTTAAAAGCGGATCGGGTAGCTTTATTCTTTTCACATTCACTACATACCGTACCCTTCTTGAAAGAAATGTCCAGTAAGCCTCGTACCGGCTTCTTTGTGGATAATCTAGAAATTGTGTCCATGTTTGCATGACCGAGTCTCATGTGCCATAGTTGACTCTTATCACTTTTGGCCATCAAGCTTATACCTGCTTTGTTAGCATTTTCTAACAAGTAGAAAACATATATATTGTCTTTCCTGATACCTTCAAAGATAGTACTACCAGTTGAGCTATCAACTATAGTACATTTGTCTTTGATGAAGTTAATACCATAACCATGGTCAGCTAAATGGCTTATGCTGAGCAGATTATGTTTTAACTCGGTAACTAGACAGACATCTTTAATCACATGGTAGGGGGCCTTACCAATATTTCTGATACCAATTATGTACCCTTTCAAATTATTATCGAATGAAACGTATCCTTCTTTCTTCTTCGACAGTGTTGCGAATAATGAAGCGTCACTGGTCATGTGCCATGAGCAACCGCTGTCGAGGATCCATTTACTTCTAGCATGTGAAGGGTGTTTCACCTACAAAAGAATTTGCAGATGAAAACTTTGGTACCCATTTCTTTTAGGGTCCTGGAATGTTATTTTTGGTATCAATGCACAAATCTTCAAATCAACAAGCTTTCTAACTCTACATGCAGAAGAAATATGACCAATGGTGCCACAATAGTGACATCTAGCATGTTGAGTGTTGAATGCAGTGTGTTGTGCATTGTTGGTAGTGCTAGGTTTTCTAGTGTAAAAGAATGCATGCCTATTTGTCTTTTTGGGCAAAGGTTTCGTTTGGTTAGGTCTGATAGTGTTGGGTTTGACCGTGTTTCGATGATTCGGTAAGTGACACATTTTAGGGTAGGGGGCAGCAACTTCAGGCTGTTTTTCTAACATAATTTCCAAATTTTTGGAGGTGTCATGTAACAATATATATTTAGCAGTGAGTGCATCATTTCTAACAATAGCTTGTTAGAGACTTTTCTTCTCTTTATGTAAGTCTTCCTCTAATTGGTAATGGTTTTGTCCTTCTCTTCGGATAGTCTTTGGGTCTCGTGTAATAACAGCTTAACAGAAGAAAGCTCACCTACCTCACTAGAACTATTACTACTTCTAACCTCATCTAGTAGGTCGGTAAGTCTTCCTATTTCACCTTTGTACTCTTTGAGTACCTTCTTAGAGTTCTGGTATTTACTAAGCAGTCTTCTGTAATCCCCTAAGAGGTCAGTAAAAGCTTTTCCTTGTTGCTCAAAGGTAAAATTATTATAAGTATAAAAAAGTGTAACGCCCCAGTCCCAAAATATGTAGGACTAGAAACGTAGACATGCCAGTTGTATACATACGAAGTATACTCCAATATATGAAAATGTCACGCCCCGCTCCCGGAATACGGACGGCAGCCATCCCGCTATACGATCACGGCTGTCTAGCATGTGAGGGTATTCTACAAACCAACAGTCTCTTACGGTCCAAATGGCCTATTGTCTCAATCTCATCAAGTAAAATAAGTTACAAGATAACAGATCACCAATATACAATTGTAAGACGTCCCAAACATTACATATAAGATGATCATGAAAACTAGTCGTAACAAAATGTAAAGACTAGCTCAGAGTTAAGTCATACATGATCAACCCCCGGGGCTTGTCAATCATGTTACAGCCCGTAGGCAGACAATAAATACAAGTTGCAATCGGGCTAACACGTGCTCGTCGGCTAAACGCCTCAAAATAATATGAATTTACAATAAAGTGGGCGAACAAAAGAAACCCACTCGAAGCCTTGGTCACGCCTGGCGGTCACCATCTGGCTGGAAGACAGGTAGATCCCTTGCTGCTGCTCCGGTATCTGGCCATACAAAACCAGCTGGGTCAGACCCCAGAAAGAGCAAGTGCCACAAAGGAGGCTCCACTTAAGGACTAAAACCAGCAAATCATTAGCAAACAAAAGCAGCGAAATAAGTAAAAGCATATCGAGATTTGTGCGGTACCAATGCACGTATCCCGATCACAAAAAAGAAACAAGTAACTTGATTAGAAAATAATAATAATACCGGAGAACATGGCAGGTAAGATGCATGAAAAATAAGAAATAAATGCTCCCCGGGCAATAAACAAGGAAGGACAAATGTACCGTACCAGGAAACCTGAACAGTACATAGTCACTAACCAGTCTATTGCTTGAAGATAACAATCATATACAGGAAGCTATAACATAGATAAGTGCCATCTACACAATAAACACGGTAAGGACAAATGTACCGTACCAGGTAGCCAGGTTACCACTGTAACCCTTCACCTAAACAGTACATAGTCACTGACCAGTTATCGCCTAGAGGACAGTCATACAAGAGAGTTACACTACAGTGACAGAGAAGAAGTCTTGCAATCACATCCAGTGCAAGTCAAGCATTCAAGTTCTAGAGACTGGAACAATCAAGAGCTGGACCCATCAGGGCTGGTCCTAGACCAGACCAGACAAGGCTGGACACCATCCAATAATACACGGCCAATCATAGCCTACGGCTTGCTACATTAACTAACTAGGGTTATCACAAGCCTAGTTACTAACAAGATGCAAGTGAGAAACTCCCAGTCCCAAGCCCTGCAGACCATCCAGTTATCCTTCCGCGGGTTGAGAGTTATAGGTGGGTACATTGCCCGGGAGACAAATGTACCCTTAGGTGACTTAGAGGGTGCAACACATGACAGTGTGCTGGAAATGTGCTCTACTCGTCGGCAAGCTACAAGTCCATTAATGCCTCCAGATAACGAGACTGCCTGTGACCGGGAATTCTCCATGTTCTAATTTGGTCTACTCATTACCTAGTCCAATTTTAGTGAGAGTCCCTGGCCGTGGTACCCAGGGAGTCACCCCTTAGACATGATGCAAGACAAGACAAGTGATTTGCACAGAGCAACAGGTAGTACACCCACGGTGTCAAGACAAGTCAAGTCGAGTCAAGAGTGCGCCGCCACGGGCCACTATCAAGTGAAGCCAAGTCATACCAAGTCAAGTCAAGTTGAGTTATCAAGTCATGCCAAGTCGGGAGTGCGCCACCACGGGCCACTATCAAGTCAAGCCGAGTTATCAAGTCATGCCAAGTCGGGAGTGCGCCACCGCGGGCCACTATCAGGTGATCTAGTTGTTAAGGTTACAAGTTACAAGTTATTAGACAGGATTTATTTATCGCGTCAGGGCCATAAGGCATATCACAATGCAACTATTCTACAAGTAAAAGAAACATAATCCTGAGTGCACCCAAACGGCCACCGATGTAAAAAGACATGAAAAGTACAATAAGGCTGAAAACATGACTTTATAAAATAAGACCATAAGAAAACACTTTTCTGATGTAACAAGAGATAACAAAACCAGGGACAACGCCGTACTAGCATTAAATCAAATCGTGCCCACATCGTGTTCGGGTCGAGCTCGGGTCAAAAGGCGTAAGGATATAAACCAGGGGTAAGGTGTTCCCAAATTAGTGTCAAGATTCAAGAAAGCAGTACACAAATACAGGAAATCGTGTCAAGACGTGTCGAGTCTAGTCAAGTCGTGTTGTGAGCACCAAAATCTCAGGAAGCTCCAAATTATGAAAAGAAAACCATAACCCAGAGAAAGCATTACAGGCACTAGGGGTACAGGGGTACAGGGCAGGCCAAGCATACTGGAGTGCGCCTAGAGGCAGCACACTAGAGTGTGCCAGGGAGGCAGCACACTAGAGTGCGCTTACTAGCTGCACACTAAAGTGCGCCTAGTCTGGACAGGTCAATCCGCGCCTAGAGCCAATGGGGCAAACCGCGCCTAGATCCATTGGATCAAATGGCGCCTAAGACCAGTGAGCCAAACCGCGCCCAAAACCCGTAGGTCAAAGAGCGCCTAAGTCAAGTCAAGTCAGATGGCGCCTAGGCCCAAGGGTTAAACCGCGCCTAATTTCATGAAGTCAACCGCGCCTGATCTGGTAGATCAGATCGCGCCCAATCCATGAAATCGAATGGCGCCTAGGTCAAGGGAACAGTGAACTGCGCCTAAAATGATAAATAGAGGCGCAGTCGGGCAAGCCAAGGGAAAGTAGGTGCTATCTGCCTAACAGGAGGAAATGGGCGCTATCTGCCAATCGCGCCTAAAATGACGCCAAGGAGGCGCCATCGAGGGGCGGCGGCGAACAGCACCCAAGGAGGCACGATCGAGACGAACCGCGCCTAAGGAGGCGCGTTCGAGCGAGCCGCGCCTAAGGAGGCGCGTTCGAGCGAGCCGCGCCTAAAGAGGCGCGCTCGAAAAGGAGGCGCAGTCGAACGAACAACGCCTAAAGAGGCGTGTTCGAGGAAGTAGGCGCCATCGGCCAGAACAGCAAGTCATCTTCTCCAAAAAATCCGAGAAGAGAACCCATGGAACTCAAAACTTTGGAACATCATAAATCCATCAATACAAACCCAAATCCGGATTTTCAAGGCTCTAACTTGTGTAAAATTGAAAGCTCTACAACATGGAAACATTAAATCCAACAAAAGAACAAGTTTGGGAGATCAAATCTCCAAAAATCCGAAAAGACTCCAAACCTAGATCTACAAGATTCCAAGCTCCAAATCAAGAAAACCCAAGATCTAATGTTGCTCATAGGGTGCTAAACTAGCTAATGGGCACATAAAATCTGGCCCTCAAGTGTGAGCAAGGTGCACTTGCCTAATGGGGGTGATTCTCTCTTGGGAAGAAGAAGAAGGAAGGGAGAGGGGTGGCCGGCTGTGAAGTGGGAGAATGAGAGGGGAGAGAGAGAGAGAGGGGATTAAATGATGGTGGGGTGTGATGGAGGTGAAGGAGAGTATAGGTTAAAGGGTTCCAATGCAATCTCAAACCAAATAAAACCGAACCAAGTCTCCAAATCAAACCAAGTTAAACCAAGCCAAGCTCTTCCACATAAATTCGAGCCAAAATACGAAAGCCGAGAATACTGCAAGTTGAGCAAAATACAATGCAGGCCAAAGTCCAATCAAAATCCAGAAGTCATTAACCAGATTAACCCATAATGATAAATGACAATTAAACTACCACAAGATTACGAAATAAACTACAATTAACTAGACAAGAAAAAAATAAAAATACGGGTCAGAAATACGAATACGCAATAAAATACGTATCACGAATTTTGAGATATTACATCCTACCCACCTTAAAAGAATTCCGTCCTCGGAATTTATTCAAGAGGTTAGAGATGTCGGGACAAGCTACACTAGCACAAGCTATCTAGAGCTAGCAATCAATCAAGCAATCATTCATGCAAGCAAGGATTCGAAGGTGCAAGGCATGAGAAAATTTCACACCTTACGAGCCAAAACCGATTGGGATACGTGTTCGGATGCCATCCTTACACTCCCACGTTTGACTCCCCAAGGAGTGATGAACTCAAGCAACACGGACTAACTGATAGTCTGGCGCATTGAGGTCTTACTCCCTGATCAAATACGAACACGGGCCTCTCCACATCCGAAAAGATTAAAGGTTGGTACCAATAACCAAATAACCCTTTCGAATGATCAGGGTACAACTCGGGTCCGGGACATGCCGTCGTAATTAGGTTACATGAAATAAGTCATGTGCCCTTGGTAACGACGGCGGAAAAGCAAGATAAAGATGCAGCTACCTCTCCGACGATTCCGAATCTGAGCTTGGGCTAGGGCAAACTGCCGCGGGTTCTGTTGCTGGAATGCTTGAGCCTGAGTCGGCAATGGTCCTGAGAACGGGAACTGCTGTTGCTGGGGAACGGGAGCTGATACTGGTACGGGTCCCAAAACTGAAGGACTAGATACTGCGGGTACTGGATCAACTCTGAATGGACAGGACCCCACTCTATGATCTGACGCTCCGCATAACAAGCACAATCCCAAAGCCTTACGACACTCTGCTACTACATGCCCAGGCTTACCACAATAAGAACAGCCCACTGAGGAAGACTGGTCTTGCTTCTGTTCCTGCTGAGGGTACGTCGGGGTTGAGTACTGATCCGACGTAACTGAAGCTGCTCGCCTCGGAGTTTCAATGGTCAAGGCCCTGGCTGCTGGGGTTGGAGCTGAAGATCGGTTCATCTGACTGTGGGACCGCCTTCGTCCTCCGGTTCTGTCTGCTATCCTCTGGGAAGTGTACTCGTACCTCCTTGCTGCTCGCAAAACAGCATCATAGGTCTGACGTTCGAACTGCTCCACGGCCAATATGATCTCCAAGTGAAGTCCCTGCTGGAACCTCTGTGCTCTGTCGAACTCGGTCGCCACCAAAGTGGGAGCAAACCGACTAAGTCTCGAAAACTCGGCCGCATATCCGTCGACCGTTCTTCCTCCTTGTTTCAGGTTGCAAAACTTGGTCTGCAAGTCATATCGAGCCACTGCATCATAATACTTGATCTGAAACTTCTCGCTGAACACTGCCCAAGGAACAGGTGTTGCCAATCCCACTGCTTGCGCAGCCCACCAATTGCGGGCTAGATCCAATAACTGAAGGCGCACCGCTGCTACCTTCTCGTCTTCTGGAGTCTTTGCTGCTTCAAGAATAATCTCTATATCCTGTAGCCAAGCATCAGCAGCCATCGCATCTTCAGTACCGTTGAAGAAGGGAGGGTTCAGGCGCTTGAATCTGTTGACTGCACTATTCCGACCACTTCCACTCAGAGTATCTTGTACTGCCTGCTGCAAGGCATCATCTCGGCGGTTCTGAGACGCAAGCAACTCACGGATGAGTCCTACCAAGACTCCATCTTCTGACCCTGCTAGCTGATCTGGCTGGACTGGGAATTCTGGCTCTACAGGAGGCATGGCTTGGGAAGCTGCTGCTGACGACTGAGCTTCGTTCTCTGACTGCTGCTGGACTACTGGCTGAACTCTCTCTGGCTGGTCAGCAGGAACACCCCCACTGAAGCAATGACATCAGGAAAATAAAGGAAAGGACCAGGATGATTCAAGGATGCAAGCATGTTATCAGTCGAGAATTCAAGGAGATGCAAAGATACAATCGGAAGATCAAGGGCGAGCACAGATTGAGACATCTACCGGTAACCCTCACATTTCTTGTTTGACAAGACCTGCATGGGCCACCACTAAAACTGTCACGCCCCGCTCCCGGAATACGGACGAACGAGAACGTGAACAGCCAGCTACGTATATTGGGACGGCAACCATCCCGCTATACGATCACGGCTGTCTAGCATGTGAGGGTATTCTACAAACCAACAGTCTCTTACGGTCCAAATGGCCTATTGTCTTAATCTCATCAAGTAAAATAAGTTACAAGATAACAGATCACCAATATACAATTGTAAGGCGTCCCAAACATTACATATAAGATGATCATGAAAACTAGTCGTAACAAAATGTAAAGACTAGCTCAGAGTTAAGTCATACATGATCAACCCCCGGGGCTTGTCAATCATGTTACAGCCCGTAGGCAGACAATAAATACAAGTTGCAATCGAGCTAACACGTGCTCGTCGGCTAAACGCCTCAAAATAATATGAATTTACAATAAAGTGGGCGAACAAAAGAAACCCACTCGAAGCCTTGGTCACGCCTGGCGGTCACCATCTGGCTGGAAGACAGGTAGATCCCTTGCTGCTGCTCCGGTATCTGGCCATACAAAACCAGCTGGGTCAGACCCCAGAAAGAGCAAGTGCCACAAAGGATGCTCCACTTAAGGACTAAAACCAGCAAATCATTAGCAAACAAAAGCAGCGAAATAAGTAAAAGCATATCGAGATTTGTGCGGTACCAATGCACGTATCCCAATCACAAAAAAGAAACAAGTAACTTGATTAGAAAATAATAATGATACCGGAGAACATGGCAGGTAAGATGCATGAAAAATAAGAAATAAATGCTCTCCGGGCAATAAACAAGGAAGGACAAATGTACCGTACCAGGAAACCTGAACAGTACATAGTCACTAACCAGTCTATTGCTTGAAGATAACAATCATATACAGGAAGCTATAACATAGATAAGTGCCATCTACACAATAAACACGGTAAGGACAAATGTACCGTACGAGGTAGCCAGGTTACCACTGTAACCCTTCACCTAAACAGTACATAGTCACTGACCAGTTATCGCCTAGAGGACAGTCATACAAGAGAGTTACACTACAGTGACAGAGAAGAAGTCTTGCAATCACATCCAGTGCAAGTCAAGCATTCAAGTTCTAGAGACTGGAACAATCAAGAGCTGGACCCATCAGGGCTGGTCCTAGACCAGACCAGACAAGGCTGGACACCATCCAATAATACACGGCCAATCATAGCCTACGGCTTGCTACATTAACTAACTAGGGTTATCACAAGCCTAGTTACTAACAAGATGCAAGTGAGAAACTCCCAGTCCCAAGCCCTGCAGACCATCCAGTTATCCTTCCGCGGGTTGAGAGTTATAGGTGGGTACATTGCCCGGGAGACAATGTACCCTTAGGTGACTTAGAGGGTGCAACACATGACAGTGTGCTGGAAATGTGCTCTACTCGTCGGCAAGCTACAAGTCCATTAATGCCTCCAGATAACGAGACTGCCTGTGACCGGGAATTCTCCATGTTCTAATTTGGTCTACTCATTACCTAGTCCAATTTTAGTGAGAGTCCCTGGCCGTGGTACCCAGGGAGTCACCCCTTAGACATGATGCAAGACAAGACAAGTGATTTGCACAGAGCAACAGGTAGTACACCCACGGTGTCAAGACAAGTCAAGTCGAGTCAAGAGTGCGCCGCCACGGGCCACTATCAAGTGAAGCCAAGTCATACCAAGTCAAGTCAAGTTGAGTTATCAAGTCATGCCAAGTCGGGAGTGCGCCACCACGGGCCACTATCAAGTCAAGCCGAGTTATCAAGTCATGCCAAGTCGGGAGTGCGCCACCGCGGGCCACTATCAGGTGATCTAGTTGTTAAGGTTACAAGTTACAAGTTATTAGACAGGATTTATTTATCGCGTCAGGGCCATAAGGCATATCACAATGCAACTATTCTACAAGTAAAAGAAACATAATCCTGAGTGCACCCAAACGGCCACCGATGTAAAAAGACATGAAAAGTACAATAAGGCTGAAAACATGACTTTATAAAATAAGACCATAAGAAAACACTTTTCTGATGTAACAAGAGATAACAAAACCAGGGACAACGCCGTACTAGCATTAAATCAAATCGTGCCCACATCGTGTTCGGGTCGAGCTCGGGTCAAAAGGCGTAAGGATATAAACCAGGGGTAAGGTGTTTTAGTGTCAAGATTCAAGAAAGCAGTACACAAATACAGGAAATCGTGTCAAGACGTGTCGAGTCTAGTCAAGTCGTGTTGTGAGCACCAAAATCTCAGGAAGCTCCAAATTATGAAAAGAAAACCATAACCCAGAGAAAGCATTACAGGCACTAGGGGTGCAGGGGTACAGGGCAGGCCAAGCATACTGGAGTGCGCCTAGAGGCAGCACACTAGAGTGTGCCAGGGAGGCAGCACACTAGAGTGCGCTTACTAGCTGCACACTAAAGTGCGCCTAGTCTGGACAGGTCAATCCGCGCCTAGAGCCAATGGGGCAAACCGCGCCTAGATCCATTGGATCAAATGGCGCCTAAGACCAGTGAGCCAAACCGCGCCCAAAACCCGTAGGTCAAAGAGCGCCTAAGTCAAGTCAAGTCAGATGGCGCCTAGGCCCAAGGGTTAAACCGCGCCTAATTTCATGAAGTCAATCGCGCCTGATCTGGTAGATCAGATCGCGCCCAATCCATGAAATCGAATGGCGCCTAGGTCAAGGGAACAGTGAACTGCGCCTAAAATGATAAATATAGGCGCAGTCGGGCAAGCCAAGGGAAAGTAGGTGCTATCTGCCTAACAGGAGGAAATGGGCGCTATCTGCCAATCGTGCCTAAAATGACGCCAAGGAGGCGCCATCGAGGGGCGGCGGCGAACAGCACCCAAGGAGGCGCGATCGAGACGAACCGCGCCTAAGGAGGCGCGTTCGAGCGAGCCGCGCCTAAGGAGGCGCGTTCGAGCGAGCCGCGCCTAAAGAGGCGCGCTCGAAAAGGAGGCGCAGTCGAACGAACAGCGCCTAAAGAGGCGTGTTCGAGGAAGTAGGCGCCATCGGCCAGAACAGCAAGTCATCTTCTCCAAAAAATCCGAGAAGAGAACCCATGGAACTCAAAACTTTGGAACATCATAAATCCATCAATACAAACCCAAATCCGGATTTTCAAGGCTCTAACTTGTGTAAAATTGAAAGCTCTACAACATGGAAACATTAAATCCAACAAAAGAACAAGTTTGGGAGATCAAATCTCCAAAAATCCGAAAAGACTCCAAACCTAGATCTACAAGATTCCAAGCTCCAAATCAAAAAAACCCAAGATCTAATGTTGCTCATAGGGTGCTAAACTAGCTAATGGGCACATAAAATCCGGCCCTCAAGTGTGAGCAAGGTGCACTTGCCTAATGGGGGTGATTCTCTATTGGGGAAGAAGAAGAAGGAAGGGAGAGGGGTGGCCGGCTGTGAAGTGGGAGAATGAGAGGGGAGAGAGAGAGAGAGAGAGGGGATTAAATGATGGTGGGGTGTGATGGAGGTGAAGGAGAGTATAGGTTAAAGGGTTCCAATGCAATCTCAAACCAAATAAAACCGAACCAAGTCTCCAAATCAAACCAAGTTAAACCAAGCCAAGCTCTTCCACATAAATTCGAGCCAAAATACGAAAGCTGAGAATACTGCAAGTTGAGCAAAATACAATGCAGGCCAAAGTCCAATCAAAATCCAGAAGTCATTAACCAGATTAACCCATAATGATAAATGACAATTAAACTACCACAAGATTACGAAATAAACTACAATTAACTAGACAAGAAAAAAATAAAAATACGGGTCAGAAATACGAATACGCAATAAAATACGTATCACGAATTTCGAGATATTACATCCTACCCACCTTAAAAGAATTCCGTCCTCGGAATTTATTCAAGAGGTTAGAGATGTCGGGACAAGCTACACTAGCACAAGCTATCTAGAGCTAGCAATCAATCAAGCAATCATTCATGCAAGCAAGGATTCGAAGGTGCAAGGCATGAGAAAATTTCACACCTTACGAGCCAAAACCGATTGGGATACGTGTTCGGATGCCATCCTTACACTCCCACGTTTGACTCCCCAAGGAGTGATGAACTCAAGCAACACGGACTAACTGATAGTCTGGCGCATTGAGGTCTTACTCCCTGATCAAATACGAACACGGGCCTCTCCACATCCGAAAAGATTAAAGGTTGGTACCAATAACCAAATAACCCTTTCGAATGATCAGGGTACAACTCGGGTCCGGGACATGCCGTCGTAATTAGGTTACATGAAATAAGTCATGTGCCCTTGGTAACGACGGCGGGAAAGCAAGATAAAGATGCAGCTACCTCTCCGACGATTCCGAATCTGAGCTTGGGCTAGGGCAAACTGCCGCGGGTTCTGTTGCTGGAATGCTTGAGCCTGAGTCGGCAATGGTCCTGAGAACGGGAACTGCTGTTGCTGGGGAACGGGAGCTGATACTGGTACGGGTCCCAAAACTGAAGGACTAGATACTGCGGGTACTGGATCAACTCTGAATGGACATGACCCCACTCTATGATCTGGCGCTCCGTATAACAAGCACAATCCCAAAGCCTTACGACACTCTGCTACTACATGCCCAGGCTTACCACAATAAGAACAGCCCACTGAGGAAGACTGGTCTTGCTTCTGTTCCTGCTGAGGGTACGTCGGGGTTGAGTACTGATCCGACGTAACTGAAGCTGCTCGCCTCGGAGTTTCAATGGTCAAGGCCCTGGCTGCTGGGGTTGGAGCTGAAGATCGGTTCATCTGACTGTGGGACCGCCTTCGTCCTCCGGTTCTGTCTGCTATCCTCTGGGAAGTGTACTCGTACCTCCTTGCTGCTCGCAAAACAGCATCATAGGTCTGACGTTCGAACTGCTCCACGGCCAATATGATCTCCAAGTGAAGTCCCTGCTGGAACCTCTGTGCTCTGTCGAACTCGGTCGCCACCAAAGTGGGAGCAAACCGACTAAGTCTCGAAAACTCGGCCGCATATCCGTCGACCGTTCTTCCTCCTTGTTTCAGGTTGCAAAACTTGGTCTGCAAGTCATATCGAGCCACTGCATCATAATACTTGATCTGAAACTTCTCGCTGAACACTGCCCAAGGAACAGGTGTTGCCAATCCCACTGCTTGTGCAGCCCACCAATTGCGGGCTAGATCCAATAACTGAAGGCGCACCGCTGCTACCTTCTCGTCTTCTGGAGTCTTTGCTGCTTCAAGAATAATCTCTATATCCTGTAGCCAAGCATCAGCAGCCATCGCATCTTCAGTACCGTTGAAGAAGGGAGGGTTCAGGCGCTTGAATCTGTTGACTGCACTATTCCGACCACTTCCACTCAGAGTATCTTGTACTGCCTGCTGCAAGGCATCATCTCGGCGGTTCTGAGACGCAAGCAACTCACGGATGAGTCCTACCAAGACTCCATCTTCTGACCCTGCTAGCTGATCTGGCTGGACTGGGAATTCTGGCTCTACAGGAGGCATGGCTTGGGAAGCTGCTGCTGACGACTGAGCTTCGTTCTCTGACTGCTGCTGGACTACTGGCTGAACTCTCTCTGGCTGGTCAGCAGGAACACCCCCACTGAAGCAATGACATCAGGAAAATAAAGGAAAGGACCAGGATGATTCAAGGATGCAAGCATGTTATCAGTCGAGAATTCAAGGAGATGCAAAGATACAATCGGGAGATCAAGGGCGAGCACAGATTGAGACATCTACCGGTAACCCTCACATTTCTTGTTTGACAAGACCTGCATGGGCCACCACTAAAACTGTCACGCCCCGCTCCCGGAATACGGACGAACGAGAACGTGAACAGCCAGCTACGTATATTGGGACGGCAACCATCCCGCTATACGATCACGGCTGTCTAGCATGTGAGGGTATTCTACAAACCAACAGTCTCTTACGGTCCAAATGGCCTATTGTCTCAATCTCATCAAGTAAAATAAGTTACAAGATAACAGATCACCAATATACAATTGTAAGGCGTCCCAAACATTACATATAAGATGATCATGAAAACTAGTCGTAACAAAATGTAAAGACTAGCTCAGAGTTAAGTCATACATGATCAACCCCCGGGGCTTGTCAATCATGTTACAGCCCGTAGGCAGACAATAAATACAAGTTGCAATCGAGCTAACACGTGCTCGTCGGCTAAACGCCTCAAAATAATATGAATTTACAATAAAGTGGGCGAACAAAAGAAACCCACTCGAAGCCTTGGTCACGCCTGGCGGTCACCATCTGGCTGGAAGACAGGTAGATCCCTTGCTGCTGCTCCGGTATCTGGCCATACAAAACCAGCTGGGTCAGACCCCAGAAAGAGCAAGTGCCACAAAGGAGGCTCCACTTAAGGACTAAAACCAGCAAATCATTAGCAAACAAAAGCAGCGAAATAAGTAAAAGCATATCGAGATTTGTGCGGTACCAATGCACGTATCCCGATCACAAAAAAGAAACAAGTAACTTGATTAGAAAATAATAATGATACCGGAGAACATGGCAGGTAAGATGCATGAAAAATAAGAAATAAATGCTCCCCGGGCAATAAACAAGGAAGGACAAATGTACCGTACCAGGAAACCTGAATAGTACATAGTCACTAACCAGTCTATTGCTTGAAGATAACAATCATATACAGGAAGCTATAACATAGATAAGTGCCATCTACACAATAAACACGGTAAGGACAAATGTACCGTACCAGGTAGCCAGGTTACCACTGTAACCCTTCACCTAAACAGTACATAGTCACTGACCAGTTATCGCCTAGAGGACAGTCATACAAGAGAGTTACACTACAGTGACAGAGAAGAAGTCTTGCAATCACATCCAGTGCAAGTCAAGCATTCAAGTTCTAGAGACTGGAACAATCAAGAGCTGGACCCATCAGGGCTGGTCCTAGACCAGACCAGACAAGGCTGGACACCATCCAATAATACACGGCCAATCATAGCCTACGGCTTGCTACATTAACTAACTAGGGTTATCACAAGCCTAGTTACTAACAAGATGCAAGTGAGAAACTCCCAGTCCCAAGCCCTGCAGACCATCCAGTTATCCTTCCGCGGGTTGAGAGTTATAGGTGGGTACATTGCCCGGGAGACAAATGTACCCTTAGGTGACTTAGAGGGTGCAACACATGACAGTGTGCTGGAAATGTGCTCTACTCGTCGGCAAGCTACAAGTCCATTAATGCCTCCAGATAACGAGACTGCCTGTGACCGGGAATTCTCCATGTTCTAATTTGGTCTACTCATTACCTAGTCCAATTTTAGTGAGAGTCCCTGGCCGTGGTACCCAGGGAGTCACCCCTTAGACATGATGCAAGACAAGACAAGTGATTTGCACAGAGCAACAGGTAGTACACCCACGGTGTCAAGACAAGTCAAGTCGAGTCAAGAGTGCGCCGCCACGGGCCACTATCAAGTGAAGCCAAGTCATACCAAGTCAAGTCAAGTTGAGTTATCAAGTCATGCCAAGTCGGGAGTGCGCCACCACGGGCCACTATCAAGTCAAGCCGAGTTATCAAGTCATGCCAAGTCGGGAGTGCGCCACCGCGGGCCACTATCAGGTGATCTAGTTGTTAAGGTTACAAGTTACAAGTTATTAGACAGGATTTATTTATCGCGTCAGGGCCATAAGGCATATCACAATGCAACTATTCTACAAGTAAAAGAAACATAATCCTGAGTGCACCCAAACGGCCACCGATGTAAAAAGACATGAAAAGTACAATAAGGCTGAAAACATGACTTTATAAAATAAGACCATAAGAAAACACTTTTCTGATGTAACAAGAGATAACAAAACCAGGGACAACGCCGTACTAGCATTAAATCAAATCGTGCCCACATCGTGTTCGGGTCGAGCTCGGGTCAAAAGGCGTAAGGATATAAACCAGGGGTAAGGTGTTCCCAAATTAGTGTTAAGATTCAAGAAAGCAGTACACAAATACAGGAAATCGTGTCAAGACGTGTCGAGTCTAGTCAAGTCGTGTTGTGAGCACCAAAATCTCAGGAAGCTCCAAATTATGAAAAGAAAACCATAACCCAGAGAAAGCATTACAGGCACTAGGGGTGCAGGGGTACAGGGCAGGCCAAGCATACTGGAGTGCGCCTAGAGGCAGCACACTAGAGTGTGCCAGGGAGGCAGCACACTAGAGTGCGCTTACTAGCTGCACACTAAAGTGCGCCTAGTCTGGACAGGTCAATCCGCGCCTAGAGCCAATGGGTCAAACCGCGCCTAGATCCATTGGATCAAATGGCGCCTAAGACCAGTGAGCCAAACCGCGCCCAAAACCCGTAGGTCAAAGAGCGCCTAAGTCAAGTCAAGTCAGATGGCGCCTAGGCCCAAGGGTTAAACTGCGCCTAATTTCATGAAGTCAACCGCGCCTGATCTGGTAGATCAGATCGCGCCCAATCCATGAAATCGAATGGCGCCTAGGTCAAGGGAACAGTGAACTGCGCCTAAAATGATAAATATAGGCGCAGTCGGGCAAGCCAAGGGAAAGTAGGTGCTATCTGCCTAACAGGAGGAAATGGGCGCTATCTGCCAATCGCGCCTAAAATGACGCCAAGGAGGCGCCATCGAGGGGCGGCGGCGAACAGCACCCAAGGAGGCGCGATCGAGACGAACCGCGCCTAAGGAGGCGCGTTCGAGCGAGCCGCGCCTAAAGAGGCGCGCTCGAAAAGGAGGCGCAGTCGAACGAACAGCGCCTAAAGAGGCGTGTTCGAGGAAGTAGGCGCCATCGGCCAGAACAGCAAGTCATCTTCTCCAAAAAATCCGAGAAGAGAACCCATGGAACTCAAAACTTTGGAACATCATAAATCCATCAATACAAACCCAAATCCGGATTTTCAAGGCTCTAACTTGTGTAAAATTGAAAGCTCTACAACATGGAAACATTAAATCCAACAAAAGAACAAGTTTGGGAGATCAAATCTCCAAAAATCCGAAAAGACTCCAAACCTAGATCTACAAGATTCCAAGCTCCAAATCAAGAAAACCCAAGATCTAATGTTTCTCATAGGGTGCTAAACTAGCTAATGGGCACATAAAATCCGGCCCTCAAGTGTGAGCAAGGTGCACTTGCCTAATGGGGGTGATTCTCTCTTGGGGAAGAAGAAGAAGGAAGGGAGAGGGGTGGCCGGCTGTGAAGTGGGAGAATGAGAGGGGAGAGAGAGAGAGAGGGGATTAAATGATGGTGGGGTGTGATGGAGGTGAAGGAGAGTATAGGTTAAAGGGTTCCAATGCAATCTCAAACCAAATAAAACCGAACCAAGTCTCCAAATCAAACCAAGTTAAACCAAGCCAAGCTCTTCCACATAAATTCGAGCCAAAATACGAAAGCCGAGAATACTGCAAGTTGAGCAAAATACAATGCAGGCCAAAGTCCAATCAAAATCCAGAAGTCATTAACCAGATTAACCCATAATGATAAATGACAATTAAACTACCACAAGATTACGAAATAAACTACAATTAACTAGACAAGAAAAAAATAAAAATACGGGTCAGAAATACGAATACGCAATAAAATACGTATCACGAATTTCGAGATATTACAGAAAACCTAGTATGAATACATAAGCTATAAAATGTAGTAGAACCATGACTAATCATATCCACACAAAATAAATGAATAAAAGATATCATATAATGATAATGAATTGTCTTGGTACAATATGTTGGGCGGAGACAAATCTACTACCAACAAGTAAGGAAAAAATACATGAAAAATAAAATAAGTTTGGCGAGCGAAGCGTAGACGATCAAAATGCAATCATTCTCGAAGAAATAGAGATAATCTTGGTCACGACTTGAACACCTACGAAAGACAAGAGCACACACCTTGCGAGATAACCAGGTCCTCAGAGGGACGTAACAAGACACATAATATCATGCCATTATAACTGAATATAAATTGCTCAAATAAATAAGTCAATTGAATTATAACATGGTCCAATACACACCTATTGAACTAGCGTACCATCTCCCCAAATAAACAAGGACATGAGATGGTAAACTAATTCACGATGACGTATCTTTCCATGCTATGAATCCAATATGATATCCGGACCCCAACAAGATTCAATACCTTCTCATCGGAGTAGTAAGCCACACCTACAACCAAACAAGGACAAGTTGTGACAACTAATCTGCGCCAAGTTATTGTTCCAAGCCACGGTCAGATACAAGTACCTAAACCAAGAGTACTCATACCTAACGGATAAGGGCGCCTAACCAAATCTAAGTGAATGCAGTTTTAAGAACAGTTCATGGTCGTATGACTACCGGGTCAAGTCAAGATAATACCAATACAGTACCTCAGTAGCGAGTCACAACACCATATACTATTCCTCAGTTTCGAGCAAGTCTATAGCATATAGTCTACCTATCGTTCCTCAGTAGCGAGCGAGTCTATGCTAGATAGGGTGGTAGTCAACTTCCAATCATGTTCTCCCCGCCTAATGCTAACTCATAACTGCTAAGTCTTCTAGCATGCAATTCTATTAGCAGTTATTTTCTAACGCACAGCTTATACGTAATGGTGGCCAGCCAATCATGCATGTCCGAGTCCTATATGTGACTCACAACAACGTAGCATAAATTTGTCAAGGCCTATGAGTGCAACACACAAGGAGGTCCCTTAAATCTAGGTTTATTGTGTAAGAAAAATAATACATAGCAGAAAATATAACTGAACAGTAAGTTCTAACAAGTTATGCCATGTATCACAGTTTATTTTGCATATAGAAAATAATGAATAATGTATGAAATATGAGCTAAAATAAATAAACAACAAATGTCAAGGTGTCTTGCCTGCTAGAATGCCTGGTGTATTGCAATGATCAATGTGGTATGAACTGCGACTTCGGTGTAACAACTATACAAGGTGGTCTCTGATGGTGGCACAGATAGTTCCATTGGGTCTAGAAGGGTCAAATTAGTTAGGGTCGATATGAGGTAGTCTCGAACATGCGAAAGAATAGGAATAACGGGATTTGTTGTCACAGACAGGAGGATAATCAAAAGAAAGTTAGATAATTAAAATATATGGTTTTAGGAATTATTTTATAATAGTAGAAGTATAATTTATTAGTCAAAATATGCTTTCGAATAGATACTCACAAAAATCAAAAATCGTTTTAGGATAGAAACTATAGCATATTTAGATATAAAGCCCTGTTCTTATTAATAAGAATATGCTTCCATGTGAATATTCAAAAATAAAAATAAACTATAAGAAATTAGTTTAGGCAAAAACAAACTGTTGGTTTATAAAAATAATTTATTAACAGCTATCTATATTTTTATTGGATAATTATAAAACTAAAGATAATATTTTTGGCTAAAATTCATATTCTGAAAATACGTAGATAGATTTAACCCCATGCCACTCATATAGTTTTTAAAATAATAATAATCCCAAAATAATAACTATACTAATAATAAGTTTAACAATCCCATGTAATAATATTACTGGTAATACAAATAATAAAATAATAATAATAATAACAATAATAATAGTAATAATAATAAAAATACTTTTGTTAATAAAATATCTACTAGCAGCAGAGTGCTGCTCTTCTTTAAACCATTAAAATCAACAAACAAAGAGTGTGCAAAAACCAAGAAACAACATAATAAATAAATAAACAAGAAAAACAAAAACAAAAGGATAATAACACAAACTTTTCTGTGCTTCCTCATTAAGCAACAGGGAAAACAAAGCAAACAAACAAAATATAGATAAAGAAATAATAATAAATAAAAAAAATAAAAATCTTCACATAGCTGGCTCTCTCATTCTAGAGACAGCTGCTACAAAAAAGGAGAGGGAAAGAAATTATAGAGATGGAGTGAGAAGGAGAGAGTTGGGAGGAAGGAGAGGCGAGAGCGGTGGAGAAGAGGGGAAACGATCGGAGGAGCGAAGGGGTTTCCGCGCGACCGAGGGAGCGGCGGAAGTGGCGGCGCTCGGATCTGGCCAGTCGGCCACGGGAGGCGAGGAAGAGAGGGAAGGAGAGGTCGGAGAGGGCTGGGAGTTCGGGGGTTCCGGCGACGCGGGCTGCGTCGGCGACGGAGGAAAGGAGGGGTGATGGTGGTCGCGGTCGAGATGGTGGTGGCTGTGGCGGAGACGGGGGTGCACTGCGTGGAGGTCGGTGGTGTAGGGGCGCACGCGCCTCTGGCACGATGGCGACGGCGGTGCTCGCCGCGTCGGGGTCGGATGCGGATCTCCGACCCGGATCCGACAACACGGTGTAGGCATAGGAGACGAGGTCCAGAACCCCGCGACGGCGGCGGCGGATCCGGCCGACGGCTTAGGTACGTGGGGGTTGGTGGTGTAGGTGGCGTGTTTGTGTGTTTTAATTTTTTTCTTTTATTTTCTTTATGGTGTTTATTGGAATTCGACGGTGGCGGTTTTGGCTGCCAGTGGTGGTGATTTGGGTGTCGGACTGGTGGTGTCGGGGAGAGGTGTTCCGACATTGGAAGGGAGCTGTTAACTACTTTGGTGGGTTTTGGCCGGGTTAGGCGGTTGATGGGGGCGCCGACCATGTGGCATCCAATATGATTGTTGTGGTAGTCGGGTCGGATTGCCAAGGTCGGTCGGGCGAGTGACGGATGGGCGGAGTCGAAGGGTGTGGCAGGTGGCTGGGATTATACTAGGAGTAGTGGTTGCTTTGGGGGTTTCTGTGATAGTCGAGGGAGCAGGGCGTGGTCATAGTGGTCTTGGCGGAATAGGAAGAGGTTGGTTGTATTTCTGATTATGGAAGCGGTGTAGGTGACGAGAGGACGGGGTCGCAACATGGTGATGGCGGAGTAGGGTGGTCAGGGTGGTGAGAGCAGGGGAGTAGAGGTGGTGGTTTGCTGCGGTGGATGGTCGGGTGATAGAGAGATGACAGCGAGGAGACGGTGCGTCGAGGCTGGCATAAGTGGTTTGTACTGTCCATGTCGTGATGTCGACACGGACACATGAACTGGGTTAGAGTTTAGGCTTAGGGTTTGTTATTGTGTCGGGGGTTTGTGTCCTGCATGACACGGGTTTGGATGTCCGGGTGTGTCAGACGGAAGAGACATATGTATATGTAAAGGAAAAATAAATAGTAGATAGGACACAGACGCAGACATAATAGGGTGGTGGTAAAGAAATTGTTGAATAATAATGTGGATTAGTACCTCTCCTTGTATAGGAGGTAGAAATTCTCAGTTGGATAAGGGTTAGGATTTATTTAAACCCAATTAGATAATTCAATTATTAAATTAAATACATTCAAATTTTTTAAATCCAAATCTAAATCAATTTAAATGTAATTACATTCTATCTTTTAGTTTAAAAGCAAATAAGATAAATCAACTTTCAAATATAGATATTAATTTAACTATTTAAATAAATCCATAAAATCAAATCAAGATTTAAATTGCCACAAAATTTTAAAATATGTTTTCCAAAAATACTAATAATAATAATTTTGAAAATTATATTATTATTTAAAAATAAACTAATAAATAATTACGAAATATATATGTATGCACAAATAATATTTACACAAATATACTTTTCTAGTATACCATTTTATAAGAATATTAATTATTATTATAACTGTATAAATAAAAGGCTATTCATAATTAAAATCATAAACTTGAAAATTTTGGTACGATAGCTAAAAATAATTATTATATATTTTATTTTGAACTATAAAAATAGAAATATATTTTTCTAAAAATATGTACGCTCGCACATATTCGTACTCGTCGAACAATTACGAAAAACGAAATTTCTTGCGCAACGTACAATGCAACTACGTGACGTATAAATACAAAATAAAAATCAGTACCAAATTTATATATAAAAAAAATATAGTATAAATTTAGGGGTTTTACATTCTACCCAACTTAGAAGATTTTCGTCTTCGAAATTAAGACATAGTAGGGGGAAGAAGGCACAAAGGGGTAGCGATGAGGAAAAATTAATTCACAACGTTCAACACAAGATGCATTAGGAAATCGCAATTTCAATAATGGCGGAGATAATCATGGGTTAGCGCAAAAAGGAAAATGGGTAAGGGTTAAGGTTAAAACAAGATAACAGGCAATAAAGAATATTATGGTAACAAGAGAAAATAAATTAGAGACCTTAAAGATATGGTTTCTTGAGAGTAGGTTGAGGGCACGACTAAGAGAACGAATTAGATTCACTCCTAAATTAAGCGATTATAAGGTCTTGATAGGGCCGAAAAAAGGACGAGTAGTTTAGGATGAAGATATAGCAACAGCGAGTGATAATGATCATAGGTGATAGGATAGCTAGAGAAATTTCTAGCACAACGCCTTCGTCCTTCTAAAATAGCTGAAGGCGATAGCAATATAGAGTTCGAAGGAGGCGTTATCGAATACGAATACGCGGTTCAAAGACGACCGAATAATTCAAAAGGAGTTGCCAAGGCAGTCGCGGATAGGACTCTAGAGGGCAAGTTTAGCTATGTCCCCATCCACGTAGAACGATAGATAAAGCGAATCAAAGTACACTAGGTTGATCAGACCATCATGCACCGGTTCTGGTTAGATAATATGTTAGTGAGCGGCCGCTCAATAGCATATGCCTTGATCAATCTCGATAAAGAATTAGGTTGCAAAAACTAGGCTACATTAGCATCATTAGTCTAGATAGTAAAAAAAATATAGGCACGTGAGATTAAGATTGAAAATAAAGTAGAATTAGTTCAACTCCTTAAGTCTTTAAGTCATATCATGTGTTGGTATCCATGCAGTCGTCCTACAGTCTTCTTGTCCAAGTTCTTGGTTGACTAGATGTGTTAGGGTCTTCTAAATTCTAGAATCTAAGTAAACTTGTGAATATAGGTCACAAGGACAAAAGGATTGCTAGGTCACAAGGCATTCTACCCAACTTAAAAGAATTAAACTAATGGTGTTTTGGGACAAAAAGAAACATGTCTAACTAGTAGGGGTCACCTGTCTAGCCTCTAGCAAACACGAATGGAAGATAGGAATTATGATAGAAGGAATCAAGCAAAATGTAGTCGATGAGTCAACGGTAGGTAAAATCTAGGAAAGAGGTCAAGTATGTGGATGAAATCCTAGACTCTAATCCTATATGCAGGCTTGCTTGGTACGGTAAAGTAGCCAAACAATTTATCTTGACCTGCATGGGCCACCACAAAAATATGTAACACTCCAGTCCCAAAATATGTAGGACTAGAAACGTAGACATGCCAGCTGTATACATACGAAGTATACTCCAATATATGGAAACCTCGTATGAATACATAAGCTGTAAAATGCAGTAGAACCATGACTAATCTTATCCACACAAAATAAATGAATAAAAGATATCATATAATGATAATGAATTGTCTTGATACAATATGTTAGGCGGAGACAAATCCACTGTAGTGCCCCGACCCGCAAGATGCCTTAAGATGGATGGTTGGTTCGATGAAGCCTTGTTGGACTTGGAAATATGCGAAAGATCGCTTGGAAGGCTATACGATCGTGGCAGGAACCGTCCTATGAATGTGAGTAGTGTTGAACCCTTCAAAGATCCTTTATCTTCATGCTTAAAATAAGGATGAGTATGCTATGTTTCTTGTTGAGTTTGCTCAATAACACCTTGCATGAAATTTGAAAAGATAATAAAAAATAATAATCACCTGAACGTAAACTGCTATTGCTAGATGAATTGTATGCTTGTACGCTGTTGCGATGAATTACATGACAGGTGAAGGCAATGTCCCAAATACTTGGACGGTGAGTATATCGAGCTTTAGCTCGATGAATAGATGGTAAAATAGATGTTAAGACCTGAGAACTGGGCAGTGAGTATGCTTGAATTACATTCGAATGAATGTATGCTAAACAGATGCTAAGTCCCCAGAATTGGGCGATGTACACATTGAGTTTGGTTGGAAAGATGTATGGTATCAAAGATGTGACAAAAGGGATTGGGTAACAATATTCTATTATTCCGTCGTCGATGTAGAATGTTGATTGCGCCAAGGTCCTGGAAAGAAGGCAAGATGATAAGACGATAATACGAATGAGAAAGATGGGTTATTACTTAGTTTGCTTTACCATGCATTATATGTTTTCTTATAGACAAGTTGTATATAGTTGCATGGTCATGGACAACTTGTCGACAAGGTGGTTCCTCGAACGTATTCCTGGGCCTTGGAAACCAGTTCATCCTGGGGGGAACCAATGCTGAAGTAGTAGCAGTGCTAAAGTAGTAGCACGGTATACGGGACTTGCAGTGGGGCTAGCTACCTGCATTGTAAGGATGCCGTATACCTGTAAGTCGGTCCAAGATGGCGTGTCGCCAGTGACCTTCATATAGATAGGTCCGGTGCTAATGATGTCTTATGCAGGCAGAGTAAGTTATTACTCAAATACAGGAAAGGATGCCGGCTATTGGTAAGAATCACCTGAACGGTGATATTTATATTAAATCATGATATTGTTTCTAACAATATCTTGTGCAGACAGAGTAAGTATTATAAATGTACCAGGATGGCTAAACGACCGTGGGTAAGAATCACCAAAGGGTGATATCTGTATGCTTTTAATTATATTGGCTATGAGATTTGCATGCTTTACTTCTGTAACACCCAGTTTTCCAGATGAGGATAATTTTGAACTTTTATAATTATAATTATTATTTAATGATATTTATTTTATATTATGATTTTTAGTGATTTTTAAATTATTTTAAATTATTTAAATTCATGACTTGTAGTTTTGACGTTTTGCTAGTGAAACCCTAGAGACTATTTGACCTAGAGCCTAACCATGTGATTATGATATTTTAATGTCATTTTTGGTCTAAGGATATTTTTGCATTTGACCTCTTTGAATTATTTTGATATCATTTTATTATTTATGATATTGTTTTGGGGTTATTTGAGTCGGGTTCGAATTTCAACTCAATCCGACTTGAAACGGGAACCCGGAGGTAGTTTGACTCTAGTGGGACCCACACACTAGTTAGTCATGGCCCACATGATATTAAATTTAGTCCACATGATAGAATATTTTAGTTAGAGGTTAGACTAATTATTATGGATAAGGTTAGTGTGATTAGAGACTTTAGAATGACTAATTTAGCCCCAACCAATTAGCCCTTTCCTAATACTCATAGATAGGTTAGTGGGGGCATTTTGGACCTTACCATAATAGGACAAATAGCCCCATATGGCCAGCCACTTTGGGAGAGGATAGGCTCAAGTTCATTTCATTATTCTCATCCACACTCTCTCTTGTTCTTCCCCAAATTCCTAGAGAGCAATCCCTAGCAATTTCTCCACCAAATCCTTCCATTTCGCCATCAAATCTTCTTCTTTCCTTCTCCATTCTAGCCAAGGAGGAAGCTACCCAAGTTTGGGAGGATTCGGAGCTCGTTCGTGTCCTTTTGGAATCTCTACATGTCGGTGTCGCTCCGGGAAGGCTTTTCTTCGATTCGATCTACCGGGAGGTATAAATCCCTTCTCTTTTTTATTTTCTCATGCATATAGGTCTATTTTGAACCCATAGGAATGACCCCCATGGTTGTATCTCCATTGTGTCCATTTCGTGTCCATTTGGAGGTCATAGGAGTGTCCTTTGTGTTGTGGTTGTGTCCATGTGGAAAAACTCCAAATTTGGACACACTATGCGTTGTTGTTATGTATGAATGAATTATTACATGTTTAATCTCATATTTTTGTATTGGAGATGTGTTCTATAGTGTCTCATATATATATATATATATTAGTGTAGAGAGTGAGTTCTTGATATAATATGTTATATACTTGTGTTCTTTTGTCTCAAACTACCCAAATCCGTCATGATTTTTATTCACGTTTTTAATTTCAGCCCTAACTTAGAAATGTCATAACTTCTAGCTTAAAGCTCGATTTAATCTCCCGTTTTTTTTAAAAGAAGCGTATTTAAGTTAACTTTCCAAAAACATGTATTAATAGGCCTAATTCTTTCTGTAACTTTCTGGAGAATTATTTGAGTGTCAGCTGTACGAAAGACAAACGCGTTCTCGGTGTTTCCGCGATTCCGGGAGTTTCCGAAAACAAAAACGCGATCCGTTTGAAGTTTCGGAAAGCTAACACATAGATCTATAACATACTTTAATCCTAGATTTTAATTCATGCTGAGATGGTACAATATTGATTATTAGTAGGAGTTACTATTCGGCATATGCATTTTGTGCACCCTTGTGTGTAATATAATGTTCTATTTGATTTTAACCCATGTCAATGTATATACATTATGTAATTAAATAAAGAATGCAAGCATGAGTAAATATTTAAATAAATGATGTATGAGGTGTAAGTACCATATCTAATGTAAGCATGTATAAGTATGGCTTGTAATGAATATGTAGGTTCCATAGTATGTAATGTATGGTGCATATAGTGGTGCAAGAGAATAAATGAATGATGATGAATGCAAGCATGAATGTAATGTAATAATAGATGTAATATATGTAGCCTTGTTAGGAATAAAACTGGAATTTAGTTTTGTTTCACTAAATAAGAATACATGAGAACTCATATATGTGAATGTTAACTTCCTATTGACACTTTGCTACACAACTGTCATGCCTCACTATCACTCCATATACAATGTACACTACACTATATAACCCTCACACCCTCACTCATTGAAACTCTCACTCGCACATTGCCTAACACTCATTCCATGATAACACACACATGTTCTTGTACACTTTCATGACACACACACACACCCATAAACCATACACATGCTTTTCTCTCTCTCTCTCTCTCTTTATATATATATATATATATAATATATATATATATATATATATATATATATATATATATATATATATATACTATACATGGCTAAATGTGTTAATGTGGTAAATAGAGTTTTCCTATAGTTATATACATATATGTGATATAGGGCCTAGTGTTGAATTCTCTTTTCATGTACACCTTCATGTTCACACACACACAGCTTTACATGTTAGCTTCCTTTCTCTTATGTATGATATTGAATGTGATGGCTTGTATTTGGCTTGTATAGCCTTGTGATTGGTGTGATTGCTAGACTAGGCTTGGTTAGGCCAAGTGAGACTTATTAGACTTGTTGGGCTAGGATTTGACCTAGTTAACCTAGTTTGACTAGTCTAGTTGACTGGAGTTGACCAAGTGTTGACTTTAGTCTAGTTTGACCTAGGCAGCATGTAGATGCATTGTAGATTATATTTATTATTCCCTGTGTACATCTTGACTTGTGTTCCTCTAACTAGGAGTCAGGTACCTCATCTCGGACAGTATATTTATTTCAGACATTCAGATACGAGGCGAGTACATTCTCTGACCGTTTTATACTTGTCTGAATTTATATCTTGCTCTAGATTATTGTACTTGATGCTGACACGATCATTATCACGGATTGGTACTATACGGATCTTCTTCTGAAATGTTATCTCCTTGTATTCACTAAATACATATTGTGATGTGCGTTTCACTTATTATTATATTTATTGAATACCCATATCCTTGTATACTCCTTGTGCATATTGTACTCTCATTATCACATGAGTCCCAGGGATAGACCATTGTATATCCATTGTATAACATTGTATATCTATTGTATAATATTGTACATCCATTGTATAACATTGTACTTCCATTTTATAACATTGTACATCTATTGTATAATATTGTACATCTATTGTATAACATTGTACACTATTGTGCAAGATAACGTAACCGGAGTAGATCCTTGTGTATTGATTTGGGGAGGGAGAGTAGAATTGGTTATGTAATAAAATCCTATTGTACAATATTGTATAACTATTGTATATGTCTATTGTACACCCACGTACAATGAAGTTACCATTGCATTTTCCTAGACCGTTTACATAACCATATTGTACTCTAAATCACAGTAGGCTTACAGTTCTTATTTATCATATTTAGATATTTTCTGTTATCAAATCTCTACTGTTTTTCATATACTTCTTACTTTCAGCATTTTATGTACCTTACTCTATTGCATGCTTTATATTTCCTAACATGATATGAACTGCGTGAGATGTTTTGTGCTCGCTCCCGTCCTGACTGGACCTGTTGAAAATTTTACAGAGGATGATGAGGCACCCTGCACCCTTACTTGGAGTTTGCCTAGTTGACACTCGCGACCTGGACCCCAGGGGAGGTTCAGGCAGCTGCTGAGGACGATACCTTGCTTAATATAGATAGTTTAGACTGTTTTTCTTTTATGTTTAGTTGTTGTTCTTGATTCAGAGTTTGTATATTGTAGAGATGTTGAGACTTGTATTTCATTTCTGTTGTACCTCGGTTGAGGATTCTCTTATCTATTTTATCGTGCCATATTCTATCTCTAGATTGTGATTGAGTTGTACCTCTGTGTTGGCCTCCTTATGGAGAGCATTCATATTATGTTAGTTATAGTTCATGACCTAGAACAGCGTTCTACCGCCGATACTGCGGCGTAGGCTGGGCGTTGTTACGCTCTCGTACCCTCACAGTGGGTGCGGGTCGTGACACGTTTTTAGTGGTGGCCCATGCAGGTCGAGTTTATGTAGTGGTATTCGAACTAGAGTATCACTACAGCCTGCAGCAGGATTAGGATTATTTTAGAGGTACTCAATCACATTAGGAAAAACTCTTAATCAGATTCCTTTGTCTAAAATTCTTGCTTATTGACTTCCCTTGAATATAAACTGTCCTCCTTTGAATTTTTGCTTCATTCTCAGAAATTGCTCCTTGTTTTGATCTGTTTTCATTATGGTTATGAAGACATGATCTGATCACTTCGGTTCGGGGGATACTATCGAGAGGCTGGCCACCTCTCGTCATGTTCATCAGGGCCTCGAGACCGCAGCTCCTGTTGTGCCGACTCAGGTTGGCGTATCTGCTACATTGGAGGTGCACCTCTATCTGTACAGAGATTTTCTTCCGTTATTTCTGATTTCTCTCAGCAGCGGTGATTCATGCAGCATCAGCAGCAGACCAGGGGAAACTAGCAGGGCGAGCTATCGTCAGGACAGTCAAGGATGCACAGACCATTGGAGATCTTGCTGCAAGTTCCGTTCTTCTCAATTCCATTCCCGGAATTGTCTTTTATAACTACCTTGAAATCCGATTCCATCTGTTCCTTGCTGATTTATTAAGTTTGTCATGTTGTTCTTTTGTTATGATGTTTTTCTTCAGAATCGTATGGGCTAGGTCACCTAAATCATGGGATCTAGGATCTTCGATAGTTGTGTTAGTTGGCATAGTGAGGACATGTAGTCAGATTTCAGATGTATTTCTTGGGTATGGAAATTTAAGGTTTTTGCCGTCGCATGCAACTATACAAAATTTTAAATACCATGAACCTAGAGGTACGTACCTTAGTCAAGGACTCTGTGATTATCGTAGCCTTGCTCACTAGCATGATGAAGACTCTGGACAACATGATTTTGGACAGACGCATATGATTAGCAGATTGTATCTTGAGAAGGTTTAAAACATCATACCCTTTTTGTTGTTATAAATGACTTAGGAGTAGGGATATTTAGATTGTAGAGCTTGTTCATAGGTAGTTCCTTCATAGTATATAGTATGGTGACTTGTAGAGTGTCTGTACCCTAGAGGTGATAGTTAGCATTGGTGCTAGAATAGTAACCCATTGCAGATAATTCCCTGTTATTATGATACCAACCAGTTACGTATAGGATGTTAGTATGCCATACAACCTTGATGATTATTTATTGTTTTCCTTTACCCTTCCAGTAAGGCACCCAGTAACCAGAGCCTGCCCTTGAGCATAGTTGTAGTTTCACCTAGGACTAAGAGGTCTATATATATATGATATACTTAGGATATATGTGATGGGTTGTTGTTCTTGAGCATATATATATATATATATATATATATATATAATATATATATGTGGTATTTGGGATTGGTGTGCTTAGCTTGTGGATAATTAGTTATGGGTGACTTGATAGGATTTGGAAGTTAAGAGCTAGTCTATTATAGAGTTTTTTTGCTAATCCCTAGTTGCCAACACTAGGTAGCTAGCATAGGTAAAAGTCCTAAGAAGTTGACCAGCTGATGACCAAGTACTAGGATGTTGAGA
The DNA here is from genome assembly GCA_029216955.1 of Iris pallida. Taxonomy (NCBI): domain Eukaryota; kingdom Viridiplantae; phylum Streptophyta; class Magnoliopsida; order Asparagales; family Iridaceae; genus Iris; species Iris pallida. The sequence continues at coordinate 1,098,587 of JANAVB010041420.1, forward strand.
AATTGACTAGTGATTGACCCTTGTCTATGTTCGGCCTAGAAAAGGGTGCGATCATCTTAATTTCGAGGACGAAATTTTATAAGGTGGGTAGGATTGTAACACCCAGTTTTCCAGATGAGGGTAATTTTGAACTTTTATAATTATAATTATTATTTAATGATATTTATTTTATATGATTTATAGTGATTTTTAAATTATTTTAAACTATTTAAATTCATGACTTGTAGTTTGACGTTTTGCTAGTGAAATCCTAGAGACTATTTGACCTAGAGCCTAACCATGTGATTATGATATTTAATGTCATTTTTGGTCTAAGGATATTTTTGCATTTGACCTCTTTGAATTATTTTGATATCATTTTATTATTATATATTGTTTTGGGGTTATTTGAGTCGGGTTCGAATTTCAACTCAATCCGACTTGAAACGGGAACCCGGGGTAGTTTGACTCTAGTGGGACCCACACACTAGTTAGTCATGGCCCACATGATATTAATTTAGTCCACATGATAGAAATATTTTAGTTAGAGGTTAGACTAATTATTATGGATAAGGTTAGTGTGATTAGAGACTTTAGAATGACTAATTTAGCCCCAACCAATTAGCCCTTTCCTAATACTCATAGAATAGGTTAGTGGGGGCATCTTGGACCTTACCATAATAGGACAAATAGCCCCATATGGCCAGCCACTTTGGGAGATGATAGGCTCAAGTTCATTTCATTATTCTCATCCACACTCTCTCTCTTGTTCTTCCCTAAATTCCTAGAGAGCAATTCCTAGCAATTTTTCCACCAAATCCTTCCATTTCACCATCAAATCTTCTTCTTTCCTTCTCCATTCTAGCCAAGGACGAAGCTACCCAAGTTTGGGAGAATTCGGAGCTCGTTCGTGTCCTTTTGGAATCTCTACGTGTCGGTGTCGCTCCGGAAAGGCTTTTCTTCGATTCGATCTACCGGGAGGTATAAATCCCTTCTCTTTTTCATTTTCTCATGCATATAGGTCTATTTTGAACCCATAGGAATGACCCCCATGGTTGTATCTCAATTTGTGTCCATTTCGTGTCCATTTGGAGGTCATAGGAGTGTCCTTTGTGTTGTGGTTGTGTCCATGTGGAAAAACCCCAAATTTGGACATACTATGCGTTGTTGTTATGTATGAATGAATTATTACATGCTTAATCTCATATTTTTGTATTGGAGATGTGTTCTATAGTGTCTCATATATATATTATGTAGAGAGTGAGTTCTTGATATAATATGTTTTATACTTGTGTTCTTTTGTCTCAAACTACCCAAATCCGTCATAATTTTTATCCACGTTTTTAATTTCAGCCCTAACTTAGAAATGTCATAACTTCTAGCTTAAAGCTCGATTTAATCTCCCGTTTTTTTTAAAAGAAGCGTATTAAAGTTAACTTTCCAAAAACATGTATTAATAGGCCTAATTCTTTCTGTAACTTTCTGGAGAATTATTTGAGTGTCAGCTGTACGAAAGACAAACGCGTTCTCGGTGTTTTCGCGATTCCGGGAGTTTCCGGAAACAAAAACGCGATCCGTTTGAAGTTTCGGAAAGCTAACACATAGATCTATAACATACTTTAATCCTAGATTTTAATTCGTGCTGAGATGGTACAGTATTGATTATTAGTAGGAGTTACTATTCGGCATATGCATTTTGTGCACCCTTGTGTGTAATATAATGTTCTATTTGATTTTAACCTATGTCAATGTATATACATTATGTAATTAAATAAGAATGCAAGCATGAGTAAATGTTTAAATAAATGATGATGAGGTGTAAGTACCCTATCTAATGTAAGCATGTATAAGTATGGCTTGTAATGAATATGTAGGATCCATAGTATGTAATGTATGGTGCATATAGTGGTGCAAGAGAATAAATGAATGATAATGAATGCAAGCATGAATGTAATGTAATAATAGATGTAATAATGTAGCCTTGTTAGGAATAAAACTGAATTTAGTTTTGTTTCACTAAATAAGAGATACATGAGAACTCATATATGTGAATGTTAACTTCCTATTGACACTTTGCTACACAACTGTCATGCTCACTACTCCTACACAATGCACACTACACTATATAACCCTCACACCCTCACTCATTGAAACTCTCACTCGCACTTTGCCTAACACTCATTCCATGATAACACACACATGTTCTTGTACACTTTCATGGCACACACACACACACCCATGAACACATACACATGCTTTTCTCTTTCTCTCTCTCTCTCTCTCTCTCTCTCTTTATATATATATATATATATATATATATATATATATATATATATATATATATATATATATATATATATATATATATATACATGGCTAAATGTGTTATATATATATATATATATATAAAAAAATAAAAAAAAATATATATATATACTATACATGGCTAAATGTGTTAATGTCGTACATCCATTGTATAACATTGTACATCTATTGTATAATATTGTACATCCATTGTATAACATTGTACTTCCATTTTATAACATTGTACATCTATTGTATAATATTATACATCTATTGTATAACATTGTACACTATTGTGCAAGATAACGTAACCGGAGTAGATCCTTGTGTATTGATTTGGGGAGGGAGAGTAGAATTGGTTATGTAATAAAATCCTATTGTACAACATTGTATAACTATTGTATATGTCTATTGTACACCCACGTACAATGGAGTTACCATTGCATTTTCCTAGACCGTTTACATAACCATATTGTACTCTAAATCACAGTAGGCTTACAGTTCTTATTTATCATATTTAGATATTTTCTGTTATCAAATCTCTACTGTTTTTCATATACTTCTTACTTTCAGCATTTTATGTACCTTACTCTATTGCATGCTTTATATTTCCTAACATGATATGAACTGCGTGAGATATTTTGTGCTCGCTCCCGTCCTGACTGGACCTGTTGAAAATTTTACAGAGGATAATGAGGTACCCTGCACCCTTACTTGGAGTTTGTCTAGTTGACACTCGCGACCTGGACCCCAGGAGAGGTTCAGGCAGCTGCTGAGGACGATACCTTGCTTAGTATAGATAGTTTAAACTGTTTTCCTTTTATGTTTAGTTGTTGTTCTTGATTCAGAGTTTGTATATTGTAGAGATGTTGAGACTTGTATTTCATTTCTGTTGTACCTCGGTTGAGGATTCTTTTATCTATTTTATCGTGCCATATTCTATCTCTAGATTGTGATTGAGTTGTACCTCTGTGTTGGCCTCCTTATGGAGAGCATTCATATTATGTTAGTTATAGTTCATGACCTAGAACAGCGTTCTACCGCCGACACTGCGGCGTAGGCTGGGCGTTGTTACGCTCTCGTACCCTCACAGTGGGTGCGGGTCGTGACAACTTCTTATCGACTATAACATTGAAATTGACCCTAAGGCAACGAGAAAGACCATTGTTAATAATGTTCTATAACGTGATTATTTAGTGTTGTCTTCTTAGGTGAGTTGGGCCAGCACCGTTTGCCAGTACATTGATGATGTACTGACCCACGTTATGGACAATATTACAGGTGTTTGCTTATGGGCAAAATCCTTTGATCTGTGCTTGGCATCGATGATTCGGATGGGTGTGCAGAAGCTCTTCTTGCAAGATGATGCCTTCTGCTATACGGGATATAATGTATGGAATAGTGTAACTCAATTGTACTAGTGAGATTATAGCAAATTGGCAAGTCCAATGTAAAGAAGTAGGTATATTCAGTTGTAGCCCAAAGGGCAAGTGTATACATTCAGTTGGTTAATCAAGAGTCTTGTAATCAGTTGTAAACTCTTTATTCCGCTGCAAGTCTTGTAATCCATTATGATTATCAATAAAGAGATGCATTTCTTCATATCTTGTGCGACTTTAATTTATCTACTTGGTTTTGCTACGTTGTCGATATTTTCTGAGAAATACCAGGAACTGTAATAGTTTTGCCTTGTACAAGTGCAATCTAGACTTGTACGGCATCACGCCCAGTGGCTAGTTTTTGATCCTCTGGGATCGGGACGTGACATAATGGTATCAGAGCACGACTTTACGTCCTTGGATTCTTATTCGATTTGTTTCAAATTAATGTTGCTACTAAGATGATTCTAAGCTGCTTCCACGATGATTCAAAGATTGTTTCTGCGATTATTCAAAGTTGCTTCTACGATGAAATCAAAGTTGCCTGTATGATGACTCATAATGCTTCTGCGATTATTCTGTGTTGTTTCCGAAATATTCTAAGTTGTTCCCTTGACTGAAAGTCCATTGATCCTTCTAGCTGCTCACTGGATGTTCCATACAATAAGTCTAAATATGTGGGCTGTGTTATGTGTGCTTTGTTGAATTTCTAAAAGATACCAAAATGAATAACAATAATGTGATGCGATAATAAGTTTGTGATGTATGCTGGATGTCTTATGTGTGGGATTCATTGAAGTCGATTGTTATGCAGCAATCGACCGTGGGTGATGGCATGGTATATTGGAACAGAATGTGCTTGGATTTCTGTAAATAGGAATCGACAGAATCTTGAATCGGTATTTTTGGTCAGCATAACCACTACAGGATGGATAGTCCATATTGGACGTTGGTTTGGTGTGAGGAAATATTATGTCGAGTATGGCTTGAGCTCTGAGTGGTATATTACATATACCCTCGTCGTGATAAGATGTCCCTTGACCCTTGTTGTATTCATAATTTTATGATTGCTTTACCTATAAGGTATTGGGTAGTATCGAGTCGTAGCTGAGATTACGATTGATACATGACGGCTAGGAGTGTCCCTTGATGATTAAGTTCGGATGACCCGTTGCGAGATTTTGATGTGTTCGGATGAACCATCGCTAGACCTGGACGGTTAGCATTATGTTGGGTAATAAGAGATTTGAGAATATGAAATGAATGCCTTGGTTGGGAAGAAAACAAAATTCAGATTCAAGCATTACTGGAATTAGTTGGGTAAAAGGATTGTAGACTTGGTAACAATGGTGTGGTGTTGCTATCGAAAGATTTGGAAGAATAAGATGGACCGAATATTGAACGATGTTGGAAATCGAGTAAATAAAATTGTATGTTGGACATCGGCAGAATCGATGGTGATGTTAGACGCTTATCGGGATGTTGCGAATGAATTAGAAGATGCAGAGAGTTGCATCGACGGCCGAAAAGTTAGAGAATGGGCTTGAGGAATAAATGAACTTAGCACGTTGTGCAGTGTGCTTGAGAAAATTTGATGTGTCCCGAATTAACAAGTTATGACCCTTGACTATTTTGAGGCATAGAGAATGAGTACTTGTCCCTTGATGCATGAAAGAGTATATGTCCCTTATGTGAGTCGAATGGCTGGAATACAAATAAGTATCGAGGTGCAGCAATATGTAATAGACCATGTCGGTAGATGATGTTGTCGCATCAATAACAAGTTTGGTGGAATATCAAATTGTGGGATTATGACTTAGCTAATGAGTTATGTCATATCCACTAAGATGACCGATATACGAATGCTAGATGATTGGTGTCATAGAAATGGGATTGATGCATGAATAGTAAATCTTTTTATGGAATCCCGAGGAGGTGATGCAAAACGAATATTGATGGTTAACGTGAATTGCTAAGAGATGACCATGTTGGATGCTAGAAAATTTATAAAGGATGCCTTCGGAAGAAACACAATTTTTTTAGTTGCCTATGTTAATGGTTAAGAGAGTACAGACCGTATCGATGATCTAAAAATGTTGGAAATAAATATGTCGTGAAGAGACCGTAGAAAATAGATCGTAAGTGATAAACTATTGAGATAGCAATGTTGGATTATGACTCAGAATAGTTGACCCGATTGAATAGACAATTTGAGTATGATATGAGGATACAAGTTGGATCGAGCAGATGCTATGTCTATGCAAGTGGAAATTGGAAGTTAGAATATTCGATTGAGAAGTTTTATATGATAGCCTCGGGATTGACCCATAAGAATTGTTGGATAGGATTGTCGGATAGATTTTGTCGGTTATGGGTAAGTCTAGAATGAGACTCCGTTGGGTATAGCCCGAGTATGAGTACGGGTAGAAAGACATGACCCTAGATTGTCGGTTGGTTGCCTAGATTATCGGTTGGTTGCCTAGAATGTTGGTTGGTTGCCTAGATTGTCGGTTGGTTGCCTAGAATGTTGGTTGGTTGCCTAAGTTTCCATTTGGTTGGCTATGTCTTTTCAGTTGTCCGTGTTGGGAATAAGTTCATAAGATTGGGGTGGTGTCCCATGTTGTAGCTCCCCTTCCCGAAATTTTTTTGAAATATTTATTTATTTATTTATTTGATTTAAATGGGGATTTTAGAATTTTATAAATATTTATTTAGTTAATTATTACGGTAGATGATTTTAGCCATGGTTGAGTTTTGAAGTACTAGACGACTAGGATTTGTGGCACGGGAGATGTAGCAGTGTGCCTTGACTAGTGTACTAGCCATGCCCGGGGAAACCTAGCCATAGGGATATCCTAACTAGGAAAACCAGGCCAAGTTGTGACATGACCATTATAAATAGTTAATTATTTATTATTAATATTATTTGACGTCTAGGTGACCCGGTCGCACCAAACTAGTCAAACTGAACCCGAACTGAGCCCAAGCCCATGTAGTCATACTCTACGTCCAACGACATTCGTGTTGGTGTATTTTGGTATGATTGTGTTGTATTTCGTTCTAATGATATATTGAATATTTTCTGAATATTCGTTAATTGAATATTATGAATATCGTTATTAGTGGATATTCAATAATATTTATATAAGTAGGTCCTTGCACATTTTTGGGATTATTGGACGGGGCATAATGGTATATACACCATCATTGGTTTGTTGATTTTCGTTATTATTATTATCATTATTTTTATATTATTATTATTATTATTATTATTATTATTATTGTTATTATTACATTATTGTTATTATTATTATTACTGTTATGATTATATTATTCTTACTATACAGGTGTAGGTGTATATAAATGTATACTACATATGAGTTTATGTGTATTTATATATAAATATATATATTTATATGTGCGTATGTTTATGTATATATAAATAGGTATATATATGCTTCCCCCTCCCCAGATTTACCAGGAAGTCATCAGACAATGCATCAAGGTGAGGAGGCGTTGCTCTCACGTCTCCAACCTGTTCTAGGAGACCCTGGCCTAGGCCGGTGCTTCCACCCCTTTCTTTTGTTGCGCGTGTGTTTCGCGCCTTTTGCTTTCTGTTTTGCTTTCTGGTTTCTGGCCGCGTTTGCGCGCTTACTTGTATAGGCTTCGGCATTTTGCGCCTATATTTTCTATAAAAGTTCTCTTTCCTTAAAAAAAAAGTGAATGTATACGTGTATATATAAGTTTATGTGAAAATACGTATACATATAAGTGTACATGTATATATATGAATATATATATATATATATACATATATAGGATTAATTGCTAAACAAAAAGGGAAAAAGAAATAGAAAGGAATAAAAGAAGTAAGCCAGGCCGGCCCAGCCCAACACCCTTACCAGTTAATACTGAAATCCCCCCCCCCCAGAACCGAGCACCCCCAGTAACTCAAACAAAGCGTAGCCGAGCCCGACCCTTAGTATTGAAACCGACCATATATATATATAGATAGAAACTGGGAGTTGGATCGGAAAACCCTAAGCAAAACCTCGCCACCATCACACCAGCGCCGACCCCGTGGCCATGCGCGCCGCCGCAGCTGCGTCGGCCGGCCACCGCCACCGCACCAGCGCCGGAATCAGCAGGCCGCGCACGAAATAGAGGAGGAGCAGCAGTAGCAGCAGGGCTTCGAGCCAGTTTCGCGACGACGTTTCTTCTTCGACATTGGGCGGTTGTCCGATCCACCTATACAAGTTCGAACACAACCATACCCTCTCTAAATCCCTCAAATCGCTTTAGAATTTGACACGCTAGATTACACAGGAAATCGTCGCCAACTTGGCGAAAAAACTGTTCCGAACCAAACATAATTTCGATCCCAAGAACTACTTGGGAAGGCGAATTCTCGCCAAACCATCACCAGTTTCGAAATTGTGTTTAAAGAGAATTAAAGACGACATATAGGAGATCGCAACCTACTTTTTAGATTGGAATTTTGTTAATTATTCACAGAGAAATCACTTCCTAAAAATTAAGAAAAACTTGTTTTAAAAACTTGAAAATTGTTCCACACGACGTGCGTCCCGCCAAACCGGGCGACGTGGTCGTGCACCGTAAGCATCGAAAGCTGCGTAACGGCTTCGTGGTCGTGTGGGCTTTGGCGGAATTCAAATTGGTCGCGTGTGCGCGACGAATTTGATGCGTATCCGTCGAAATTCACCGTATCGTGCACTTTGCAAATTTCTCAATTACTTTGTGCACATTCGTCAGATCGAGACGAAACTTGTGCCAGCAGGACCGTATCGTTTTTCTGGTCCTGTATGCCAAGTTTGGTCCAATTCTGAGACAGTTGATAAAATTACCGTTTTGTGGGCCCCATGGTCCCACTCAACGGGCGATTTTGTGGACGGCCTGCCGAAATCCAAAACTGGACATACCGTTGGGTTCGTATCGAAAAACCGGATCCTTTGTCATGTAGTTTGATGACTTTAGAGACCTTTGACTCTGGCACGCTTTTCGGTGCAAAGCGGGTCCAACGGCGGACATCGTTTTTGTCCGAAATTACCGTTTTGCCCCTGTGTCCAGAATTGGACTTAAGGACAGGCAATCCTAGCTAATTTGACTATTCTGAGAATGTTGGTAATGTTTGTTTTAGCTTTCGGAGACAGTTATGATGATTTGGACTCATCGACTTACCAGTTGACTATATGTTGTTGGATCTGTGTGCAACCTCCAGGCAAGTATACCTTGCCTTCTCTACAGTTTTACTTACATGCATTTTCTTTCGTTTTTCAGTTATTTGATTGTTTATGGATATGTGCTTTTCGTATTATTTTCTGTGGAGTTGTTTTATTGTTTATAGCCATGTTCATGTTTTGGCCTTGTGTTTCACATTTGGAGTTCTCGTCAGTACCTTACTTGAGTCGTGTCATAGAACGAGTACGTGTAAGTGAACTGCTAAATCCTTGACATTGTTTCCTTGGCACCAGAGAGTCCACACTCGGGACGAGGGTGTTTTCCTTGATCTGTTTACATCCGTGAGTCCTCGCTAGGGACTAGGATGTCGATTATTTGCACCAGAGAGTCCATGCTCGGGACAAGGGTGTAGACTTGACTTGACTTGACTTGACTTGCACCAGAGAGTCCATGCTCGGGACGAGAGTGTTTACATCAGAGAGTCCACACACGGGACGAGGATGTAGTATTTGCACCAGAGAGTCCACACTCGGGACGAGGGTGCCTTGCCGTGAACTAACCAGAGAGTCCACACTCGGGACGAGGGTTAGTACTAACCAGAGAGTCCACACTCGGGACGAGGGTTAGTATTTAGTTCAAACCCGTGAGTCCACACTCGGGATGAGGGTTTGGTTTCTTCCATTGATCTCGTGATTTTCGTTCATCCGGCAGTTCATTTATACGTAGTTGTTCTAGTGTTCGTATTCGTGTTCGCGTTCGAGTTTGTGTTCGTATTCGTAGTCATTGTTGTGTTCCTGTTTCTTCTTGTTTATTTTCTTCCGCATGATAAAACTGTTAGATAGGCATGTATATTATGTATCTTGCTATGTCCTCTGAGGACCTGATGATCTCTTCAGGTTTAGCGGTTGCATGGAGTTAGCTAGTAGTTCTGGATGGCAGACGTGATGATACATTGCGGGATTCAGGTATTGTTATTGAGTTTATTATCCGCTCGTACTTTTCATTTCTTATCATGAGATATCATGTTCCTTGTTTTAGTTGTAGACTCTTGTTATATTCCTTAGAGTCTTATTGGACATTTATACTAGTGGGCTGCAGACCACGACCCATAGTGTTCATTCATGTTTCATATTCTTATTGTGGATTGAGATATAGATTGTATTGCCATGATTTGGCAGTAAACCATAACCTTGACATCGTTTACGTATTCGAGATGAGATGGAGTCCGCTCGATGCGTAGCTGGGCTTGGACACGCTTCATATCCGAAAAGCGGGTGCGGGTCGTGACACATGTCCCTATGTTGGTCAGACCATAGAGTTGTCCCTATGATAAGAATTTGTTGCCTCTAAGATAAGAGATAAGTATGTCCCTGATAGCTATCTATCTCATATGAGTTAGCTGAATGTCTGGTTTAGCTTAGATTAGCTGACCGTAGAGACTTGACTGAATGCTAAGTTGGCTGTTGAAAAACCAAAGGATGTCCCTATTGATGTTGCGTGAGTATAGTCGGAATGAGTAAGATGTGTCGGAAGGTAAACTTTGGAGTGGAATGGAGATTGGAAAATTCGATGTTATAATGTTGGATGGGATGACGGATCATGTTGGTTTCAAAAAACTTTGTTGCCTTTGTTGGAATTTCGGAAACTGTTAGAACTGGTTGGATTTGGTTGATTAATATTGAGGTGCGAAAATTGATGGTAGTGCCTTGAGACAGTTGGAATAATTTCATAGATCAGATAAAAAATGAGAATAAGTGTAACGACATAATTGGATAGTACATGTAGCCAAGATCGAGGAGTACGAATGTGAATAGGAATGACCCTCATGATTAATGTTGCTGGAATATGAGAGTGGCTTATGCAAGAGAATAATATGTTGGCTTGATCAATACGAGAAAATGTTGGAGTACAGCGAGAAATGTTACTGGAGTGGAATGGTGGTACAATTTGAAGGATGGTACGATTTGGAAGATGGATTATGATCAGGAAATTTACAAGTTGCAAACAAAGTGTATGGATGCTAACGATGATGAGTACAAGATTTGATCGACGAGAATCGGGGTATCGAAATGAAATGTGGCAATAGGATTTATCAACTTTGGTGGCATGGATGACAATGAACTTGAAAGGAATACTTGATACATCTAAGTCGGAATACTTTGGAAAATTTTGGATCGATTGTGGAAAATTTCTCGAGTTGGAATTGGTAACATCTATTGTGTTATTAGTTGGTTGGGATATTGAATAAACAAGTGAGATTATACGAGATGATCGAAAAGAATTGTTGTTGTTCGGAAAGGAAGTTACACCGTAGCTCCTTCATGTTCTCTATCACTGAACTTGGCTGAAGTGCATGTATTTCGGGGACGCCTAAAATATGGGTATGATTCCAACTAAGTGATATGCTAAGTTCAAACGAAGCCACGGGGAGGATTATCATGTGCTAAGGATTTGCACGAGTGTCGGAGGAAAGATCAAAGATGGTAAACTATTTTGAATCAATTGGGATACTGTAACGAGATGGTACATTACTTGAAATCAACGGAAGATTGCGGAGAAATATTAAATAGTGCAAGTCAATCGTTGAGAAGTTTCATGAAAAGTCGATTGAAGTTTTGGGGATGAGTTTTATTTTAAGTTTTGAGGACGAAACTTTTTTTGAGTGGTATATATTGTAGTGCCCCGACCCGCAAGATGTCTTATGATGGATGATTGGTTCGATGAAGCCTTGTTGGACTTGGGAATATGTGAAGGATCGCTTAGAAGGCTATGCGATCGTGGCGAGAACCGTCCTATGAATGTGAGTAGTGTTGAACCCTTCAAAGATCATTTAGCTTCACGCTTAAAATAAGGATGAGTATGCTATGTTTCTTGTTGAGTTTGCTCAATAACACCTTGCATGGAATTTGGAATGATAATGAAAAATAATAATCACCTGAACGTAAACTGCTATTGCTAGATGAATTGTATGCTTGTACGCTGTTGCGATGAATTACATGACAGGTGAAGGCAATGTCCTAAATACTTGGGCAGTGAGTATATCGAGCTTTGGCTCGATGAATAGATGGTAAAATAGATGTTAAGACCCAGGAACTGGGCAGTGAGTATGCTTGAATTACATTCGAATGAATGTATGCTAAACAGATGCTAAGTCCCCGGAATTGGGCGGTGTACACATTGAGTTTGGTTGGAAAGATGTATGGTATCAAAGATGTGGCAAAAGGGATTGGGTAACAACATTCTATTATTCCGTCGCCGATGTAGAATGTTGATTACGCCAAGATCCTGGAAAGAAGGCAAGATGGCAAGATGGTAATACGAATGAGAAAGATGGGTTATTACTTAGTTTTCTTTACCATGCATTATTTGTCTTCTTTATAGATAAGTTGCATATAGTTGCATGGTCGTGGACAACTTGTCGAGAAGGTGGTTCCTCGAACGGTATTTCTGGGCCTTGGAAACCTGTTCGTCCTGGGGGTAACCAATGCTGAAGTAGTAGCAGTGCTGAAGTAGTAGCACAGTATACGGGACTTACAGTGGGGCTAGCTACCTGCATTGTAAGGATGTCGTATACCTATAAGTCGGTCCAAGATGGCGTGTCGCTAGTGACCTTCATATAGATAGGTCCGGTGCTAATGATGTCTTATGCAGGCAGAGTAAGTTATTACTCAAATACAGGGAAGGATGTCGGCTATTGGTAAGAATCACCTGAACAATGATATTTATATTGAATCATGATATTGTTTCTAATAATGTCTTGTGCAGGCAGAGTAAGTATTATAAATGTACCGGGATGGCTATACGACCGTGGATAAGAATCACCAAAGGGTGATATCTATATGCTTTTAATTATGTTGGCTATGAGATTTGCATGCTTTACTTCTTATCGGCTATAACAATGAAATTGACCCTAAGACAACGAGAAAGACCACTGTTATTAATGTTCTATAACATGATTACTTAATGTTGTCTTCTTAGGTGAGTTGGGTCAGCACCGCTCGCCAGTACATTGATGATGTACTGACCCACGTTGTGGGCAATATTACAGGTGTTTGCTTATGGGGGAAATCCTTTGATCAGTGCTTGGCATCGATAATTTGGATGGGTGTGCAGAAGCTCTTCTTGCAAGACGATGCCTTCTGTTATACGGGACATAATATATGGAACAGTGTAACTCAATTGTACCAGTGAGATTATAGCCAAATTGGCAAGTTCAATGTAAAGAAGTCGGTATATTCAGTTGTAGCCTAAAGGGCAAGTGTATACATTCAGTTGGCTATTCAAGAGTCTTGTAATTAGTTGTAAACTCTGTATTCCGCTGCAAGTCTTGTAATCCAAAATGATTATCAATAAAGAGATACATTTCTTCATATCTTGTGTGACTTTAATTTATCTGCTTGGTTTTGCTGCGTTGTCGATGTTTTCTAAGAAATACCAGGAACTGTAATGGTTTTGCCTTGTACAAGTTCAATCTAGACTTGTACGGCATCACGTCCAGTGGCTAGTTTTCGATCCTCCGGGATCGGGGCGTGACATTCACTACCAAAAAGTAAGAAAAAATACATGGAAAAAGAAATAAGTTTGGCGAGCGAAGCGAAGACGATCAAAGTGCAATCATTCTCAAAAAAATAGAGATGATCATGACCACGACTAAAACACCTACGAAAGACAAGAGCACACACCAGGCGAGATAACTAGGTCGTCAGAGGGATGTAACAAGACACATAATATCATGCCATTATAACTGAATATAAATTGCTTAAATAAATAAGTCAATTGAATTATAATATGGTCCAATACACACCTATTGAACTAGCGTACCATCCCCGCAACCAGACAAGGACAGGAGATGGTAAACTAATTTACGATGACGTATCTTTCCATGCTATGAATCCAATATGATCTCCGGACCCCAACAAGGTTCAATAGCTTCTCATCGGAGTAGTAAGCCACACCTACAACCAAACAAGGACAAGATGTGACGAACTAATCTGCGACAAGTTATTGTTCCAAGCCACGGTCAGATACAAGTACCCAAACCAAGAGTACTCATACCTAACGGATAAGGACGCCTAACCAAAACTAAGTGAATGCAGTTTTAAAAACAGTTCATGGTCGCATAACTATCGGGTCAAGTCAAGATAATACCAATACAGTACCTCAGTAGCGAGTCACAACACCATATACTATTCCTCAGTTTTGAACGAGTCTATAGCATAGTCTACCTATCGTTCCTCAGTAGCGAGCGAGTCTACGATAGATAGGGTGGTAGTCAACTTCCAATCATGTTCTCCCCATCCAATGCTAACTCATAACTGCGAAGTCTTCTAGCATGCAATTCTATTAGCAGTTATTTCCTAACGCACGACTTATACATACTGGTGGCCAGCCAATCACGCATGTTCGAGTCCTATATGTGACTCACAACAATGTGGTATAAATGTGTCAAGGCCTATGAGTGCAACACACAAGGAGGTCCCTTAAATCTAGATTTAATGTGTAAGAAAAATAATACATAGCACAAAATATAACTGAACAGTAAGTTCTAACAAGTTATGCCATGTATCACAGTTTATTTTGCATAAAGAAAATAATGAATAATGCATGAAATATGAGCTAAAATAAATAAACAGCAAATGGCAAGGTGTCTTGCCTGGTAGGACGCCTGGTGTACTGTAATGATCAATGTGGCACGAACTGTGACTTCGGTGTAACAACTATACAAGGTGGTCTCTGATGGTGGCACAGACAGTTCTATTGGGTCCAGACACTACTAAAATCTGTCAAATTAGTGACACAGCAGGACGTCGCTAAATAGGGAAAATACGTCGCTAATTTCAATTAGCGACGTATTTAGCGACTTTGGACGTTGTCGCGATTAACCTAGTCGCTAAACAACACGACGTCGCAATACGTCGCTATTGCGACGACACGTAGCGACGCATCCACGTCGCTAATTCAGCGACTACCAGCGACGGAAAACGACTGCAGTTACCGACGTCACCTAGCGACGTTTAGCGACTTTACATGCATCGATGCTGACCTGGCTTGAGAGCCAAATGGCGACGTTCTGCGACGTTTTTACATTGCTATAGTACCGACACATAGCGACGTTTAGCAACGTCGTATGTAGAGATGTTTAGTGACGATCAGCGACGGTGTTCATCACAGTTAGCGACGTTCCGATACTTACTTAGCGACGTTAACTTTCGTCGCTGGACGTCGCTGAACGTCGCTGACCGACGCTAATTTTGAAAAAAAAATACAGCATTCGCAGCAGCACCTACAGCATTTGTAGCAGCACCTACAGCATTTGCAGCAGATACACAAAGTATCAAACAACATAGATACACAATCACGAACACAAATACGTATCAAACAGCGTCGGTGTGTATCACGAACACAAAGTATCAAACAACACAGATACACAATCACGAACACGTTTGAAATACAATCTCATCAATCAACACAGATATATGAAAAATTGTAACAACAATGTCAAACATAATGCTCCACATAAGAATAATGTATGTATAAACACATAAAAGACCCAACAATGGGCCATCACACAATAATATATATATATATCGACTACGGCTGATAAGGAGGAGCATCATCGCTCCTGGAAAAAGGTAAGCATACTGCTCCGGTGTAAGAACCACCGACGACGATGAAGGAGGAGGCAATGCAACCGCTGTAGAAGGAGGCAGTGTAACCGCTGGAGAAGGAGGTAGTGTAACCGCTGGAGATGGGTGCGTCCGCGTCTCCTCTAGGGCTAGCAGTCTTGCGCTGCATTGCTCCATGCAAGCCGTTATCGTAGTAATGGTGTCGTGAATGGACTCCTGCATCCCCTGTACGTCCCTCATGGTGCGCTCGAGCTCGTCAAAGCGTGCGATGACCGACGCAGCGTCCCCTTGCGCTTGAGACCCTGGCTTCTCAGAAATCCTCCTCAGCATATCGTTGCGCAGCTCAGCAATCTGGCGGGCAATGGTACCCTCGACTCGGGACGACTCGGCCTGTGACGGCTGTGAATGCGCACTAGCAGAGGGAGCCCTAGATGCCTGCGTCGCAACAAATGTGCCGTAGGACCCCGTACCGTAGTACGTACCTCTATGAAGACCACCAACGGCGGTCTTCCAGAGCTCATCCTTCGACTGAGGTGGAGAGGGCTGCGATGTACCAACCCCTCCCTCTGTCGGTGTACTAGCACTCGCACGCTCATGTAGCCTAACAAACTCGTCCTAGAAATCATTGTGCATCTCTATAAATTAGTACTTACCTAAATTAGCCTAATAAACGTCTAAATTATTTAATTATTATTAACTATATGGTTATCTATATATTCTTCAAGTTGTATTAAAAATTAACGAAATCTAAATTAGTACTTATATAGCTCTGTGTAGCTCGGTCGTCGATGAGCTTCCCGTCCTTCCGATGGGTGGCCAGGAAGACGGTTACCATATTTACGTCCTCACCCCTCAGTACCTGCGTGTTTGTTATATTTAATTCTTTAGTAAAATAGAAAATTATATACTCCTACTATCAATAAAATCTTATATATTACAATAAATTACATACCAAACGACGGAAATGCTCCGTCATAGGAATCGATCCACCACACCACTTTCCGGCCCTCGTGGTAGCCGCCTTCGCCTTCTCTGACCGCTCTCTGTACCGGTGCTCCTCAAATCGAGCCCTCATCGTGGTCCACTGGTCAGGCGTGATCCAACCAGCAATCGGCTTTCCGGAGCGCTGACGAGCTTTCTGATCGTCAATTGCATCACGGATCAACTTGACGGCGACGGCAGGAAACTACCTCTCAATCTGCTCAGTCCGGTGTGGTGGATAAAAATAAGTCCTCTACAAGAATTATAAATTAAAATAATAAGTTCTAAAAAATGCTTAAAATTATATTAATCATACTAAATTAACTATCTTTAGTTACCTTGAAGTGGAAAAATCAGAATGCCTTCATCTCTTCCGAGGCATCCGAGTAGTTGATCCACGGACCCCCATAGTTGGACCTTAGAAAGGAGCCCAACGCTCTCTGTACCGACGAAGGACGATATCTGTATACAACGATAACCGACGTATTAATGAATATACATATTTTTTTTTTCTAATGAATATATATATATATATATATATATATATATATATATATATATATATATATATATATATTGATATAAAAAAATAAAAATAAAAATAAAAAAATAAAAATATATATAGATATACAAACATGCATAATATATATATATATATATATATATATATATATATATATATATATATATATATATATATATATATATATATATATATATATATATATTTAACTTACTTCGTAGGACCGTCGGCCCAAATCTCCATCCTCGTCTCGTCCTGAGGTGCGCATGGAGGGTCGCTCTGGTATGGATTCGCCCGGGTGGGAGTAGGGACTACCTCCTCCACCTGCTCCCCACCCGCCATGCTGCTGTCAGCAGTAGGAAGGCTAGGGGAAGGAGTATGATCAGCAAACCTAGAACTGCTCGTCGCAGGTGTACTGTCACCCGGACCTGCGACCGTATGTACAGTGGAGTGCTCGGGTCAGACGATGGTCCGGAGCCATCCTCTAGTAACGGAGCTCTCTGCCCACCTAAGGACACGACTCGTCCTGACCTATCTCGCGTCGTCCTGCGGTGCCTCCGCGTCGTCCTGCCATGCTGATAATAACATATGATTAAAAATATAAATAAATATAATGACAGTTTAGAAATATCTGCATACATTGGTGTTCATAATTTAAGTTTTCAAAAATCTGAATACTAATAGAAATGATCATAGTTCATAATTTAAGATTACAGAAATATGGATACATCAAAATCACAGTTTCTCAATCATCCTCTAAAAATTTATCTTCTTCGTTTGCCTCCTCCTCCTCATCCTCTTCATCGTCACTAGCATCTCCTTCGTCTTCCCCTTCGGATACTTGTACTTCTTCTACACAGGCAGTTATTGAATAGGGAACTTCTGCTGAGTCGACATCAACTGTATTTGGTACAAGAGGAAGCTCGTCCTCCTGATAAGCCACTTCGTCGACGTCGTAGGTATTTCTGGCTTTAGTCTTGTATACTGCCCACCAGTCGTACGTCGTTGTTCCTCGTCTAGGATATGTTGTAAAATATACGAGTTGAGCTTGACTTGCTAGGATAAATGGTTCGTATCCTTGGTATCAACGACGGTAGTTAATATCCACAAGACCATGCTTGTCAATTTTCTATCCTTGATCTTGTATGAGATTGAACCAATCAACTTTGAACAACACGATCTTGGCAGGCTCTATGCCATAGTTGTACGTCAATTCTACGATCTTCCGTAAGACGCCATAGAAATCATTGCATGGAGTGACATCTTTGTAGTTTGTAGATTTGATGCACAAGCAACTGTTTTTTGTGAAATCAAGATCCAGGAAGCTATCTCTGATGGGAGCATTTGTTGACTTGAACTTAATCCCATTCATGCAGTAACTTGGCTATATTTTGATAGCATAAATTGGTCCCTTGGCAAGAGTTCTAATAGATTCATTCTCAAGGATGACATCCGGACGATCGACCTAAACACGAGAAGATACAAAATTAAGTACAATGTTAAGTTATTTCTTGTACAGTTGTGAATGGAGGAAGATCCTAACTAGCTTCTTACGTACATATGCAGTCAACCAAGACGGAAAATAAAGTTTCATTTCTTCTTCTACTTCTTTATCTGCAATGTATGGTATACTTGACCTCACCTCATCATTAAATTTGCTGAAAGCCAATAAATATCGGGATATACTCGTTAAATTATAATAACGTAATCAACAAATAGATGACTTGAACGTTGAAGATTTTTACTTACCACTCTAGCTTTTCCACTTCATCCTTCTCGTAATTGAGTAATATATATAACTGGGCAGCCTTTAGTTCATCATCATTCAAATATCTTTTTTTCAGTTTTCCAGAAGGCTTTCCAAAAGCATTGAAGACTTTCAATAATACATCATTATATTCTATATCTCCATCGTCGTTCCTCGGAGCTCTTGTTCTATTTGTAGCAATATGAGGCTTGAAAGACATTGAACAAAAGTTTGTAATCTCCTCAAGGACATAGGCTTCACAAATAGAACCCTCGACCCGTGTCTTATTTTTCACCTTCCTCTTCAGGTAGTTTAGATGGCGCTCGAACGGGTACATCCATTGAACCGTGCCTTATTTTTCAATTTTTTCATACCCATCCAGAGCGATCTTACCATTCTCTTGGATTGGTAGAAGTCTTTATGTAACTTGCCACCCTCCGGCAATATATCTTTAATTAACTCCACGATTCGGTTGTAGCATTCTTGAGACATGTTAAAATCTGATTTTATGCTCAAAAATCTTGTAATCACCTCCAACGGTGAATGGTCATCACAACCAGGATATAAAGGAGTCCTTGCATTCTCCAGCAACTCCATGAACTTTACAGTATCGGCATTCGGTGCTTCCTCAGCTGCATATTGATTGTTCGGATCGAAACTAGGCCCCGCAGCATCGAAAACCATGTTCGTCCACCCTTGGTCGTAATCAGCATGCTCGTGGACATCTACATAAGGCTCCACATAAGGCTCCGGCTCGGAGGCTAAAGGCACAAGTTCTTCGTGTGTGGTCCACTGATAATAATTTGGCATGAAACCCCTCGAATACAAATGATATGTCACATCCACTTCCGAATGATATTTCAAGTTACGACATCTCACACATGGACATTTAATTTTTGTACGGTCCATGTACTGAGGGAACGCCTTGGCAAACTGCAGGAACTGTTGCACACCCTGTATAAATTTATCCCGCACACCGTACATGTCATCAGGATGATGATTGTACATCCACAAACGGTTCCGCAGATAGTAATTCATATCCATTTTAAGATAATTTTGCAAAGATTGACACAGATAATAATTCATCAGGATGACGATTGTACATCCACAAACGGTTTCGCAGATAGTAATTCATATCCAGTTTAAGATAATTACTGCAAAAAGTGAAGACAGACATGAACTGACGCACGAAAGTGACGATTATACGACCACAAGTTTTATGTTCTTCAACGATATATTTCACATGCATAATTGCCAAGTGTGGGGACGAATGGCTCAAAACACAATCCAAAATTCATTCTGGCATACATTAGTTTGAATCATCGATGTTCTGTACATGTGGTGTAGTATATGTTCTTATCGAATCTAGTATCTGAAGGATGTAACAGAATCAAGATGAACCCACATAATACAATACTAAGACATTATCTACTACTAAAAGATGTAGTGATAGATTGTCGTATCATCATTGCCGAGTGATGGGGGTCGGAGGACAGTCAACTTTATCTACGGCTACATAGTTTTTGCCTCGCCAGTCGAATAGCTGCAGGGACTATGTCCTGATCACGATATCGTACCGTAGATTAATGCAAATTCCTTATAGCAAATGTCATACATAGATTTCTCTCGCCAGTCGAATGGCAGATAAAAAGGTTATATTCAATTTTTTGTCAAGTGTGAGAACGGATGGCTCAGAACACAACCCAAAATTCATTTTAGCATACATTAGTGTGAATCATCTATGTTCTGTACATATGGTGTAGTATATGTTCTTATCGAATATAGTATCTGAAGGATGTAACAGAATCAATAAGATGAACACACAAAATGTAATGCTAAGACATTATCTACTACTAAAAGATGTAGTGATAGGTTGTCGTATCATCATTGCCGAGGGATGGGTGTCGGAGGACGGTCAACTCTATCTACGGCTATATAGTTTCTGCCTCGCCAGTCGAATGGCTGCAGGGACTATGTCCTGATCACGATGTCGTACCGTAGATTAATGCAAAGTCCTTATAGCAAATGTCGTACATAGATTTCTACCTCGCCAGTCGAATAGCGGTAGGGATAGTGTCTGACTTGGTGTATCTCACCATTTTTCCAAATGCCTGACATTCAAACTCAGAAAATAGTTGCTAACTGATATCACTGTTCAGTTAAGCCTATTCTCAGGTTAATCCTTATTCTAATATCATTTCCCAATAGGAATTTATCTAAGTCCATATCAATAGACAAATTTTCTGTGGGTATCATGAACTAGCCAAGCCATCATACCTAGGTATCCAGTCTCTCATACAGGACCTACCTATCTGCCTTTAACATAAATTATACAAATCAAACTAGTCTTAAACACTGGTACCAACTGCTTGAACATGACAGTCCCTAATTTGTACTGGATTTATCCTACCTCTGAGTTTTACACATATTAAAAAGGAAAACATTTACTGTTAACAAGATAACCTGTCATGAATTGAACAACAGGCAGACTTAGATTTAGGATTTAAAATATGGTATTCAGGTCAACCTAATTCAGTCGAATGGTACTGAACAGAAAGTCTAATTAAGACTTTCAAATAAGCAGGTAGCCTGGACTGCTGTTCAGAACTTAGTAGGCAAAATCCTATACCATCTGATGACAAACCTATACACACCCTTGCCCAAACCATCTTTTTCAGTAGGTAAAACGTTCCAGGTTACTTAAGTAACCTGTCGTGCAATATTTGGTGTCAACAGAATTCCTTGTTAATTGTAACATGCATACTATCATATCCCAACTCTGCCAAAACCTGACCAACATACCCTACACTAATCATTCCATATTTCAGTAATAACATATGATTAAAAATAATACTCAACTGTCGAGAATACTTAGGAGAAAACTCATTCACAGGATTAGTATCCATCCTTCGTGACATAGCTGAAATTTTATAGGGCTCGATAATAATTATTAGTCAATTTATTCATCATTTATAAACCCTGAAAATGCCCAAAAAACTCTCAGTATCAGTAAATAGGGCTCGAACCCTAAATTGGAATTCCAATCCAAGCAAAACATCAAATTGACAGTTGATATGCCCAAAAACTCCCAGTATCAGTATATAGGTGTCACACTGTGAGTCTCGTGTCCACACAGTGGGACACGACGTGTCCAAACCAACAAAATAGGTGTCACACTGCTGCCCCCGTAGCGAGTCCATGCTATCGTGGACACGAACTAGAAGCGAGAGAGAGAGCTAGAAGACGAGGGGAAACTGGGAAGCGGGGACAGGAGAGAGTTACCTGAGGAGGAGCTAAGCTGAGGAAGGAGGAGGATGAGGAGGAGGAGGAGGAGGAGGGCGGAGGAGGGAGATCGTCGGAGGAGCGCCGCGGAGGAGGAGGCCGGAGGAGGGAAATCGTCGGAGGAGCGCCGCGGAGGAGGAGCACACGAAAAATTGGGGGGGGGGGGGGAGGAATTTGTGAATGATCGAAAAGGAAACCCTCGCAGCCTATATGAAACATTTAGCGTCATCCGAAAAGAACGTCGCTAAACGTCGCTGATATTTAATAAACGGCGATGCCGCTTAAATTGCGTCTCTACCAGTCGCAACATCAGCTACGTGTACCGACGAACTTGCGACACAGTTTCCCATTTAACAAATTGTAGTCGCTAGACGTCGCTATTAGTCGCTGTTGGCGACCAACAGCGACGTCTTAGTTAAACGTCGCTAAACCGCCAAAAATTAGCGACGTTCTATCTTGGAGTCGCTAAATACGTCACTGATATGACTTATTTTGGTAGTGAGAAGGGTCAAATTAGTTAGGGTCGATATGAGGTAGTCTCGAACAGGAGAAGGAAAAGGAATAACGGGATTTGTTGTCACGGACAGGAGGATAATCAAAAAAATTTTAGATAATTAAAATATATGGTTTTAGGAATTATTTTATAATAGTAGAAGTATAATTTATTAGTCAAAATATGCTTTCGAATAGATACTCACAAAAATCGAAAATTGTTTTAGGACAGAAACTATAGGATATTTAGATATAAAGCCCTGTTCTTATTAATAAGAATATGCTTCCATGTGAATATTCAAAAATAAAAATAAACTATAAGAAATTATTTTAGGCAAAAACAAACTGTTGGTTTATAAAATAATTTATTAACAACTATCTATATTTTTATTGGATAATTATAAAACTAAAGATAATATTTTAGGCTAAAATTCATATTCTGAAAATACATAGATAGATTTAACCCCGTGCTACTCATATAGTTTTTAAAATAATAATAATCACAAAACAATAACTATACTAGTAATAAGTTTAACAATCCCATGTAATAATATTACTGGTCATACAAATAATAAAATAATAATAATAATAATAATAATAATAATAATAATAATAATAATAATAATAATAATAATAATAATAATAATAATTTTGTTAATAAAATATCTACTGGCAGCCGAGTGCTGTTCTTCTTTAAACCATTAAAACCAACGAACAAAGAGTGTGCAAAAAACAACATAATAAATAAATAAACAAGAAAAACAAAAACAAAAGGATAATAACACAAACTTTCCTGTGCTTCCTCATTAAACAACAGGGAAAACAAAGCAAACAAACAAAATGTAGATAAAGAAATAATAATAAATAAAAATAAAAAATAAAAAATCTTCACATAGCTGGCTCTCTCATTCGAGAGACAGCTGCTACAAAAAAGGAGAGGGAAAGAAATTAGAGAGAGGGAGTGAGAAGGAGAGAGCAGGGAGGAAGGAGAGGCGAGAGCGGCGGAGAAGAGGGGAAACGATCGGAGGAGCGGAGGAGTTTTCGTGCGGCCGAGGGAGCGGTGGAAGTGGCGGCGCTCAGATCTGGCCGGTCGGCCACGGGAGGCGAGAAAGAGAGAGAAGGAGAGGTCGGAGAGGGCTGGGAGTTCGGGGGTTCTGCGACGCGGGTTGCACCGGCAACGGAGGAAATGATGGGTGATGGTGGTCACGGTCGAGATGGTGGTGGCTTTGGTGGAGACGGGGGGTGCACTGCGCAAAGGTCGGCGTTGTGGGGGCGCATGTGCCTCCGACACGGTGGCGACGACGCTGCTCGCCGCGTTGGGGTCAGATGTGGATCTCCGACCCGGATCCGACAGCACGGAGTAGGCGTAGGAGACGAGATCCAGAACCCCACGGCGGCGGTGGCGGATCCGGCCGGCAGCTAAGGTACGTGGTGGTTGGTGGTGGAGGTGGCGTGTGTGTGTGTTTTAATTCGTTTTCTTTTATTTTCTTTGTGGTGTTTATGGGAATTCGACGGTGGCGGTTTTGGCTACCGGTGGTGGTGATTTGGGTGTTGGGCTAGTGGTGTCTGGGAGAGGTGTTCCGACGTTGGCAGGGAGGTGTTAACTACTTTGGTGGGTTTTGGTCGGGTTAGGCGGTTGATGGGGGCGCCGGCCATGTGGCGTCCAATATGATTGTTGTGGTAGTTTGGTCAGACTACCAAGGTCGGTCGGGCGAGTGACGGATGGACGGAGTCGAAGGGTATGGCAGGTGGTTGGGATTATGCTGGGAGTAGTGGTTGCTTTGGGGGTTTCTGTGATAGTCGAGGGAGCAGGGCGTGGTCGTGGTGGTCTTGGCGGAATAGGAAGAGGTTGGTTGTATTTCTGATTATAGAAGCGGTGTAGGTGACGAGAGGATGGGGTCGCGGTATGGTGATGGCGGAGTAGGACGGTCAGGGTGGTGAGAGCAGGGGAGTAGAGGTGGCGGTTTGCTGCGGTGGATGGCCCGGTGATGGAGAGATGACAGCGAGGTGAAGGTGTGTCGAGGCTGGCATAAGTAGTTTGTACTGTCCGTGTCGTGATATCGACACGGACATAGGAACTGGGTTAGAGTTTAGGCTTATGGTTTGTTATTGTGTCGGGGGTTTTGTGTCCTGTACGACACGGGTTTGGATGTCCGTGTGTGTCGGACGGGAAGAGACATATGTATATGTAAAGGAAAAATAAATTGTAGATGGGACACGGACACGGACATAGACACGCTATACGAATTCTAGTTGTGGTGGTAGAGAAATTATGGAATAATAATGTGGATGAGTACCTCTCCTTATATAGGAGGTAGGAATTTCCAGTTAGATTAGGGTTAGGATTTATTTAAACCCAATTAGATAATTCAATTATTAAATTAAATTAAATCCATTCAAAATTTTCAAATCCAAATCTAAATCAATTTAAATATAATTACATTCTATCTTTTAGTTTAAAAGCAAATAAGATAAATCAACTTTCAAATATAGATATTAATTTAACTATTTAAATAAATCCATAAAATCAAATCTAGATTTAAATTGCCACAAAATTTCAAAATATGTTTTCCAAAAATACTAATAATAATAATTTTGACAATTACATTATTATTTAAAAATAAACTAATAAATAATTATGAAATATATATGTATGAACAAATAATATTTACGCAAATATACTTTTCTAGTATACCATTTTATAAGAATATTATTTATTATTATAACTGTATAAATAAAAGGCTTTTCATAAATAAAATCATAAACTTGGAAATTTTGGTACGATAGCTAAAAATAATTACTATATATTTTATTTTGAACTATAAAAATAGAAAAATATTTTTCTAAAAATATGTACGCTCGCACATATTCGCAGTCATCGAGCAATTACAAAAAATAAAATTTCGTGCGTGACGTACAATGCAACTACGCGACGTATAAATACAAAATAAAAATCAGTACCAAATTTATATGTAAAAAAATATAGTAAAAATTTAGGGGTTTTACAAAAAGGGGGTTAGTGGTTACCTGATCGTAAGCCATCAAACGTACATTTGCAGCATCATCTGATTGCTCGTCTTCTGAGTCGTTGGCTTCACTTTCATGCCATATGCTTTTATTGGCATATCTTTGGGATATAGTTTTCTTCAGGTAGCCTTTGTCATATTTGCTGCTCTTCCTGGTTGATGATGATGCTGTTGGACAGTTCTTCTTTATGTGTCCTTTCTTTTTACAGCCATAGCAGATAGGATCTTCTTCATTGTTATTGATGTTGTTGTTGCTGTTGTAGTCCTTCGTTCTTCTGTTGAATATCATGAACATCTTAAATTTTCTCACCATAAGAGCTTGATCCTCAGTGTCAGAGTTACTGTCGTCGGAATTATCTTCGACACTTCTTCTATGTTGAGCTTTGAAAGCGATCGAATTCTATGACTTCTCCTTTGGTGTAGCATCTTCAAAGTCTTGAAGTTCCAGCTCGTAAGTGAGTAGCTTACCCATGAGTGTTTCAAAGGACATGGTTGTAAGGTCGTTCCCTTCAATGATTGCTGTAGCGTTTGGAATCCAGTTCTTTGTTGCTCTTCCTGGTTAATGATGATGCTGTTGGACAGTTCTTTTTTATGTGTCCTTTCTTTTTACAGCCATAGCAGATAGGATCTTCTTCATTGTTATTATTGTTGCTGTTGCTATTGTAGTACTTCGTTCTTCTGTTGAATCTCATGAACATCTTAAATTTTCTCACCATAAGAGCTTGATCCTCAGTGTCAGAGTCACTGTTGTCGGAATTATCTTCGACACTTCTTCTATGTTGAGCTTTGAAAGCGATCGAATTCTCTGACTTCTCCTTTGGTGTAGCATCTTCAAAGTCTTGAAGTTCCAGCTCGTGAGTGAGTAGCTTACCCATGAGTGTTTTAATAGACATTGTTGTAAGGTCGTTCCCTTCAATGATTGTTGTAGCGTTTGGAATCCAGTTCTTTGTGAGAGCTCGCAGCAGTTTTTGAATCTTCTCATGGTTACTGTACTCCTTGCCTAATGATGACAGAGGATTTACAGTATCCAGGAATCTCGTAAACATCTAGGTGACAGATTCATTTGGCTTCATCTTGAACGCCTCATACTCCTCAGTAAGTTTGCTGATCTTTGACTCCCTGACTTGTGTTGTTCCTTCGTGGGTTAATTCAAGAACTTTCCATACTTCATTTGATATTGTACAAGTAGACACCCTTTTAAATTCAGTCTTGTCTAAACACAAAATAAAGCGTTAATAGCACGTGCGTCAAGACTGGCCTTTTTCTTTTCGTCCTCAGTATATTTATCATAGGATTTTTCAACCAAAACATCTTCAACAAGAATACAAGAAGGCTTTTTGCAGCCATCAATAACTATAGACCATAAGTCAAAATCTAGAGATTTCAAGAAAAAACTCATCCCTGTTTTCCAATAGGTGTAATTTGTACCGTCAAACATTGGAGGTCTGTTTGTGGCTAGGCCTTCACTTGTGAACTTCATAGTTGCCATGTATTATACTGTGATCTATGTAACAGTTAAGAATAAAAAATATATAACTGTAATGTTACCTTGCTTTACCTGTATAAACCGCTATGATACCAATTGTATGAACGAACCGTAAAGTACAATACTCTAGAGGGGGTGAATTAAATAGGCAGTGGAATATTGCTAATTTAAAAGTTAGCAGCAAGGTTACCGAGAAATATCACTAGTAAATAAATGAAAAAGTAGAGATTAGAAAGCAAACGCAAAGATGGCGATGTATACTGGTTTTCCTCTTATGAGGACTATTCCAGTCGGAAGAACTCTAGCTTCCAGTTGAATCCACTATTGGAAAATACCGCAAGTTTTCATACGAAGTCCTTGCAACTTCTACAAACGTGAGATTTGATCCAAAGTACTCGACCAACTTCAGTTGTGAAGTATCTTTCTTCACTCAAGCCTCTAATTACAATCGCTTTGAAACTTCTAGACCGTACCGCACTGGCAAATCGAATAGACGATTGTAACTGGCATAGGATTTGAAAATTAAAGCTTATAACACTTTGGAAGAGAGTAGTAGGCTTTAGAGAGAAGAGGTGAAAGTGCATGAGTGAGTTGAAATGATCAAATTCTTCTCTATTTATAACTTTTCCAAAGGCAGAACTTTGTCAGAATTCGGGCAGAACTCTATAAAAAAATCTCGGCAAGATCCGTAACTACAGGAAGACCAAGTTTAAAAAACAACGTTCACTAACCGAACTCTGGCTGAACTCGGGCCGAGTTTTGTCAAGGTTTTGTTAGGGTTTTACAAAAATGTTTTTTGAAAATTTTGAAATTGTTTAAAGCAGTTAGGGGATTTTTCTAAATAGGAGGCTGTTTTTCAAAACATAGGATATTTTGAAAACATTTTTAGGGTAGCCTATTTGCCAGTTCGACTCGGTGTACAATGTATTCCTAGACTCAAGAAATGTGAAATATACATTACATAAAGGAAATACAGACTCGAGTGGCAAACACAGCTTCGGTCTTGAACTTAATGGATAGCAGTTCTCTGCCAGTGTCCAAGAGTCCAAATAAACTTGAGTATCCCTTCTATCGTGATAGAGTTTGATCAATTATTAAAATCAGGTTTGACCATGACCAATGGGCCAACAGTTACCTCATTTGAGTGATAATGCTAGATTGAGGAAACTATAGTAGATCTTATGGGCTTGTTGGGAATCCTATAAATTGTTTTAGAATATAGGAATGGATTTTAGTCTTAGAAGTTGTGCCAGGTAATTGGGATTTATTTAAATAAGCTTAGGCTAATATTGGAGTAGGTTACAGTTTCATAGCAACTAGGTATTGATTAGTAAGTAAATATTAGGTTAAATATTTAGAGATAAAAAGGAATAGATTTTTGAGTACTTTCTGTGACATACGGTGTCTTTTGTGACACAGATTTTCTCTAGACTTTGGACTTGATCACCTACAATAACGCCAGACAAGTACACCGACTTGAACTCTTTAATTTTTATTTCTATCTTGCTTCATGTTCTAATGTTGGACACGAGATTGACACATTGTATTGTGCCTCACTGATTGTATTTTGTTTCATTGATTGTCTTGCAGGGATTGGAGAAATATTGTCTAGTGTGTGACCACACCCCCTTAGCTAGGTCATTGTGGATGGCCTAATCGTACACCTCATGTACGATTAAGTCATACCTTATTGTGATATTGTGGTTTCCAGTCGGTCAAACATTGGATTAATATTTCAAATTCACTATTGCCTTGATTGTCTTATTCATTGTTTCAGTTCTTGTGCTATTGTTTCATACTGCAGGTTAGTCCATATCATTACTTGTGCATTTTAGATTACTCTGTATAGTATTTCTTATCGGGGTTATACTTTGCTCTTTTTCAGACTGGATACGTTGTATGTGAGACTGATGGGGACTTCTACTCTAGCTATGGACCACTGTAGGGGAAAATAGATGCTGGAGCAGATGTTGTTCAGGAGTAGAGACTTGGATTTGGATATCAGAACCCTTTGTATAGATTTACATTTCTGTCTTGATGATGATGTAGACCATTGATGTTGCTGGATGACTGTATTAATAATTGCTTAGGGTTGCTTTACTTCTACCAGATTTGTTATCGGACATCAATTGTAAAGATGTACAACAAAGCATAGTGATATATGTGATGGTCGTGGTGATTTGTGGTCTGGACACGAGTTCTAGAAGCTGTGATGAGTATGATTGATTTTATTCACTTGATGATTTGTGAGGTTTATATGCAGCTTAGTACGTTGTGTCTACAACATAGGCTGGGCATGTCCGACTCATATTCAATTATTCGAGAGCAGGTCGTGACACTAGTACAGCCCCTACTGTAGAAGCATAAAATTTCAGGCGCATTCAAGGTCAAAGCGCCATGCGCCCCAAAACGCCATGCGCCCCAAAGCGCCATGCGCCCCAAAGCACCATGCGCCGAAGAACCCAAAGACATAATGTTGGCACATCATTCAGAAGACAGCAAATAGAAGAGACACATGAAGATTAAATTTTTATTTCATATGAAAATCTATTACATGTCCAAACTCTTGTTATAATAAAAAGTCTACTACAAAGAAGCCTAAAACTCTACAGCTAGGCACATTACTCTGACATCTCAGCTAGGCACATCACTCTGAAATCGCGGCATAGGCGCATCATTCCTTCTTATCAGAGTGAATCACTTCCTCGTCAATGCGCGAGTGCTTTGGCTAATGAAGCAGTAATAGAGCAGAACGTGGGTTGGCAATCAATTCAAACCTAGTGGTTCTTCCATCCTAACAAAAATTGGGGCACGAAAACCCCGATCTTTGGATGCAACAGACACGCAATGCCATATCGTAGAAGTACACTGCTGATAAGGGGCTTGAACATAAGCTATCGTGTCCATGGCTCTCCCGACACATCTCAGTCTTTTGAAGGAGTTCGTCGTCAAAGCTTCTTCGAACAAGGAGATACACAGCCATAGTGCAGCATCTTGCCAAGGAGGAGGATCGGTCGAATTCATCTTCATTTGAGAAGTTGGATGAAATGAAAAACAATTCTCTCTCACCACTGCTATTTATAGGCAGGGCAAATCACACCCATGCGCCAAGTCGTAAACTCCCCGAAGTCAGTGCAATAAACTTGGATTAATGGTGATGAATCTGCTACCTCAAATCCATCTAAGTTAAAGAGTCATCAATACCTTGAAAGACTCAACAAGACTGACCAAAGGAGATGTGCCACGTAGCAGATGCACTCCTCAGCACCATGTGCTCTACGCCGATGTGCCCAGTGATACACAGGCAGATGCGTCCAGTGATGCACAGACAGATGTTCCCATCCAAGCTCGTCACCCATCAAAGTATTTAATGCTACATGATAGAAATAACAATGGCACGCATCTCGAAGTCTGAGCAGTCAGCTTTTGCAGAAAACAAAGAGACGCAACCATCACTCTTTTGTCGATTACGACCGTGCTCTGCCACATGGCCGACTGATCACTCGCATGCGCCTCCACAGCCATGCGCCCAAAGCTCTGCATGCGCCCTTATAGCTGTGGGCCCAGACTTGCTATCCTGACATCAAAAGTCAGAAGCCGAGTAACCTCATACGCTCGTTCCTAGGCTCATCCACCCAAATCAACGTGGAAAGATCATTGAGACATGTACACGTGCCACGTGTCATTGACTCTGTTCTGTCTACGAATGGGTGCCAACCACCCAAGATTTCAGTAACAACCGAATCTCAACAGCTGTTACATGTCAGCTCCTCTGCAGCTCAATAGTGCAGTTCAAACAGATTCAGTTCTAACTCCCTGGTGCATTGGCCATGCTCCCAACAAAGTCAGCCACGTGGCGGCCCGACATGCAAGTTCTCCATGTGCGCATTGCATATGCACATATAAGTAGACCACTCTGCTGCCTATAAATAGAAGGATCATTCCTTCATTCAAGCCCCTACTTCTTGAATATTTTTCAACCACATCAGCATCCAGAGCACTTGCAAGAGTTCTAATCCTTTTCAAGTCACTGTTCGTTCCAAAGCAACCAGACTTTCAGAAAGTTCAAGATCGTCATCAAATCATCAACGGAGTCAAAGAATTACCACTCGTTCCATCGCCACGATTTTCAGATAAAAACAAAAGTATACTCTAAGGATTACATTAAAATCCTATATTGTACTCTGTTCTGTTTGTGATTAAATACAAAGTTAAATCCATAACTTTTTATTGGCAAACAAGCTGGCGACTCTGTTGGGGACAACTTTTCCTCTAACGAGGAGGTCGTGTCGTAGTCTGATGACAACAAGCTCGGCTCCTCCCACAAGACGCTTATGTTACGCTTCGATCAACAAGCATATGAGGAGTTTCTCTCTGAAGGCAGTGCGAGTCCTTCGAAGCAGTTGCCAAAGCCGAAGAAGACCCGCCAAGTCTGGGTATGCAAAGGCAATGCACCGAACAATACCACTGAAGGGGCTGTGCCACCGCAGTCCTCCCTTCCCGCTGACGTTCTCAGCGAGCAAGACGTTGCCCCTGGTACAAACACATTTTCCTGGGAAGCGTAGTGTCGACCGTAGCTCCCAACCTTCTTCTTTCCAATCGAAGAAGATGAGCTGACGGAATAAGGGCACATCCAGTCTCCCGCGTACGAGCTCTAATGTGCAGAGAAAAACTTCTGTCTTTGACAGAATCACTCGCTATTATGTCTTCGACCGTAGCTCCCAACCTTCTACAAAGGTCTAGTACAGATTCATCAAGGCTATATATAAAGGACCAACCCTATTTTTCTACAAAGAATCGATTACAGATTCAGCGAGGCCTAGAGGAGTTTAAGGGGTTTAGTCTTCGTCAAAGCGCAGCCCCCTTCTTCTTGGTACATATACTGGAAGATTGATCTCCATTGAAACTTATTCTGACTTTCTTATGGGCGCAACCCTCCAAAAGCGCATCAGCTGCTCGGCTGAAGCGAGCAACTTCCTGAAGCAGCTACTGGACTGGGTTCCCAGAAGGCACAGCAGGTCGCAAAGCCCAGAATGAACAGGGCAGAGCACAACCTGTGGCTCTCTGGGTTGGCCATCCACCCACAAGCTAGGTCATCAGGACCTCGAAGACCTCCAAGGCGTTGCCCAAGTTCGAACTCCTCATGAGAAGTGTCACAACCCATACCCGCTTTTCGGGATATGAGTGCGTGTCCAAGCCAGCCTACGCCGCAGAGTCAGTGGTAGAATGCTGTCACGGCCATGATGCTCAAAATCACATAAATAACATTTATTTCTCATTCACATTTCTAAATTGATTACAATATTTACAACATTTATATTTAAAGAAAGTACAATGTTATTACAATTAATGAAATTGATACCACATCTATCTAATCTCTAGGTTTCTGCCTGCTAGTATACCCGTATATCCCAATGCTAAGTGAAGCCACAGCTAACCTGAAAAATGTTGGTTTCCAGTCAGGAATGGAACAAGCACACAAACCGACGGCAATACAAAAATATAATAGAATTCACAAGACATGAAAATAATATATATGAAATGAAAACTAGAAAGTAACTGATGTCATGGCAAGCGGTGAAGAAAACAAGGAAACAAATAAAAGACAACTATCTATATATTTTAAAATATCAGTTTCGACATGTGAACGGCTAGGGGTAAATCAGGCACCCTGCACGTGTCATGTACAGCTGCTATTCTCCACGAAAGACACGGAGGATAGTTCTGGGTAGTCCACATATCTACTAAGATATTTTTGCTCTCGACTAGTACTCATGGACTCAAACAAGTCACGAAATACGAAAACATGATAATCACGAAATATAGTAAGTAGAA
Source organism: Iris pallida (assembly GCA_029216955.1). Lineage (NCBI taxonomy): Eukaryota > Viridiplantae > Streptophyta > Magnoliopsida > Asparagales > Iridaceae > Iris > Iris pallida. The sequence goes on from JANAVB010041420.1 coordinate 1,131,446, forward strand.
ATCCATGATACTAATTTTCGTGTGACGAGTGTGTCAACAAGCAAGAGAGCATATGTATAAACATGAAATGGAAAACTACTATGAATCGAAAGCAATCAGAAAGTGCACTTGTCTGGGGTCCTTTGCTGGTGAAACTGATAATCCCGTCGGGTTCAGAATAGTCTCGTTATCCTAGGGTCGATATGAAGTAGTTAGAGACACAAGAAACGGAAATATAGGACTAGTTACGATCAAGATGGAAATCAAGAGAATTTAGAAAATATGTATAATATTTGAAACTATATTTTACTAGTTAAAATAGTTTTAAATACTACTTTGAAAATATAAAATCTTATTTAAGCTAAGACTCAAGTAGTATAACAATATTTTAGTCTAAAATCAAAATACTATTTTAAGATGAAAGCTACATTTAGAAAAGAGCAAGAATATTAAATATATTTTTGTTAAGTCTAAAAACCATATATATAATTCTTATAAGAATTTCTTAAAGTCTAATTTATTGGTTATTAAACACTTAGGCCTAATAGCCCAATATTACAAATATATTATAAGCCCAAGTCCTAAACATAAGCCCAAAATAGATAGTTGTCACAAACATAATTTAAAACATTTACATATTTATTTATAAAACCATAATACTTAATGATAAATAACACTAATAACAATAATAATTTGTTATAAGGTATCTTGAAAATATTATTATTATTAGATCAATGGACCTTTAGCCCAAAAACCATTCAAACTTAAACCCAATTTCAAATATTATTTCATGAAATCAAATAAGTCTTTATATTTATATAACCAAATGGGTTTTAGCCATATATTTTTTTTTGAAAGTGTATATATATATATATATATATATATATATATATATATATATATATTTTTTTTTTTTTTTGTTTTTTTGTTTTTTTTTATATATATATATATATATATATATATATATATATATATATCCATTTAAAACACTTAAAATATCTGGCCCAATACCTATAATTTTAAAACACTGCCATAATATATTTATGTAAAAAATATAGATAAATCCTAAATTATTTAATAACTAATCACTGGCCCATAAACCTTTATTTTTATAGAAGCGCAAAATATTTAATTGTTACAAATATTGTTGAGTAACTATAATAATAATAACTAACAATAATAATAGTGATACTAGTATGTATAAAACCCTAGTCCCTGGATTTTTTAGCTTAAATAATAAGCTGGGCTCCCAGCCCATCATGTTAGCCCATTACCCTAATCAAACAAGGAAAATATCAATGTGAAATAAACGTTTGTCCCCTGTTCTTAGCATAAGAGGGAGAGGAAGCAAAATTTCCTAAAGTATAACAACAGAAGAGAAGAGCCCTACTCTTCTCAGAGGGATGAAAGAGTAAAGAGAGGAACAATAAGAAGGAGGAGAGTGAGGGCTTTACCGGAGAAGACGGTGGCTCACCGGCGTCGAGCTCGAGCGGAGCGGTCGCGACGGAGAACCAGACGAGGGTTTGGCCACGACGGCGGGCGCGGAGCCTGAAAGTCGCGGCCACTTCGATGGATAGCGCGGCTAGCCCAGCGCTGGTCGTTCACCGTGTACGGCTATTTTGACGAGGAGGACGAGGCCGAACGGAGGATGAGGCTCAGAGCGGCTCAAGTGAGTAATTATGGCGATGAGCGGGTTGATGATGTAGGCGGTGTTGTTCTGTGATGTTGGCAAAGACGAGATTTGGGTTCGTTGTTTGTATTATGATGGAACGGACACAGACATACGAGTCCAGACACGGTTGATTATGTAATTCTCTGTATATTTTCTGGATGAACTGGATTGGTTGTGGTTGTGTTGGCAAAATTGGTGATGGTGTTTGTAGTGGCGGATTCTGATGGAGAAAGTCGGGACAATTTCTGATGGGAGAGTTGTGACGGGCACGGCAACGACGGTCGGAAGCGGAATTGGCTGCTGTTGGTGACAAGGATGTGGATGACGACCCGGTGGTTAATGGTGGTTACGGGGATGGCGGATGGTTTTGGTGAGAGGATGTCAATATGGGGATGGTGATGATATGGGATGGTAGAGTTCTGATTGTAAATAGAATAGGATTGTGATGAGTATTTGGTTTTAGATATAATAGGAATAGATAAGGATCGCAGGTTAGTTTTGATATTTGTATTTGTATTGCAAAAGGAATATGCATGCATATTCTACTTTCGTAGGAAATTTAGGAATAGAGAGAGGACAAAATTTTCCTGGAAGCCCATTGGATGACTCTTCCCATAATTTAAATTAAACGATTTTTAAATCATGACTAATTTAATCATAAATTATTAGTAGATAGTAATATTAGTTTAAATCGATATTTGGTACTAAATATTTCAAATTGTACAAATTTCAAACCCGTACTCGAATAATCGAATAATATTTGGGGTCATCAAAATATCGTAGTGTATAATTCTATCCAAAATACCGTAAACATATCACGATCCTATAATTTAGATATAGTTTTAAGACATAATAAATAAAATATTAATACTTTATTAAATTAATGAAAATGATAATAATACTAATAATAGTAATAATAATAGATGACAAATTAACTGTAATAACAATAATAATGATAGTTAACTCTTAACTATTATTTCTAGAGGTCCAAGGCCTAAATCTCCTCCTTACTAACCAACAACACAATAATAATTCTAACAAATAATAATAAAATAGTTTTGACAAAACCTTCCTTTAGTCTAAATATCATTTAAATTAAAATTTAAATTTTCCAACTAAAAATAAAATAAATAAAAAATTTCTAAAAAAAGTTATTCGGGAAGTGGGCTTACAAATCTACCCACCTTAGAAAAATTTCGTCCTCGAAATTTCAAAAGACACGATTAGATACGACTAAAAATACAATCAAGAAAGCAAAGTTTTAATTGATATGGATAAGAACGACAAATGATATAAATCAAGAGGATGGTATGTTTCATGATCAAAAAAGTCATACGTAATCGCAGGTAATATCAAAATAATAAAATAATAAATAAAAGAAAAGTGTGATTTTGTATGATCAACATGTATTATGATTGAGTCACGATCAAATTGTTTAAGGATGATAAAATTGAAATTATTTTGGCACGATCGACTAGTTAAGCAAAATTGTTTAGGCATGATTATAAAATCAAAATCTTTGAAAGACGTGAATTACTCGATTAGATAAAAGTAGTCATGTCGCGATCGAAAATGTTATAAGAAGGGTCAAATCAGAATCGTTTCGATACGGTTAACTAAATAACTATAATCATTTAGGCACGAGTTTTTAGAACAAAATCTAGATACGCTTAGGAACGAGGGAAATCAAAATAAGTATATATAGAAAAAATAAAAAAAACGACAATTCGAGAACAGAAGGGTAATAAAAAAAGGAAGAACAACCAATTTATTAAGAAGACTGTAACTAGAAATAAGGCACAAGTCAATCTGGAAACCCAATAGTCATATGCCAATAAAGATATAGCCTCTATGGTATTCGAAAATCGTAAGCCTATCCGAAGTCACTTTTCTGCGAATTTATGTCTCACCAGTGTACATATGGCTACAATCAACTCTTGGTTCCATGACTCAAGTAAGGATACATTATCAAATACTCTATCAACTCTATCCAATATTGACATAATAATTCGAAGATAAAATAGGACAAATAAGGCATAGTTTTTATAATATTCGATAATTTACTCTTACTTAAATGTACTTCAACCTAGGGGTCATGCCATGCCAGTGCGCTGCTGGCTGTAGTGAACCCGCAGTCTCAGTAATTCAAATAATGGCGATAGTGCGCTGCTGTCTTGCCCTCGTAAGTCATCAAAATTATTCCAACTATACCCGTAAAATTTCAAAGAAGATTCTAGAATTTCAACAAGTTGATCATGATAGAAAAAAAAAAAGTATCTGTTCCAGAAGAAAAGTATCAATTTTGAAAATGATCGAAAATTTTAAAGAAAACGACTGGGGATTTAATATAATTTCATTCTAGTAATCAAGACGATAATAAAATTGAATCAAATACATATTGAATCCAACACATTCTAGAAAAATCAATCCATAATAATACTGGGTATTATTAATAATATTTAAGATATGTGTAACTAGATATGAATTTAATAATTTTTGTAAATACTTTGAAATAATACTCGATGTTAAATGATATTTAAATTATATCTGTTTTTTTAAAATTTAAATCATAAAACAATGATAATATCAGACCAAACCATCCTAGAAGTACATTATATAAAATAAGCTAGTAAATATATTTCTTACCATTCCAAAAATATATATCTTTATCTTCTCAACCGAAAACATGTATTTTTTTCCAAAACGAAAATATCTATATAGCAATAAAGTTTTTCTAACTAGATATTATTTAAAATTAAATTAAAAAGAAATTCTGCAACAAGGGGGAAAGGTAAGTATCTGTCCTTCAAGTATCAGTTCTTGAAAACAAAACGAGCAAATAGGAAAATAATGATCGAAGCAAGGTAAGTATAACTCTTTCTAATCCTCATTGCGCGGATGCTCAATGATTTGAAGAAAACTTATATACCCCTAAAGGCTTGAGATCCATGTATGAATAACTGAATCAGAAATTATTTACAAAAATAATTTCTACTGTAAGCCCCCTAAATTTCTACTATAATTTTTTTAAATAAATTTGGTATTAATTTCTTACTTTGTATTTTGTACGTCACATAGTCGTATTGTACGTCGCGTACGAAATTGTCGTATTGAACGTCGCGTATGAGTTCGCATTTTCGTATGTCTCGTCGAGTGCGAATATGTGCGAGGTATATATTTTTGTAAAAACATTTTTATTTTAGAATCGTCGTTTTTTTCAAATAATAAATAATAAATATTTTTAATTGCTTAGAGTTGTAAAATGCGTCATATTGGAATTTCTAAAACTTTATTTTACATCATTGAAGGTTATATAAATGGTAATTTTGAAAACAAGATTTTATGCAAATATTTATTGCATATGAGGTACAAAAATTTAAATTTATGAATATAATTCTATTTTCAAAATTTATTTTATAATAATATTTTATTATTCGAAAAAGTATTTGAAAATATTGTTTTGGTTTAAATTGAATAAAATATGATAAAGTATATTTGAAAAGATTATTTTTATTGACTTACACTTGAATAAGTTTTAAATCAAAGATGGTTTTAAACGATTTTAAATGGATTTGAATTTAATTATGAAATTATCTCTTGGGGTTTTAACCAATTTTTGTCCTTATCATAATGGGATTCCCACCTCCTATAAAAGGAGAGGTACTTGCCCTCTTTTTCCAAAAAAATCAACCCACAAACCAAAAATTTCTCCAACACATCGTGCATCGTGTCCGTGTTCTTCTTTGCCAATCCACTATATTCTATATGGTACAAATACATCGTTCTCCATCCTGGGTTCGACAAGTCCCAACCTCCTCGCCTAACCATCGGCCGAAGCCGTAACCGTTATCATCACCCGCCATTTGCCGCATACCCGAAGTCCGACATCCATCCTCCTACGCCATCAGCCATCTGCCACATTCACCACCCCACCACCAGCCAAAACCCAAAATTTAACCCGACACCACCGTACGAATACCATCGCTGGCCAAATTCATCATTTGCTGTCACGACCCGCACCCTAGAGTAAGGGCACGGGACGTGGGTACGTCCAGCCTACGCCGCAGTGTCGGCGGTAGAACGCTGTCCTAGGTCAAACATCTAACAATATAAAGGTACCTGTACAGTATATACTCTCCGAATGGAGGTGGCATAGCAGATACGGTCTCAATCACAATTAAGGTAGAACGAGATAAAAGATAGGTAAAACATGAAATCCAAAAGAGATACAGCAGATATAAGTCTAAGTGTCTAAGATACACAAACCCAGAAAATATCTCAAAGCTCAATACAGAAATCCATAGAATAAATACAACTCAATACAACTGAAATAACTAACTATACAACCTCTACTGTGTCTCCTCTAGGCTAGCAGGCAACCTCCAGGCTATCTGTAAAATTTATCAACAGGTCCAATCAGGATAGGAACGAGCACATCTCATCTAGAAAACCTAAGTAAATAACAGAGAACTATAAAGCAGTTATAGACAGTTGTATTGATGAAAATGGCAGTTTATATTCAGGTGATGGTAAGAAAGAGAGATAAAGTGCAAGGAAAGTAAATACTAAACAAGAGAAGAATCATAGCAATGAAGACTGTAAAAATAGAACTAGCTGAACCAGGGTAATATGATATAAAGTCCAGACAAAAAATGTAAACTAGTGTAAAACCTATGTAAATCCAGTACGGGATGAATCTAATACAAGATGAATCCAGTAAGGGACGATTCCAGTTATAGTGATCAACGATTCCAGGGTGAGTCCAGCCTATACTCTAGCAGTGTGTTTTAAAATACCGAGTTCGACATATAAACGGCTGTAGGTAATACGGCACATCACACACTTGGTCGGGTGTGAGATGGCTATCATTCCAGTAGATTCCAGTTGGAAGATTCCAGATTGGGGTATGTCTACATGTCTTACTATAGTATTTTCCCTCCCAGCAAGTGAATCCAGAATTCCGACACAATGATTCAAGATGAGTCCAACCAAAATATAATGATACCAGTAAATGATTCCAGTAAATGATTCCAGTTAAATGATTCCAGTAGGTGATTCCAGTAATAGGAGCCAGGGATGATGATACCAGTAATAGAGGCCAGAAAATAAAAGTGTGTCGTATACATAAATCCAGAAATATGCACACGTGTTGTAACAGAGAATCGCATACAACTAACTAGAACTGAAGTACAATAATTGACAAGTAAATGAAAGAACTATCAGAGAATGTACTCGCCTGATGTCTGAATGTCTAAAGTAAATATACTGTCCGATGAGAGGTGTCTGACTCCTAATCAGAATGGCACAAGTCACAACAAGTCCAAAATAGAAATATGAAGTTCTACTATGCATTCTACATGATTCTAGGTCAATCTAGACCAAAGTCAACTCTTGGTCAACTTGGTGAACCCTGAAAGTCAAACCTAGGTCAACTATGGTCAAACTAGGTCTAACAAGTCTAAATTAGGTCAAACAAGTTATTCTAGGTCTAAACAAACTAAGTATATGCAAATCAAGTATCCAAGATAGCTACTAACTCATAGCCTAAGTCACTTACTAAACCAAGCACAAAAATAAACCATAAGCTAACAAGGCACACAAACTTAGTCATATAATGTATATATATTATTCACATTCACATATTCATATACATAGATATATATAAGAAAGCTATATATATAGGCACATACATATATATATATATATATATATATATATATATATATAGAGAGAGGAGAGAGAGAGAGAGAGAGAGAGAAAGAGAGGTAAAAGAGTACGTGAGTATGTGTATGTTTGGCATGTGTGTGAAATGGTATGTGTTAATGTTCTAAAATTTAGTGATAGGTAGGTGTATGTGACATGGGATACATGATGTCAAAGGGTGTATGAATGCATGTGTGTAAAAGGTTATAGGTTAACTCAGTTTATAGAAATACATACATACATACATACATACTTAACTTGTATACATGCATACATACATATCATGTATATTACATTTACATGATACATACATGTATACTTGTATTATATTATACTTACATTTATGCATATTAGATACTTGTATTTATATTAACATATTGCAAATATTCATTTCATTCATGCATCTATGCATTACCTACATGTTTGATACATATGCATACATTGTATATTCATATTATTTCATACATTAACATAGAGACATACAAACATACACACCTCATATATTTCATACCTTGCATTACCTATATATCATGTTATATATTATCATTCATTCCTTTCATATATTACATTCTATATTACCTATATACATGTATTTCCTCCATTCATTCATGCTTGCATCATATACTCTACATTACCATACATGTTATCATTATATATTGCATTACAATATTTATACATTATGCATTCATATCTATCATTACATATATATCTTGTATCCATATCTAGCATTCATTTATACTTTCATGCATACATTGTATATCATTCTTTCATTCATGCATTGCTTATATGCATTATATTAATAGCATTGCTACATGCTTGCATTCAACCATATATATAAATTAATGTAAAGAGAATATATATATCATATATATATATATCATTTTATTCATCTAACATATCATGCATTATATACTCTATATTCATTTAATATCCATACTACATAGGCTTATAGGTTACACAAAATGCATATATCGTATAGTCACTCTTATACTTAAAACCAATACTGTACCAATTGGGCATTCACTAAATTCTAAGATTAAAGTATGTTGTAGTACTTCATGTTAGCTTTCCGAAACTTCAAACGGATCACATTTTCGTGTCCGAAAGCTCCCGGAATCGCAAAAATACCGAAACGCGTTCGTCTTTCGTACAGCTGACACTAAAATAATTCTACAGAAAGTTACAGAAAGAATTTGGCTTAATAAAATATATATTTGGAAAGCTAACTTCGATACGGTTCTTTTTAAAAAAACAGAAGATAAATCGGAGTTTTAAGCTAAAAGTTATGACATTTCTAATTTGCTTTGGTTAATAAAAGCGTGGATAAAAATTATGACGAATTTGGGTAGTTTGAGACAAAAGAACACAAGTATATAACATAATATATCAAGAACTCACTCTCTACAGTAATATATATATATATATGAGACACTATAAAACACATCTCTAATACAAAAATATGAGATTAAACATGTAATAATTCATTCATACATAACAACAACACATAGTGTGTCCAAATTTGGGGTTTTCCCACATGGACACAACCACAACACAAAGGACACTCCTATGACCTCCAAATGGACACGAAATGGACACTAATGGAGATACAACCATGGGGGTCATTCCTATGGGTTCAAAATAGACCTATATGCATGAGAAAATAAAAGGTGAAAGGATTTATACCTCCCGGTAGATCGAATCGAAGAAAAGCCTTCCCAGAGCGACACTGACACGTAGAGATTCCAAAAGGACACGAACGAGCTCCGAATCCTCCCAAACTTGGGTAGGTTCCTCCTTGGCTAGAATGGAGAAGGAAAGAAGAAGATTTGGTGGCGAAATGGAAGGATTAATAGAGAAATTGCTAGGGATTGCTCTCTAGAAATTTGGGAAAGAACAAGAGAGAGAGTGTGGATGAGAATAATGAAATGAACTTGAGCCTATCCTCTCCCAAAGTGGCTGGCCATATGGGGCTATTTGTCCTATTATTGGAAGGTCCAAAATGCCTCCATTAACATATTCTATTAGTATTAGGAAAGGGCTAATTGGTTGGGGCTAAATTAGTCATTCTAAAGTCTCTAATCACACTAACCTTATCCATAATAATTAGTCTAACCTCTAACTAAAATTAATATCATGTGAACTAAAATTAATATCATGTGGGCCATGCCTAACTAGTGTGTGGGTCCACTAAAGTCAACACTACTCCCGGGTCCCCGTTTCAAGTCGGATTGAGCTGAAATTCGAACCCGACTCATATAATCCCAAAACAATATCATAAATAATAAAATAAATTTCAAAAATATTTTAAAAATACAAAATGACAAAAATACTCCTATTCCTGAAAACTGGGGGTGACAAATTTCCTCGAAATTAAAACCAAACAATAGTAAAATGTCAAAATCACAAGTCATAATTTTAAATAGTTTAAAAATGATTAAAAAAAAACCAAAAAATCATAATATGAAATAATAATCAATAAATAATAATTATAATTATAAAATTTCAAAATTACCCTCATCTGGAAAACTGGGTGTTACAATCCTACCCACCTTATAAAAATTTCGTCCTCGAAATTAAGATGGTCGCACCTAGGCCTGTCAATGGTAGCTTATTGGTCGGATATTGACAATACCATATCCGAACCATTAGCTATCGGATATATCCGATAACTATCCGATATCCGATCGGATATACGTTTTGGCTACCATATCCGTTACCGATAATTTTATCGGATATCGGATAATATCCGAACCAATAAGATTACTAAAAAATATATTAAAAAATGGAAGAAAAGAATCAGAACCAACAATTTTCACATTGGAACAACATATTTTGTCATAATTCTCCACACAAGCACAAATAACTAATAATCTCATGCATACATTGAATACATTGCCACATATATATTTAAATTTATTAAAAAAATTAAATATTATTGGTTCGGATTTTATTGGTTCGGATATGGCACTTACCGTATCCGTATCCGATATCCGATAAATATCCGATAAGATATCCGAATCCGTATCCGTATCCGAAATTTCGGATATTTTTGGTTCGAATACGGATCGAATACGGATTTTCGGTCAACCATTGACAGGCCTAGTCGCACCCCCTTCTAGGTCAAACATAGTCAAGGGTCAATCACAAGTCAATTTCTCAAAATCCAAGTACTTGGTCATCAACTGGTCAACTTCTTAGGGTTTTACCTATGCTAGCTATTTAGGTGTTGGCAACTAGAATTTAGCAAAAGAGAAACTCTATAATAGACTAGCTCTTAACTTCCCAATCCTATCAAGTCACCTATAACTAAATACCTACAAGCTAAGCACATGAATACCAAATACCACATATATATATATATATGCTCAAGAACAACAACCCATCACATATATCCTAAGTATATCATCTATATATATATATATACATGACTGATCAACCAAGGGTTAAGGCAGACTAAACTTATAAGGGTCTGAAACAATGCTTAAAACTAGGATAAGAATGAATGGTCTGAATCAAGGGGACATGGTATCTAGTGAAGGGTCTGCACACTGCCTATAAAGGTGATCAACACAAAGGAACTCAACACGAAGGAAACTTAATTAAAATGGAAAATTGAACCAAGCATAGGCTAAACAACATGTTTATAACCCTATACAACAATGGCCTATAGATACCAACTAACATATATCCCATATGCCAATATCATCTGCAATCTATCTATGCAAATAGACCTCTCGGTCTTAGGTGAAACTACAACTATACTCAAAGGCAGGCTCTGGTCATGGGTGCCTCACTGGAAAAAGGTAAGGGAAAGTAGTAATAATCATCAAGGATGTAAGGCATACTAACATCCTATGTGTAACTGGTTGGTATTATAGATAACAGAAAAATTATCTGTAATGGGTTACTATTCTAACACCAATGCTAACTATCACCTCTAGGGTACAGACACTCTACAAGTCATCATACCATTATACTATGAAGGAACTACCTATGAATAAGCTCTACAAAACTAAATATCCCTACTCCTAAGTCATTTATAACAATCAAAAGGGTATGATGTTGAAACCTTCTCAAGATACAATCTGTTAATCATATGCGTCTGTCCAAAATCATGTTGTCCAGAGTCTTCATCATGCTAGTGAGCAAGGCTACGATAATCACAGAGTCCTTGACTAAGGTACGTACCTCTAGGTTTATGGTATTTAAAATTTTTGCACTGCCGCATGCGACGGCGAAAACCTTAAATTCTCATACCCGAGAATACATCCAAAATCTGACTACATGTCCTTACTATGCCAACTAACACGACTATCGAGGATTCTAGATCCCATGATTTAGGCGACCTAGCCAATATGATTTTCTCAGAAGAAAAGAAACACAACAAAAGAGTAACATGACAAAATTAATCAATCAATAAGGAACAGATGGAATCGGATTTCAAAGTAATTATAAAAGACAATTGCGGGAATGGAATTGAGAAGAACGAAACTTGCAGCAAGATCTCCAACGGTCTGTGCATCCTCGACTGTCCTGATGATAGCTCGCCCTGCTGGTTTCCTCCAGCCTGATGCTGATACTGCACAAATCTCTGGTGCTGATGCTGCATGAATCGCTGCTGCTGAGAGAAACCAGAAACAAAGGAAAAAGTCTCTGTACAGACGGAGGTGCACCTCCAATGTAGCAGAAACGCTAACCTGAGTCGGCACAACAGAAGCTACGGTCTCGAGGCCCTGATGAACAGGACGAGAGGTGGCCAGCCTCTCGATAGTATCCTCCGAACCGAAGCGATAAGACCGTGTCTTCATAACCATCATGAAGACAGATCAAAACAAGAAGCAATTTCTGAGAATGAAGCAAAAATTCAAAGGAGAATAGTTTATATTCAAGGGAAGTCAATAAGCAACAATTTTAGACAAAAGGAATCAGATTAAGAGTTTTTCCTAATGTGATTGAGTACCTCCAAAAATATCCTAATCCTACTGCAGGCTGTAGTGATACTCTAGTTCGAATACCACTACATAAATTTGACCTGCATGGGCCACCACTAAAAACGTGTCACGACCCGCACCCTAGAGTAAGGACACGAGACGTGGGTACGTCCAGCCTACGCCGCAGTGTCGGCGGTAGAACGCTGTCCTAGGTCAAACATCTAACAATATAAAGGTACCTGTACAGTATATACTCTCCGAATGGAGGTGGCATAGCAGATACAGTCTCAATCACAACTAAGGTAGAGCGAGATAAAAGATAGGTAAAACATAAAATCCAAAAGAGATACAGCAGATAGAAGTCTAAGTGTCTAAGATACACAAACCCAGAAAACATCTCAAAGCTGAATACAATAATCCATAGAATAAATACAACTCAATACAACTGAAATAACTAACTATACAACCTCTAGTGTGTCTCCTCTAGGCTAGCAGGCAACCTCCAGGCTATCTGTAAAATTTATCAACAGGTCCAATCAGGACAGGAACGAGCACATCTCATCTAGAAAACCTATGTAAATGACAGAGAACTATAAAGCAGTTATAGACAGTTGTGTTGATGAAAATGACAGTTTATATTCAGGTGATGGTAAGAAAGAGAGATAAAGTGCAAGGAAAGTAAATACTAAACAAGAAAAGAATCATAGCAAAGAAGACTGTAAAAATAGAACTAGCTGAACCAGGGTAATATGATATAAAGTCCAGATAGAAAATATAAACCAGTGTAAAACCTATGCAAATCCAGTACGGGATGAATCTAATACAAGATGAATCCAGTAAGGGACGATTCCAGTTATAGTGATCAACGATTCCAGGGTGAGTCCAACCTATACTCTAGCAGTGTGTTTTAAAATACCGAGTTCGACATGTAAACGGCTGTAGGTAATACGGCACATCACACACTTGGCCGGACGTGAGATGGCTATCATTCCAGTAGATTCTAGTTGGAAGATTCCAGATTGGGGTATGTCTACATGTCTTACTCTAGTATTTCCCCTCCCAGCAAGTGAATCCAGAATTCTGACACAATGATTCAAGATGAGTCCAGCCAAAATATAATGATACCAGTAAATGATTCAAGTTAAATGATTCCAGTAGGTGATTCCAGTAATAGAAGCCAGGGATGATGATACCAGTAATAGAGGACAGAAAATAAAAATATATCGTATACGTGAATCCATAAATATCCACTCGTGTTGTAACAGAGAATCGCATACAACTAACTAGAACAGAAGTACAGTAATTGACAAGTAAATAAAAGAACTATCAGAGAATGTACTCGCCTGATGTCTGAATGTCCAAAGTAAATATACTGTCCAGTGAGAGGTGTCTAGCTCCTAATCAGAACGGCACAAGTCACAACATGTCCAAAATGGCAATATGAAATTCTACTATGCATTCTACATGATTCCAGGTCAATCTAGACCAAAGTCAACTCTTGGTCAACTTGGTCAACCCTGAAAGTCAAACCTAGGTCAACTATGGTCAAACTAGGTCTAACAAGTCTAAATTAGGTCAAACAAGTTATTCTAGGTCTAAACAAACTAAGTATATGCAAATCCTGTATCCAAGATAGCTACTAACTCATAGCCTAAGTCACTTACTAAACCAAGCACAAAAATAAACCATAAGCTAACAAGGCACACAAACTTAGTCATATAATGTATATATATTATTCACATTCACATATTCATATACATAGATATATATAAGAAAGCTATATATATAGGCACACACATATATATATATATATACATATATATATATATATATATATATATATATATATATATATATATATATATATATATATATATATATAGAGAGAGAGAGAGAGAGAGAAAGAGAGGTAAAAGAGTACGTGAGTATGTGTGTGTTTGGCATGTATGTGAAAGGATATGTGTTAATGTTCTAAAATTTAGTGATAGGTAGGTGTATGTGACATATGATACATGATGTCAAAGGGTGTATGAATGCATGTGTGTAAAAGGTTATAGGTTAACTCAGTTTATAGAAATACATACATACATACTTACCTTGTATACATGCATACATACATATCATGTATATTACATTTACATGATACATACATGTATACTTGTATTATATTATACTTACATTTATGTATATTAGATACTTGTATTTATATTAACATATTGCAAACATTCATTTCATTCATGCATCTATGCATTACCTACATGTTTTATACATATGCATACATTGTATATTCATATCATTTCATATATTAACATAGAGACATACAAACATACACACCTCATATATTTCATACCTTGTATTACCTACATATCATGTTATATATTATCATTCATTCCTTTCATATATTACATTCTATATTACCTATATACATGTATTTCCTCCATTCATTCATGCTTGCATCATATACTCTACATTACCATACATGTTATAATTATATATTGCATTACAATATTTATACATTATGCATTCATATCTATCATTACATATATATCTTGCATTTATATCTAGCATTCATTTATACTTTCATGCATACATTGTATATCATTCTTTCATTCATGCATTGCTTATATGCATTATATTAATAGCATTGCTACATGCTTGCATTCAACCATATATATAAATTAATGTAAAAAGAATATATATCATATACATATTATTTTATTCATCTAACATATCATGCATTACATACTCTATATTCATTTAATATCCATACTGCATAGGCTCATAGGTTACACAAAATGCATATATCGTATAGTCACTCTTCTACTTAAAACCAATACTGTACCAATTGGGCATTCACTAAATTCTAGGATTAAAGTATGTTGTAGTACTTCATGTTAGCTTTCCGAAACTTCAAACGGATCTCATTTTCGTGTCCGGAAGCTCCCGAAATCGCGAAAATACCGAAACGCGTTCATCTTTCGTACAGCTGACACTAAAATAATTCTACAGAAAGTTACAGAAAGAATTTGGCTTATTAAAATATATATTTGGAAAGCTAACTTCGATACGGTCCTTTTAAAAAAAATAGGAGATAAATCGGAGTTTGAAGCTAAAAGTTATGACATTTCTAATTTGCTTTGGTTAATAAAAATGTGGATAAAAATTATGACGAATTTGGGTAGTTTGAGACAAAAGAACACAAGTATATAACATAATATATCAAGAACTCACTCTCTACACTAATATATATATATGAGACACTATAGAACACATCTTCAATACAAAAATATGAGATTAAACATGTAATAATTCATTCATACATAACAACAACACATAGTGTGTCCAAATTTGGGGTTTTTCCACATGGACACAACCACAACACAAAGGACACTCCTATGACCTCCAAATGGACACGAAATGGACACAAATGGAGATACAACCATGGGGGTCATTCCTATGGGTTCAAAATAGACCTATATGCATGAGAAAATAAAAAGAAGAAGGGATTTATACCTCCCGGTAGATCGAATCGAAGAAAAGCCTTCCCGGAGCGACACCGACACGTAGAGATTCCAAAAGGACACGAACGAGCTCCGAATCCTCCCAAACTTGGGTAGCTTCCTCCTTGGCTAGAATGGAGAAGGAAAGAAGAAGATTTGGTGGCAAAATGGAAGGATTTGGTGGAGAAATTGCTAGGGATTGCTCTCTAGAAATTTGGGGAAGAACAAGAGAGAGAGTGTGGATGAGAATAATGAAATGAACTTGAGCCTATCCTCTCCCAAAGTGGCTGGCCATATGGGGCTATTTGTCCTATTATGGTAAGGTCCAAAATGCCTCCACTAACCTATTCTATTAGTATTAGGAAAGGGCTAATTGTTTGGGGCTAAATTAGTCATTCTAAAGTCTCTAATCACACTAACCTTATCCATAATAATTAGTCTAACCTCTAACTAAAATTAATATCATGTGGACTAAAATTAATATCATGTGGGCCATGCCTAACTAGTGTGTGGGTCCACTAAAGTCAACACTACCCCCGGTCTCCGTTTCAAGTCGGATTGAGCTGAAATTCGAACCCGACTCAAATAATTCTAAAACAATATCATAAATAATAAAATAAATTTCAAAAATATTTCAAAAATACAAAATGACAAAAATACCCCTGTTCCTGAAAACTGGGGGTGACAAATTTCCTCGAAATTAAAACCAAACAATAGTAAAATGTCAAAATCACAAGTCATAATTTTAAATGGTTTAAAAATGATTAAAAAACACCAAAAAATCATAATATGAAATAATAATCAATAAATAATAATTATAATTACAAAATTTCAAAATTACCCTCATTTGGAAAACTGGGTGTTACATTTGCACCATCGCCGAAAATTCTCCAAAACCCTCAGCACCACCACTGAAAATATAAACAAATCTAAACCATCGCTGCCACTTACCTCCTCCCCGTTGCTGTCGCCCGACCAGCGGCATTGTCGAGCGCTGACCTCCTCCGCCAGGTGATAGGCGGCCTCTGCGACCCTCCGATCTACCACCACAGATCCGCCGTCGAGTTTCTGAGCCGCGGGCGCGCACTGGGAGCCGCCGCCCCTTCCTCGGATGGTCGTGCCTGGCCGACTTTCATCCTAGTCGACCGACCACCTCCCACGCCGCCGCATCCGCACACACCGCAACCCCACGGCGAGACCCCATGTCGTCCAAGTGACTGCCGTCGATCTCGTGGCGCTTAGCCGCTGCTCCGGTTGGGTGGCCTCCACCGCGCGTCCATGTCGGTCACCGCGAGCGCCGCATGCCCAGGTCGTTCGATGCGTCCACCGGCGCCAGCACCTGTCCCCGATCTCCGCCGACCTTCGGCGTCGCATGCCGCCCGCTCTCGGTAATCCCCCACTTCTCTCTCACTTCTTCCTCTTCTTCCCACATCTCTCTCTTACTGTGTAAGAATTTGGGGGGGATGTAGCAGTATAGATTTTAGGGGTTTTATTATCATTATTATTTTTATTATTATATATTATTATTATTAGTAGTATTATACTACTTATTACTTAATTGATATTAGTAATTACTAGTATTATTAATATAGCTATATTATTAGGATTGATTTTGGGAACTATATACTAATATAATATATTTGTGAAAAAAATATATTACAGATTTAACCCTATATATATATATATATATATATATATATATATATATATATATATATAGGAAAATTCTATATATATATATAGAAAATATATATATATATATATATATATATATATATATATATATATATATATATATATATATATATAGGAAAATTCTACAATACATCCGCTGGAAATGGATGTATCGATACATCCGAAATCTGGACCGTTGGATGTTGATCCAATGGTTCAGATTAAATTCAGATAAAATAATACAGGAGATATCATTTAATGCTGATTTAGACTTTTGACCTGTTGGTAACTTGCTTTAGCATGTCATTCTTCACTTTAATTTTTTCAATAAACACCCTAAATTAACTAATATTTACTCTATCTTTCGTCCATCCAAATTAATCTGAACCTTTTTTTTGGTTACAGGCCACGTAGTGTTGGTGGTGCTGGTGGTGGTGGAAAGAGAAACGGAGATGAAGAAGGAAATAAAAATTGGTTCGATCGCGTCGAACGTCGTCGAGCCCTCCTAGAACAACGAGGAGTACCAGCTGCGCCGAAAAGAATCGGTTTGCTTTGCGTCGGACGTCGTCGAGACCTCCTCGAACAAGGAGAAGTACCAGCGCGCCGCTCTAATTTTACTGCCCATGCATTGTCTGAATTTTATTTTTCATTTAATAATTTAATATTTGTTAATAAGCTAATGTCATGGTGGTGGTGGTGGTGAACTGAGCAAACCTGCTTCTGAGGTCGGGCGGATTATTTTTAACTTCTCTAAAGTTAATATTTCGCGAAGAATATTTTTTGGGTGGAATGGCCATCTCTTTGCTTTCAATACGGCGACATGGACGAAGAATGA